>CADDXX010000598.1:282992-445606 GCA_902810485.1 Alauda arvensis
CTTTAAAGACCAAACACACCAGCTGAGCCATCCACGGTTCCCATTGCCATCCAAGCCCCAAACCTTCCATGCTAAAGCAGTCAGAGTGAACCAGTTTTGAGCACCACCTCTAGCTGAAGGTTTGGCACATGAATTGTAATTTATATGAATGACTTTAAACAAAACTCTGATCATACTTTAAGGAAAATTTCTCTTATTTCATACCATCTGTTCATGTGTTTGATATGACACTAAAAGGTGATAAAGCAGGGTTCTAAGAGCATTTTTCTTCACTRTGAGKTTTTTTTTCCTCCTCATGCTTCCCTGAGCACCCATCTGCTCTGGGCTTGTAAATGGCACACATCACTTTGCAGCCATGTTCAACCGTGGAACAGTGGCCATGACTGCTGCTGAGATCAGGRGCACATGTGCAGAAAGGAAGGTTGATCTTGGCCCCTCTCTGTGGAGAAGACATATCTTGTCAGAGAACCATGGATTTCATCTGTGGCCTCAGCTCTGACACTGAGCTTCCAAGGCTTTGGGGAAACCTAAAACCTGGTTAGTGTCTTTGTGTTAGTTTGCCTTGTTAGTGCACCTGCTGCTGCACCATTTCACTGGTGTGTACTGGGCTGAGGGAGTTTTGGAAAGCAGAATAGTGATGAAAGTGGTGCAGTGTGATGCTTTCATTGCATACCTGGTCTGTTTTTTCTTTATCCCTACTGATTTAACATTTGTCACAGAATCACTGAGGTTTCAAAAAGACCTCTGAGATCATTGACTCTAATTGTTAACATGGCACTGCTTGTTCATTGCTAAACTGTGTCCCCAAGTGCACTCCCCCCTTGCCCCCCAACATACTGCTGGGTAGTTTTGTTATATTTATAAAATGCTCTTTGAGCATATATGTCCTGGGACTTTTTCACATGGCATTAAGTAGTTTTCTGCTTGTAAAGTTACACCTGCCTGTGGGCCTGTTGAGAGTGTGTGTTCAGAACTCAGTGTCTCTTCACCAGGGAAAGATGAGGCATGTTCACTGCTAGATTACTATTTAAAGAGAAACCACTCAGGTGTTGTAATTGGAATACCCAAATCGTGGGCTGAGTTTCTCCTCCTGGGGTCCYGTTGCAACTTTGATATACAGACTTTGCTAAAGGTTTTGAAGGCAGAAAGCCTGCCAGGAAGAATAGTAGCAGAAAGTGGGGAAGATCAAGATATCAAAGAGAGTGGTACTGACAGAGGAGAAGTCTGCAGTGAGGAGGCTCCTATGGATCTTTTCCTTTCTCTTCCCAGGGTTCAAGAGCTCTCTCCCCGCAGCAGAAATTTAAATGGGAAGCAGCGGGCATTAACACTTTGTGCTCATCAAGAGTGGCCCACCAGYGCCCAGGGAAGGAGGGAAGAGAGACAGAGAGCTGTCATTTACTTCTTTTCTTGCTGGTTTCTGTGAGCTTGGCTCACCATGGGTCCCTCTCTTGCTTTTATAGAAYACATCTGAGTTTGGTGCAGCATAACTGTGATTCATTTCTGGTCTGTGTTGAAGAGCACAGAGTGGTGCTGTCTTGCTCTTGGGCTTGCTCAGATACACACTTCATGTATCACTTACCTACCATGCAGCGTGGTTATGAGGATTAATTAGTTAATGTTTGTACAGCACTTTGAAAATGTAATGCACTATTAGGCTTTAGTCTCTGCTTGATGCATGAGTAGAACACCCATTAATCTAATAGAAGTTGCATGCATCCCCTAAGCAGCGAATACATAAATGCTAAATATAATTTCAATTATTATTGTATTTTGCAATATTCCTTGATCATGGTTTTGTAATTTAGCTTAACTTTTTTTTTAATATATAGCTTGCAGAAATACAAAAATGTTCATAATTTTTAATCTTGCTTTCAAGAACTCCTTCAGCCTGAAATAAGCAATCATCCTTTGTTCCTCCTGTTTCATTGTTTTCTTCCCCTTGTTCTGTCTTGTGCACGCTCTGACCAGAGGTAGGATTCTGTGTTCTGCAGTTGGCAGAGGGATCTTGCTAGCTAAGGAAGCAGACTCATAACACCTCACACAAATAGTATTTGATTACTGCTAATTACAGTGCTGTCACATAGACAGGGGGAAAGAACGTCGGCTGGCTTTGTCAAATAGCAGTGAAATAACCTGCTGTCTGTCTACTGACTTAATGGCTTTAATTGCCAGCGCATAATCAAGATCTGGTGAATTTGTTTGAACATATCAGCAGGCACCAAATATTTCAATTAAGATCAAGTTGTATAACTAGTGTTGCTTTAGCTAGAGCAGGATTCTGGTAAATTCAAGTTTTTGAGGCTCACTAAAGGGTACTTGGCAAGAGCCAGCAATCAAACAGACAGATGGATTGTGTTCTTTTTTTCAGACTTTGAGTAACCTTCCCTTTTGATGCTACAGGACTCTTGTAGGTGGTTCCCTTTTTTTTTTTTTTTTTCCAGTCTGTTTTCTTTCTCAGGATGATGTCTCCCAGAAGAGTTTGTGCACTGTAGGCTTTCTACTGAGAATGAGGTCTGGGTTGTGGTGGGCYATTGAGACAACTGCTTTGGCCTGGAGTAGAGTCTGTCCCAAACTCTTGAAGGAGGCTTGCTGCAGCAGTGAGAATGGTAGTTTAATAGTTAAATAGTTTAATAGAGGAAGAAAATCATGGAATTGTACAATATCCTGAATTGGAAGGCACCCACAAGGATCAAGTCTAACTCTTAGCCTKGGACAGGACAACCAAAAGAATCTTGTGCCTTGAGAGCATTGTCTAAAAAGGAGAGAAAATAAAAAAGGAAAGGCTGTTGTCTGGCACACCAAAGGTGGTCCATTCCTTCTGTGTAAATGTTGATAGAGTTTTTCCTCTTTTTGGCACTCCTCCTCTTGCCAGAACAGTCATTTTCAAGAAATTAATCCCTCTCCTATAGCCACTGGGTGATACAAAAGCTTTAAATAAATGCTTGAATTATGTTCAGCTTTCAGAGATGGTTTTGTCCCAAACTGTCAGAAGGTGCTTTATTTTCCTCAAAGCCTCAATCAAAGATTTTTGTTCTATCTTTGAAGGATCCTTCCTTCRGGGATTCACGCCCATTCAACCAGATCATTAGCAGCTTCTTAAGCACAGAAGAACAGGTCCTTGTGATAAAATCTGCAAGGCCATGAGCTGCACTTGCCTTTGCTCTTTCATTAAAAGGCTGAAACAGGAACCTTCCACTTCTCTGAATCGACTTTGAGCACTGGATGGTGTAGACTACCCTTACCTGTCCTGTTCGTACTTAATCACGACTTTTGAAAAGACCCACCTGGTCCAAGTTATGCCTGTTTACTTGATTAGTTTTCATTTTGCTACATAGTAGAATTTTCTGTTTTATTTGCGTGGTTCCTATGGCTTGTGGCCTGGTAGGTATTAGTCTGGATTGGTGGGTGGGTTTTCTTGGCACGGAGAACTCTCCCATAAATTATCTTCTTCGTTTTGGTGGTTAAAATTGATGCCTTGACACCGGGAGAAATGACCTTGTTATCTATGAAGCTCTTTTACCTTCATCCACATATCACTCAGTGCAGCTCTGTCTTCTCCCTGCCTTCCTAAGCCATGTAATTTTAGGGATCATGCTCGGCAGGCATGCACTCAAAAGCTGGCATGCAGAAAATCACAAGTTCTTTCTGTTTGTTCAGAAGGACCTTTAGAAAGTTGTACCCACCCCCTGCTTAGTTCTGGCAAAGCTGGAGTCATTCTTGCATGTGTTTAGTGGGAGCTTTCAGYGCTCCACAACTGTCTAGATCAGACATGGAGCTTGAGCTCTAAAAACAACCCCAAAATGCAGAGATGAGGTATGACAGACAGATTTACATTTGCAGAAAGGCAGAAAATGAAGCCAGAGTTTGTTTCTTTTTAAGTTGAGGAGAAGAAACCTAGATCACTAAATGCTGCTACCAGTTCTGCTTCTTTTGGATATGTTTGTTTATGTGCTTCAGTAAGTTTACAGCACTGTAATGGGTTCTATATAGGGATATTTTAAGGGTGATAYCATAGTAATAATAGAGTAGGGCAGAGATGCTGAGCAAGGTCAGTGGGCTTGCACAGTGATGAAGTCAAAGAGTAGGAGGAATGAGGAGGGCTTGTGAGAGTACATATCTTGTGCTTGCTATCCCTGAATCTAAATGTAGCTGAATTCAGGAAACTTGAATCACAAAGAAACCTGCATTAAAAAAAAATAATCAGATAGTCTTTAAATGTCTTTCTTTCTTTTTTCTTTTTTTTTTCTTTCCCAGCTACTCAGTTTCATTGTCCAGTTTAGATAACTTAAGTATCAGTCATGCAGTTGCACTGTTCTCAATGGTAGCACAATGGAACTAAATGACATAATGTGATAATGAACTTTCCATCTCCACCAGTGCAGAAGATGCTGGGATAGCAGCTGCCTAACCATTGCATATAAGAGCCACCACTGTGGTGCACAAGGAGCAGTCAGTGATCCCTATTTTGGAAGTRGAAAAATAACAAAACAGAGGTTTCACCCTTAGTTCTTTTGCTAGTGTRCTTTCCATTTTCTGTTTACTAATACAGTACCATATAGGTAGCCCAGTAAGAACCTCCTTGTTATGAAGTTCATCTTCATTTTGTGCTAGATAAATATCTACCCTTTAGAGGATGCTGTTTCTGTTCCTTTTCAGTTTCTCTGTTGGTTTTCCATTTCRCTGGTTGGCTGTAAGCATCAGTGTTCTTGTAAGTACAGGCCAGATGCTTGGAAAGGATAAAGCAGCACAGCAAAGCAGCTGCTTCTGCTTTTGCCACCTGACACCCTCGTGTGTTCTTTTTTTTTGGGTCAACCCTTTGTGCATTTTGTAGCTCTGAGCAAACTTTGTTAATATTATTATTGGCAGTTATATCTTCATTAGTTTCTGTCTTGCCTATAAATGCAACCAGCATTCCTGCCTTGTTTATTTCTGTTCGAGAGCTGTRAGCTTTGGTAATTTTTCAAGTTGTCATCTCACACTTCCAAAATCACCAGATTCCTTTCACTTGCRAAAGTGCAGTCTTTGAAGTGCCTTAAGTTTTTTAAAAACTTAAAAGTCCTGTTTCCTTCTAATTATTCTCCCCAGTAAGAATTAGTCTGCACTGGTGCAAGATGTGTGTCTTTGGGAGCTCTGCTAGGTAGTGGTGGAGTTAGAAGCTCTGCTCTCAGTCTGTGTCCTCTTTAATCTTAATGAGGTGTAGGGATTGTGGATAGCAGATGTGTGAAATCCTGAAGGTTTTTACATTGCCTTTTAAATTCAGTCAATAATAGTGCTGCTGAAATGCWCCCACCATAAAGAATTGGGGATGCTTGTGCTTGGGTGGTGAGAGAGGTAGCAGAGAGCTTGCAACAAGTGAGGTGGAACAGGGCAGGGATAGGCACTACCAAGGTCAGATTCTTCAGTGTTCACTCCACTGTTTTGATTATTTCTGTAATTCTCATYTTATTTTTGCTGATGAAATTTCTTGTTGGATGCCCTTCCATGGAAAACTTAGTAATTTTCCTACATAGTTAATATTCAGATATAAAAAAACCTATTACAGTCTAAATGATGAATAGATGCTAATTTATACATATATACATATACTCAGAATGCCTAATTAATGATCTTCTCTGTCAGTCACGGATATGCAAATGATTATATTTTGCGAGTCTTATCATAATTGTGTTGCCCTGCTGGCTTCAGTTTGGGGGAATGTTTTTGCTGCAGTTTAGGAAGGGATAAGAAAGAGACTGAGCAACAAAGCAGTGAAGAACACAACTGCCATGCTGATCAGTCAAAACCAGGTAGATCTTGGCTGTTTTCATGGGTGCCAGAGGCATTTCTGGAGCAGGAACTAAGTTAGGGSATCCAAGTGGCTCTCTGGAGAATTMATCTAGCCCTGTCCACTMCAGTGGGCTATATTCACTRTACCTTACTGGACTAATGCCTGAAGTAATGCTGGGAGGTCTTCATGAACTTAGCATTTCTCATTTTTCTTTCTCTTTGCCATTGATGCAGATGTTCCTGGAAAAGTAAAAGATTCACAGTGTATTTTAGTGGAGTTTGGGGATATGTTTCACTACATAAATAATTCTACTCTCCGTAATTATGGAGGACATTAATGGAAAAAAATTATTTCCCCCTCTGATGTATATGTGCAAGCAGTTGCTCCAAATCTGCAAGTCCTGGGGCTGGGACAAAGGAAAATGGAAAATGTTAGTGGGACAAAGGAAAGTGGAAAATGCTAGTCATTGTTATGTCTTTCTTTTTGATATCTTGGACTGGAAACAGCTGTGAGGGTAGAAAAATCTAATCCTGAAAAATTTCTTAAAATTACTGGCCTTAGAAAATATATAGCTTTAAAAARTGAGTGAGCACAAGTTTGTTTGTAACCCTTCAGAACTTGTATCARGGTGCTGTATGGGCTGAGTGTTTGCTGGAGGCAGCTGTTTTATCAGGTCCCAGGTACTTTTTAAAGGTCTCCCTTTGTCCCTTAATTCCATGATGGAATTAGTTTGTTTTGCTTCACCTGAAGCTGTATCAGGAAACAGAAGGTGCTGGTTGTGCCACAGCCCAGAAAAAGACAGGCTGAATGTTCCTTTGAGGAAACTCAGAYCTTACCTCCAGTAAGGAGAGTTTGTGGTGTCAGGACTCTGAAATCACTGCTGGGATTTGCAAGGAGTTTGCAGCAGAGTAAGGATTAAATCATGGCTCTGAATTGATCCTGTGGCTGGGATGTCAGAGCCTGCTTGGGGAAGCTATTGATTCCCCACACACAGCCTCAGGGGATGGGGAGGTGGTGTGATCTGTACTGCTGTGCTCTTTCCTCCCTCCTACAAGTGATGGCCATTGTGACACAGGGGTCTAGCTCTTCTCCATGATAGCCGGGTTACCTTGGTCCTTACTGCTGCAGGATTGCCAAGYTGGAGTCTGTGCTTCCTGACATTTCTACTTCTGCTTCTCCTCCTCGCCTGCTTGCATTGGCTTTGTGGTCACTTTTAGCCGTGTCAGCACACTGAAAATTGCTGACAGTAAACACCAAAGGCATGCATGCATGCTACTGAAAAAAAGAAACAACCACAAGGAAAACAGCCTTGGGTAAACAGTGGATTTGCTCCCTGTTAAATGTTCACAGCTTCCACACACAGCCTGGAGCCTCTTACTAAATACAGGGCTTGGAGTTTTGTTTTTAAAGGACATTGATACAGGCTGTGACACTGCTCACTTTTCCATGTGCCTTTTGGTATAGGCAGGAGGAGAGAGGTTCATCTGCACAGGCTGTACAGAGCAGCAGAAGTACTAGGACTTTGAAGAAGAACAGCAGCCAGAGGCATGTAGGATCCTGGGTTTTGTGTCAGGAAATTTGGCCATYCATCCACAAGACAGCCTGGGATGTCCCAGGGACACACAGGTCTGATGCTCTGTGCCATCACTGTCATGCCCACCTTCCTGGAGGTGAATGATGTAGTGTGCAGATCAGCATTAAATGCCATACACTGCTGCAGGCCTGAATTTTGCACAGATTAAATGCTGGGAAAGGGAGGGCAGAAAAAGGTACATCCTTGGGCTCATCCAGGGCAGCATAGACTGGGGAAACACGCTTCTCTTGTAAGTACCTCAGCACATCCCATGTCAGGGTATCCTCATGTTCCTGCAGTTTCAGCATGGTTTACCATCAGGGATGGAGCTGAGGATTCTGCTCCTGCCAAGCTTGCTTGGGTGCTGCACAGGACCACGGAATTGGCCACTATGCCCAGAGCCCAGCTTTGAGCTGCGTGCTGCCAGCAGCTGGGCTCAGCTTACAGAGTGCAGGGAGGAGCAGGCTGGACTCAATCAAAAATGGATTTTTGCTGGGAGCATGTTGCTATTTTTATAGGTTACCCAGCTGCTTGAGAGCCATTACAGCTGTCCAAAGAAGTTGCAGTGCACACCTTCTTGGAAACACTCATCCTGCCTGGTGTTGTCAAACCTCAGATCTGTGCCCACCTCTTCAGAGGCTCTCACCAGCAGCCACTTACCCACCCACAAGAAGTTCCAGCAACATGGGCACTGCCATGGAGGGTGACCCCAGAGCTTCCTTCCCCTTTTCTTTGCACCACAAATAGTACAGGATGCAGATGAGAAGACCTGCAAGCTGGACCCAGAAGCATGTAGATAAAACACAGGCTAGAGTCCAATTTCTCCAGAGTTAAAAGACAGTTTCTTTGTGGAAATTATTAATTATTCTGCCATCAGGTTATGCCATTAGGATTTGGAGCTGATGTGTATTAATAAAAGGGATGAGAGAGATGTGTCTTTACAAACAAACTGTGGGCCTGCTGGYTGATRAACCCAGATACTGATAARTGGAAAAAGCAATAGGAGGAACCATAAATTCCATAGGAATTCCACTAATTGACACAGACTGTTGCTCACCCAAGGCCRTGCTAAATTCCTGGACTTGGAGGAAAAAGAACAGAGACACAAAGAAAAAGAAGGGAGGAGAGGAATGCACATTAGAAGAGGATCTGTATTAGGCAATTCAGGAAGTCTGTACCTCTCAAGTACCTCAGCCAATGGGGAAAGAGAGAGGGAAATGTAGCTGGGAAATCAGGATAAAAAGGAGGTTGCATCCTCTAGCAATTTGGGAGACCTCAAGGTGATGYCYCATGGCCTCTCCTTTTATTTGAATAAAGTTAAARGMCTCCACTGTCTCCTTTTTGGACATAAAGTTCTGACATAGGGGATTAATTTTCCTGACATCAAGAATATCTAATTAAGAAGATAGTTTCCAAACTCAGTTTACATGTGGTGTGGTCTCATTCATGCCTGTCAGCCATGCTGCATTTTAGTAAGAGCTAGTCCAAGCTGGCTTAAATCTCTGCTTTAGACTGAATTAAAGAAAGACAATGCAAAGCTGATGGAGTCCTTACTGCCTTCCCAGCTCAAGGTAAAATGCCATGAGAAGCAGTTGMTGGAAGCTGGATAAAGAGCTCAGTATTAGGGGGAAAGTCAAGGGTTTGGGGCATTTGTCTTTGTGTGTGTGCTGCTGCCTGCTTGAGCCAACAGGCCTGGCAGGGGCTGCTCTTGCTGCCTGTGAGTAGGGGATGCCCTGCTCTGAGCRCTGTGTAGGCAAGGATTAAACCAACCAAAATTACTGACACCAAAGACTACATTAAATCCCTGCTGTAGAGTTCCCTGCACTGGAACCCCAAATACTTCTTAAAGAATTCCTGGGAGGAGGCTGGCATATACTGACTAATTTTGTAAATCTTGCATTAGAAATGGGGTTGTACTTCTGCTATATTTAGAATGAAACTCCATGCTCCCGCTGTCAGGATGGGAGCTTAATTACAGTGTGCTGCAAACTTTGCTTTTGTGAAGGATATTTTTCTGCACTGCTTGCTTCAGAAAGCACAGTTTTGCTGCTATTTTTGTAATGCTTTTGCAACAGCAGCAGGAGTTTAAATGGGTTAGGTGAAATGAGAAGGATTCTCTGACAAAACCAGCAATAGTATCTGTGTGGTTCCCAGCATGGAACTTCTCACCAGCTGAAATTAATCAATGTCAGGAGGAAGTTGTCACCAGTTGCTGTTGCTTTTTCCCCCCCTTCCTTTTTACTTTCCCCCCCCTTCCTGCAACTTGCAATTTGCTTTTTTATTTACTCCGCAAATTATCTGCTCAGGTTTTTAATGTGGATCTGTATCTGCTGGTTATGAGAGGGTAGCTGCTAGAGGACTGCAATAGAAAAATAGAACTGGTAAGTTTAGCAAGTTTTACATCCAAAAACGATGAAAAGGTGCACATGACTTAGCCTCCCTGCCTTAAGAGGTAGCTGCTMTCTGCTTAGAAGAATTGCCAAGCTCTAAGGAGTCTTTTATCCTTCTCATGGCATTGGGATGAGTTTTGCAGAGGCCAGCGTGCTTTTCTGCAGGGAGTAGTGTTGTGTAGTGTGGTGGTGATCAGGAGCTTTTGGGGTGAGTGGTGGACATGAACAGCAAAGSATCTTAAGGCTGCAGAGAAAAATGTAGCAAAAACAGAGAACAAGGAAGCTTTGGGGGAAATGGGGACTGGATGGTCTGCGTTTGTTTTTTCTTCAGGACTCTTCTCATTCAGAGGAGGTGTTATCTGTCTCCTTGAGCTGTGTGTGCATACAAGGCAGGAAAGAGTTTTAGTTTAAGCAGCATAAAAAACTTGACCTCTCCCCARACAGTGCTGTGTGGAGGCATACATACATGTCTCTTACTGGGACAGCACAACTTGCATTATCCTGCATGTTGCTGAGGGTAAGGATTACAGCCTMAATTACACTGGCACCTTTCAGAAAGTTCTCAAATGTGATGAATTCCCATTAGAATTCATGCTCCATGAAATCTGCATTGCTGCTGGTACCATTCTACTGCAGGAGAAGGGTTTGGTGTTTTTCAGATGCTRGGAGAAGTAAAGCAGGGCCAAAAAATGCTAACCTATCTRGTCAARCAAAGGAATTTGAAAGTCCAAATARTCTGCACCTAGGAAAAGATTCCCCAAAGAAACAAATTCRAARTGAGCAGCATCTGCCCACCTTTTTWAAAAAAAATTATGTTAACGTTGATTAAAGCTGTCATAAAGTGGGCAAATCCCCATTTTTTAGTAGTAGCATGGAAGTGTTCTAGAAAATATTTAATTTGTCAACATGTACACTAAAAAGTAAATAAAATGTAATCTGCTTGAAAAAAACATTATTTTCACTTTCACAAATAGTAATGTAAATGTTAAATTTGCTTTTATTTCCCCTCCTTGGTTTTTAAAGATAAATAAAATAATTGGCCAGCTGTCTTTGAGATTTGATGATAGATTACACAGTACAGAAGCTTGACACCTGCTAGAAAGTATTCTTTCTGCAAAAGCTTTTATACTGTAACAATATAAATTTCTCTATCTAGGGTAAACTGTTTTCTGTTCCCATGGGACTCTCACATGGTGTAAGGATTCTACTGAGACTTCTCACCCAATGAGCAGAAAATTTATACAGGTGCCATTTGCAAAATCCCAAAAGAGAGAGACCATAGTTGGAAATAATAATAATTGAAAACATTTTTAATTTAGCCAGAGCCAAAGACATTGTCAAAGACATTCCAACAACTTACTAGAAAACTACTGCTACAATAATAGACAACCCCAAAAGCTGAGCATGGGTTAAATAATTTAGGATCAGGAGGTGTATTTTGTCTGCGTGCTGTGTTTCTTGGCCTTAAGGGTATCATGGCTGCCCTCCTGTGAGAAGGGTGCTCATTTCCTATAGAAAGGATGAAAAGCTTCCTCACTTTTTTAAATACTGAAGGTGCCTCAGTTTCTAGGAACTTGCCTGAGTAAAGCTGCYATCAGAAAGTTGAACAAATAAACCTTACTTGTCCCTGCTTTCCCTGTGATTTGGGACTCTTGGCTCAAGCAATACTTTGCACTGTGAAGAAAAGAATTTGTTGACATGAATTTATTTATTATGGGCCATATTTTGACATTCCAGTTCTTTGCTTATCTATTCTAAGACAATGTAAAAACAAAGCCAAGAACTTTATCATTATGGTTTTCTCTATTGACAGTGTGCCAGAATCAAGTGGCATCATCCGGGAAAGYAGAATGAATATTTTGCTTAGAACAACTCTGATGTGCTTATGTTTCTTTAAACATAATCTAAGATGTTAAAATCTTTTCTGTCAGTGAGATCTAGGCATTAGTCTTTGTACAGTCCTTACTGGAGTTAGGAATTACATAACACTCTGATTGTTATGGATAAAAATAATAAACTAGTAAGGTTTAACAGAATATTTGTCTAGAAAAAATGAGACTGGTTGTTCTGTTTTTCTGTGGAATGTGTAGAGAAAAGCTCTTCCACAGAGACCAAAGCTTTTGAAGAAGAGATGGAAATAGCTGATTTAATGTAGCTTCATATAATGAATGTCTTGACTAATACCTTCCCCAGGTCATGAAGTAAATGGTAAAGCAGAGCTTCTTTGCTATAGGCTGTTCTATTTCCATGAAGGCACTTCCATGAATTTGACTGCTTTTTGCTGAGAAATAACTGACTTACTGAGGGCTTCGTACAAAAAACATTTTTACCTCCTGTTGGTCTCTCTCAATCCCTTCTGTTCTCTTTCAAGGTCCTGTAACAGTAAATTAGATCAGGTAAATATTTAGCTGTCCAGCCTGTGAACATCATGGAGTGTATAATATATAATATATAATGGGGTAAGCCACCAATAGCTGGGTTGCAGCTGACACAAGGGACCTGGTTCCTAGTGGATCTGAGCCTTCTCAAGTGTGTTACTTGCAAAATCTGCCAGCTTCCTGTCCTGAGGTCATTCTTCCCAGCAAGGAGCAGGAAGACAGAAGCTGCTGCAGCTGTGAGCTGCCAAAATCAGGCAGCCCAAAAGGCTGCTCACTTGGCCTACCCATGATGTCTCTCGTGGTTTTGATTTGCAGCTCTTACTCAGGTAGGGGATTTATGTGAAGTGTGAATCATAGTCCAGAATTACATTAATCACAGGACTCTTTCAATTCTGGAAGCTCTGGTTTGGAGTGATCACTTGTTCAAATTGCAAGAAAATCATCCCTCAACTTTTATTGGAGTAGCTACCAGGGAAGACTTTGGACAGATTTATATTGTTTCTTCCAGTCTGTACAACACTGCTGCTGATAGTTTCTGTGCTTGCTTCTGAAGGAGAAATGAAGGCCAAACAATGCAAATCTTGTCACTTCCATAGGCAGAACTGTCAGCCAGGCCACTAATACAGAAGTGCCAAGAGAAACATTATATTTGCCTRGATTTTTTTTTCTTTTTTGAAGCTTTCTACAGGATTTCCTTGGGTGAAACAGATGCAAGGCAGAAGTACTGTGGAACAGATGGAAACTGGATAATTAACTGAGAGCTGAAAAGTGTAGTGAGCTTTCTCACACATCACCATGCAYCCACATCAGCACACACCCCTGTGAGCTCAGAGAGAGGAGGGRAGCTGTTATAGGGAAGGAGGTATGTGATGGTGTTTCCTCTGTAAGAAAACTCTCACAGCATGTCCAAAGAAGCACAGGCTGGAGTTCTGTGGGCCACTGTGGAGCTGGAGTGTCCTGGAGGGGATTGGATACCTATCCCATAGCTGGGTGAGGTTTCCTGTAGGCATCAGTGTTAATTATCTGYGAATAACATCACCTCTGAAAAACTRCTTTGAAATCTGAGTTTTAAGTTGACATCTGAGCTTTGATCCCTAAGTTACCCTTGCCAGTTAMTGGAATTGCATTACTCTAATTTATTGRTTTATTTGCTTTATTTTTACCACTAATAACCATTCCTCTGATTATCTAAATATGCCATAGAGAAAAGAGMAAGTATACACTACTGGATGACCTTAAATCTACATTGTAGGATTTATAAATTAGGCSAAAGAAGGCAGTTGTTCCATTTAGTTGGTAGAAAAACACCTGGTGCCCTAATCAGCTGAATCCTTTCTATAAGTGCCAGTCCTTTCAATCTGCTGGCAGTGCTCAAGACACCAGAAGCATACTGGAAATGGTACTTGGATTGCCCTGCTGACATGGGCACCAAGAAAAACTACCTTGCAGCCCARATCCAGTCCTTATGGCACAGTCTGGCCATGCCCAGTCCTCAACATCACAGCAAGTAAAACACTTTGGTTCTGTCACCAGAATCCACTTTGGAAATTATGTCAGTGAGGCATTTTAAGGTGAACTTGGCACAGTTTTCAGTTTGTTTTAAATGTTGCAGGAATCTGAGGAGGTGGTTGAGATAAAACACCAAAGGTTCCAGCGTGAGACACAGCTAATGACCAAAAGTGGGCATATTTTCAGCTGTTTGAAACTAAACCAGCRTCCCTTGTCTGTCAGTAGCACAGAGCCCATCAATCCCTAGTGTGCTTTCCAAATTCTGCCCCCYGGGCCACTCCCAGGGTGTTCACAAAGTGCTTTCCAGTAGCTCTGATTTGCCTCCATTCTTCAGGCTTCTTAAAGAGCCCAGCCAGTTTCACATGTAGTCAGCAGTTCCTGATGTAATTTATTAATGCTTGGGCATATCATAACATTCTCATTCGGTACCTTCAGTGAAGTACAACTGATGACTGGCCATTTTTGTGCCATTTTGTGGACTGTGTTATGTGCTGCTTTTTGTGTGGTTAGTGACAGTGAATGCCAGTCTAATGGAGCTGATTTCAAGACTGACTATTGATGTGAACTGGCAGGAACAAAAAAAACATTTCCAGAAATGTCTTTCAGTTTTGTGGTACCTGTTCAAAGGTTCCCATGTGCAAAGGTCTCGTGTTCAGAAATCTGATATTTGGCATTTTTCAAAACCTGGCTCCTTTATATGTGTRGCTGAGACACACTTAATGTTTGAGCTGTTCTGGAAATGAAAATGTAAGTGGTTGCTTTTTGTGTTTTGAA
This sequence comes from Alauda arvensis, assembly GCA_902810485.1. NCBI lineage: Eukaryota > Metazoa > Chordata > Aves > Passeriformes > Alaudidae > Alauda > Alauda arvensis. The sequence continues at coordinate 297,384 of CADDXX010000598.1, forward strand.
ACCAAGATTGGAAGTGACAACCCCCATTCCTTATTCTTCACATCTCCACTTCCTTTTGCTGCCTTTCCACTCTACAGAAGTGGAGCTCACCCACTCTGGCTTGTATCCAGGTGCTTCCCTTGGAGGCCTGGGAGTACAAACAAAACATTTAGTCTACCTGTGGTGGTTTGGATTTGTAATGGTGAAACCTACCTCCAGATTCTCCCTGCAGGAAATGGCATCCTCTCCATTTCCTTTACCTCAGCATTACCCTGTGCATCTTCTGATGAGAGGATACTATGGTTGAGGAGCACACAGGGGATTTTTTTCTTTCCCCTAGGTTTTTCTCCTGACAAATGTAGTCTCTGTCAATCCTTCCATTTATTTCCCTTGAAAGTGTGAATTATAAGAATGTTCAGGTTTTTTTATCTAAACAGATTAGAGACATTGGATGTATAGCAATTTATTACACTTTTCTTCCACAATATTGATTAATAGGAAACTATCTCCATTGTGCAAACCTAGGTTCTAGGTTCCTGGGAAAAGCTATTTTATTCTGAGGAATGATCAACTTAAACTGTRAATGTGTAACTGTGCTGTCTTGGTGCATTTTATTAGAAGGGGATGGGAAGGAGGAAATTCTTGTTGCTTTAAACCTTATTGTGTTCTTTGTGCATTTCCTGGAGTCATATCTCAAAGAAGGAAGCCAGTCAGACCCTTCAGWGGTACCATTTCAAATCAAATAGTGAAATATGTTTTAAACAAGTAACAACAAGAATGTTTAAAAAATTGGTAGTAATTTATTTCTAAAATTAAAATCTCCCTGGGGGTTCATCTTCAGTGACTCTGTCTACACATCTATTTTGTCAGTTGTGCTAGTGTGTGTCAGAGAGCAAGTGTTCTGTGGTCCAGGGCCAGCTCAGTGCCCAAGGAGAGTCTAGGCTGAAGGGAACAAGCAAAAACTGAAATCACTGACACGAGATGGGAGCTGGGGAGAGGCAGACCTTGAAGAAGCTGAAGGTACCACTGGGTCCATTCCTTGAATCCCAAGATATCTCCTTAGTGGTTCACCAGAAATATAGGAAGACAATGGGTGGCAGATGCTGTAGTTGCAGTGCTGGAGTTCAGAGAATGAAAACAACCTCCAGCATGCCTTGTGTTATTGAACAGCCTAGTCTGTCTYTCATGGTATAGCTCCCTGTGCATCTCAAAGCTGAGGAACTGAAGATTATCAGCTCACCAGCATGGTGGGCTGGCAGGAGGCAGGAAAGCTTGTTGAGGAGTTCAAGGATAAGCAGTATGCCAGGATGGAAAAGCAGACAGAAAAGAGCTTCATCCTGTGTTGCAGTGGGATGACACACATRTGTAGGTGAGTGTGAGATTGCAAAGCCCTTCTCTGACTGGAGCAAATACTGATATTCCTTGTGGGATGCTGTGGCTAGACCTTCCTGTAGGACTACATCTGCAACTTCCTCTCACTGCTGAATGTAAGCAAGTGGGAAATCTACCTTTCTTGACAATCAGAACTTCCCCAGTAACAGTAGAAGGACAAAACCGGCAGGATTCTTGGCAGTTTTGCTGCTGCCCATAGGCTGCTGATTATCCTTAATGAGTCTTATTGATTTCACAGTGCTGCTTCTTGGGAACAGCAGAAGTCTGTCTGCAGACCCAGAAACACAAGCACATCAATGGTCATATTTGGGAAGTTATCTGTGCAATCACATGGGCTGGGGTTTTGTTCTTGTTGTGTTGTTCAGTTCAAATTAAAGGCTAGRTTCTGCAGCAGTTGATTTTAAGAGCCACATCCTTCCCCAGTCTCATCAGGAAATCATTCCACTTACCACTGGTAAGTAGGTGAGTGTGTTTCTCAAGCCCTCACATAAACTATATTCTCAGCTTCAAGAGAGTGAATGAGTTATATATAATGTGACAAGAGCCTCTTGGGGATCTCTGGCTGTGATGCTTTCAAGACAGCCTGGTTTTTGTTTTGGTGTTGGTTAAGCTCTGGCTGCTGCATTTCTCCACCCAGGACAATGGTGCTCTTTGCCCTGTCTTCTCAGTAACAATCTTTGTTCTAAGGTGTGGAAATKAAATCTCTAAATTCCAAGCCCTAACTGAAGAGCAGTGTGTGGAAGCAGTCCCCCTTTACCTAGACATCATGTCTCCAGCTCATCCTCCCCCTGCTCCAGCTCTGGCAAGGAATGCCAGCAAAAACAAGTGCTGTTTGTTTGTTTGTGTTTTGCTGTAAAACTGAAAATAAGAAAGTTACTGTGCTGCTTTTTTCTATTTTCTCTCTCTCGCTCTCTTTTTTTTCTTTTTTTTATAAACAAAACAAATGTTTCCCAACACTTTTACCCTCTTGGTTTAAAGCTCCTCATTTCTGTCAAAATACCCATCAGGCAGTCACTCTTTAACTAGCTGTAGTCAGGTTGCCTGTGGCATCCTGTTGCTTGCCCTGAGTTTGGAATCCGCAGGGGGTTTGCAGCTTCAACAGTAATTCTAGAGCAGGGAAGGTGAGCTTTTGGGATTAACTCCATCCTCTCCCCACAAGTTGTTTTCTTAAATTGTAAGAAAATAAATAAAGAAGCATTCTCCCCTGCAGATAGCCCTTTCCAGATCTAGGCAATGCTTCTTCTCCCTGTCCTCCTTGCTGCAGTGTGGAGAATGGCAGTTTCTCCCAGTGGGAGTGATGGCAGTGGGATGATATTCATCCTTCAGTAATCAACTAATTGGCACARCCCTCTGCCTCTCAGCCTGCACTTCTTAGCATCACACTGCATTTCTGACCTGTGAGAACKTTGCTTTGAAGGGACAGCTTGATCCTTAAGCCCATTAGCCAGATGCCAGCCCTGGCTGGGGCAGTGGTCAGGAACTCTGGGCATGGGCTGTGCTCTGCCTGCTGTGCCCTTCCACAGGGCAAACTTGGCCCACAGGATTGGGGACTCAGCTCTGAGGAGGACAGGTTCACCCCCAAAGATTTTTCTCCTGATTCCCAGCTGTACACACAATCCCTTCCCTGCAGCACCGAAGGGAGAGGAAAGGTTTAGTCCCCCACAGCTTCAGAGCTGTGGAACACAGCTAGGGGCAGGATGCCAAGCTTGCTGACTTGCTGGCCTCATCTGGTGTGGCAAATTTCCTTTTCCTAGGTTCCTGAGGGTAGCTGCRGCCACAAAAAGTGCTTGGAAAACTTTCCATATCATTTGGAAAGCTGCTCTCAGAGTGAGGCCATCTKACAGGGTCTGTTTAAAATTACAGGGAAAAAAAAAGGTATAAAATGAAAACATCCCCTTGCTACCTCCTCTCCTTATCTTTCATTTAAAAGTAAAGGAAGTAGAACACTTTAAAGGAGCTTTTTTTTCTGTGSATTAAATGCATCTTCTTTCTCCCTTGACTTTCTGCCCTCAGCCAGGTAAAGAGCAGRTCCATTGAAATATTGACTATCATTAGTCCAAGATTTGGATTTTTTTTCATCTCTCAATGAAGCACAGATCATTTTTTGGTTACCATCAGCCCTCTATAGCTGCTTCTGTGTAACACTTCCCCTTTGATATGACAATGACTTTGCACAGAGGAAAGGACCTTTACCAGGGGAAGAATTGTTTCAAGAATCGATGAAGGATGAAACAAAATTGGCAGCATATAATTTAGAATTAAAAAAAAAAAAAAGGTGGGGGCTGGGAGGAAAGAAAGCCCAACTTGGCATGTGGATGAAGAGGGAAGGAGCTCTGTGGAGGCAGGAGGAGAGCATTGCTACCAGGTCAGCTTTCAAGCCCTCTTAGCCATGTGCAGTTGCTCTCCCCAGCTTGCCCATTGACTTCCTCYTGTCCTCCACAGGCCTGGCTGCAGTGAAACCTCGTGTCTTCCTAGTGATGCTGAACTGAAATCAGATTTTGCTTTTAGTYGTTCAATCAAATTTTCCTTCCTTGGGCTTAGAAGGCACACTTGGGACTTTATAGTAATTGCCTCCCCACGCTGAACTGCTGATACCTTTATTGGATTGGCATAGGGTTTCAGAGGACTGTGTTTAACATGCAGTGAGCCGCAGCAATGCAAACAGCTCCAGTGTTTAAACAAGCATCCATTAGTCCAGGAAACAAGACAGTGCCAGCCCATTTGGTGCTCTTTAGAGCTGGCAGCTYAAGGGGAAGGGTGCAGCAGGGAGGGGGGGTAGGATGGGGGAGTCACAGTTGCAGTGTCAGGAAAACAAGCAAAACATCTCTGTAGGTTTGTGAGGAATGAGCTGCAGAGAGGGGAACACTTGTGACTGGGGACATGTGCAAAGCTCATTAATATCTCATTATGTTCGAATTGCAGTCTCCCAGAAGATTGGCATTAATGTGTGATGTGCTGGATAGGAAGGGGCTACAGGAGAGCAGCAAGGATATTTTAAGCAAGCTTTTTTCTTCTTTTTTTTYCCCATTCCCTCCCCCCCTTTTTTTCCTTTACATTGAAGAAGCAGAAAAAAATAGYGTGTGCCAGCAAACCGTGATGTTTTGTGCATCAGCCCAATACAGTGCACTTCATCACACAAGAACAGTGCTCAGTTGGGCTTATCATAGTACCCATTACATCCTTCAATATTTCCACTAAACCTCCTTTATTTTCAGCGCTGCTTAAGTCAATCGTAAAGTTTGGCTCAGTGTGAAACTTCCAAAATTCAGCCCATCTCAGCCCACCATCCTCYCCAGCTGGAAGGACTGGGGAGTCCAGGGGTTACTTAGACTTTTTTCCCCCTCCCATAAGTTTGTAGGTAGAATGATGTCCAAAATACTTTTTCTCATGCTCCCATACTGAAATAGCTTTTGTTTTATCCTTAACTGGAGCACTGCAGTCATTAGCTTATCAGCTGATAAGCTGCAGTCATTAGCTTATCAACTGACATCAGTGCCTGTACTTGCTTCTGCGGGACCACATAGCATTTTTCTGATAAGATTTTGACTGCCATGTTACTGGGAAAAGACCCATTAGTTTTAGAGCCGGTTATTCCTTGGCTTTCTGTACCAGAACATATAAATCCTCTTTAAAAATAAAAGGCAGCTCCCAACAATGGCTTATCTAAAGAAGAACAGTCAAGGACTTTATGTAGTGGGAGCACCCTGCTCCCAGTTGCTGAGTTGCCTGATTTATCTCCATAAACTTTTTTTTGGGACAACTGGGAGTCATGAGAGGGACAGAGAAGGTGCTTTATTTGTACTCTGCAGCACTGGGCTTCCAAGAAGTGTTTTACTAGCATGTCCCAAGAAAACCTATGGGTTTTGCTTTCCTGCAGATATCTGCTCATTCTGCAATTGCATACAAAAACCATTTGAATTGGTGGTGTATTGGAGGAGATGTTTGTAGCCAAACTGCAGGAAAATCATTCTTCTTCAAATCCTTTTATGCTWCAAGAGCAAAACAACTGTTCAATTAGTCCTGATTCTTATGCTTGGAAGCCACAGATCTTGGTTCAGACTGCTTATTATGTTTGAACTTTATTGCCCAGGCTATTTGTTACGTGTTTATTCTTCCTAGTAAACTTTCTTTTGCTTTTATGAAACAATATTGGAGCCCTCCAGTGGCCAAACTAATCATTCTGAGGAATGGAGTTCAAGTTCTGACAGTGAGGTTGATTTTTTTTCCCCTTCCCTATTAAAAAATTAATTTGGTGATCTTTTTATATTCAGAATTTATGTGGAATTAATTTGAGTCACAGCATCATATGTGAAAAGTAAGAAAAGCTRGGAAAAAGAAAAAATAGTATCTTTSTCTTTCTAGRMTCTCCATATATTTATTCTTCTATATTTTCAAAAATGTATTGAGTTTATTGTTTAATTAATTTCTKTTAGATTTCATTTTAAGAGAGGATCCCATTATACATACAAGGCAGAGAAAATGCACTTTAGTTATCATCACAATTCGCATTTTCTTAAGTGACTTTTATCAGTTCTGTGACTTTATCTGTGATGTCACTGCTCTGTTCTCTAGCAAGACCTAATTTTTTGACAGGACATCATCATTTGTATCAGGGGCCTCAGCACATTGAGTATTTTGGCCTCAAGGCTCTCTCATCTGTGGCTCCTACTGGTGTCTTTCACTTTCCATGTGAAATAGAAACTCTCTATATATGMAAAAATGGCTTTCAATTACATTTTCTGCGCTGTGTATTAATGAGAGGAGTTCTCTTTGCAAAGGATGTTGAGATCCTAWCAGCTAAAATTGCTTACTTATGCCTCCTCATGTTTGGTGTGGAGTTATCACAGTTCTTCCTTCTTCCAAATTGTACTAACAGTCTTTCAACATCCAAAATCAGATAGGTTTTGGTTGTGTTGGAGCTGCATGTTTTGGGTGGAGGTGGGGGATGAACAGGGGAAGAGGAGAAAGTATGGATTCTTCTGATTGGATGACCACAGTCTGGCATTGAGTCCATGTTCAAAAAGTWATAAAGCAAGGGATTGCTTTAAGGTTGTTATTTTGCACCAATTTCTCTTTCTTTAGGGGTTACTGGAAATGAGTTTCTACCACTTTGCATTGTATAGCTGCTGCTTTGTAAAATCATATATTATCATCAAAATGCTTCATAACAAGAACCTTGAAAATCTGGTAGAGGGAAGGTTCTGTTTATTTTGTTTCAAAGATCTTCTAAGTAGCATTTCTTCTGCAAACACYGTGGATATAGGAACAGTTGTACTGGGTCATTTAGCCCAGTGTCCTCTCAGTGAGCAAGTGGAGTGTAAGAAAGAGAGCAGGCACAGAGTCAGCCTTCTCTGGCACATCTTCCAGCTATCCCAGGACCAAAGAACCTCTTCTTCCTGAGCCCATCTGTACACAGTTTGCTTTTGCAGCCCTCTGCATATGTGAAGGTTTCTTCTTGTCCCTGAAGAGTGGAGTGAAATGAGGAAGGTCAAGAAAAGAGCTGTAGTAGAAGCTTCTTGTTTGCACTGCTTATGGGGGGCGYTATGCACATTCTTGTCATCCGTGGTAGATGGAATTCCTGGAGCAACCCTAGGCTTTGTCCCCTTTCATGTTTTTCATGTGAGCTTGAAAATTGCTGGAGGAGGCGAATGCCCTGCTCCAATTCACCTTTTGAGGAAACTGCTAATGAGGTCAGTTTTTCTCATGGCTTTATTCAAGACCATAAACACCAGCAGGGCTGGGAGGAAAGCAGTCAGAAAGGTGGGGAGAGGCTGTTTGCAGAGTATGAGCATGCACCAGGTAAGCAGAGGCCCTGCAGCTGTCACAGGAAAGGCTCATGTTCTAAGGCTACCTTGCCTTCTGCAGCCACAAAACTTGAGGCTGCAGAAGCTCACACTATGAGATCTGRACTGGGACAGGAAAGGGAAAAAGAYGGGACTGTGCAAGGGGKGAGCAAATATTTCACACCCAGCTCCCTGCAGCCTCACATCACYGCACGTTTCTGCCATGGCACCCTGCCACTCGATTGTCACAGCCTCCTCYGAGCACTGSTGCCATGCYCCATGGCTCCAGCAGAGTGCTGGGAAAGCAGAGGAGTCAGGGACCAGTTGTAGTTCTTGGGCAGCAGCAYAAGAGCAGCTTTATCCCCAGGGAGGACTCCTACATGTGTGCCTTTAGTAGGAGAGGTTGGAGGCAGGAATGCCAGAGCACACAGGCTGTCTGCAGCCCTGCTGTGCTGGGACCAGGGGGAGAATCTCTGCAGTTCTGCGGTTTAGTCGGAATCCTTGTGGTTTGAACCTTTGCTCCACAATATCTACCTGGGGAGGTGGCACTCCCAAGGAGGCTGCTGTGCCCTGCTGAGCTCCCCTGCAGCTCCTTAGGGAGCCTTTCACTCAGGGCCCACTTAAGAGTTCTCTGTTTGGTAACATTTCCATGCCCTGCACASAGAAAACATTGGGTAGGTGATGCTGCTGTAGAGAGACATTGAGAACACTCAGTGGGAAAAGYATCTGCCTTTTCAAGGCACTGCAGTCCTTTCTCATTAGCAGGGAGAGGAGAAGGCTGTCACTACTTTACTGATGAGTCAGGAAAATCCTCTATGTTCACAGTGTTGAATTCTTCTAATATGATTATTGCAGGTCTGAGTTTGGAGTTTGGCAATATCAGAAAGCTTTTGGGGCTTGGGAAAAAAAAAAGAAAGAAAATAGTAATGACTTGTGTGCCCAGATACAATGAAACCACAGTCCCCTTCAAATCCTACAGCCATCAGGACCCACACTATTCAAGGTTGTTCTTGGCCTCATATCATCCACCTGGCATTGAAAAAAAGTCAGTCTCAGGCAGCTGTGCATTTTAAAGCTGGGTGCTTACTTCARTTCTGAAATATGCTAATTGCCAGGCTTTTATTTTCATTTGACTGTTTTGAAAAGCTTAGAAGAAAGGAGGAAAAATAAAGGAGTTTTGTAAATAGCCCTAGGAAAAACCTCAACCTGCTGCCCATGTAATTTCCTTTAAAAACAAATTCTGTACTATGGGAAACTATATCACACAGCAGATTTGCACACAGTCCTGYGTGCCCAATATCTACGTGATTCTACATAATTTCTTTAGCATGTTTGCTCATTGTTACAGCAGTTACTAAGGTTACTTTAACTCATTAAAGAATGAGGAACTGCTTGCTTACCACAAAGCTTGTCTATGGTTCCCTGTGTGTCTAATTGAAAATACTTGTTTTCCCCCCTCTCTGTAGACTTTGCTTAGACCATGATGGTTGTAACACTACTTACTGTTTATCTGGGTTTAAACTGAAGCACCTCCTGCTCTCCCCTTCTCCTTGCCTCTCTTAAATAACCCAGAAGTGATTGAGCCTGTAAGCTAGTTCCTAAGCCAGAATTTGGAGCTGCACAACCTTCTTTCCTTTGGCAAGGCAAGAAAGTAACACTTCTTCCAAGAGTAAATGTGGTGTCATCATTATAGGCCAGACTATGAAGATTTTGAGCTTATTTTCTTAGGGTTTAGTGGAACAAAACTGAAGCCTCTGGAAATGAAATGGGGGGAAGACCCAAAGACAGAAATCTTTATTAAACACAGATGTCAACAGCAGCAGCCTGTAATTAGTGCCCTAATTGTGACTGGGCAAATMATGGTGGCTTGGGGAGGGTCCAGGTGGAGACATCTGACTGTGGATGTGATGTTTCCCTCTAGTTACCAAGGCTCCCTTTACACTCAGTAAAAAGAAAAAGACACTTCCTGGAGCATGATTTATCTCATTCCCATCATGGCCTGGTATAGGGGGCATGAATTGCATTCTTAAGACTGGAATGGCTTGACCTGATTTTGTCTGCACCTTTCTCATGGTGGCTGCAAGAGTTCTAGACTCTGTGTCCTGTTTGTAGCTCCCCATACACACCCCTTCTTTTTCCTGAATAAGAAAAAAAGGAGGTATAAAAGCACATTGATCTGCCAAGATACAAGATATTTTGTATTCCCATTGGCTGGGGACAGGATTTGGGAGATTTGAGTCCAATTCTAACCCTGTCACTGACTTAATATACAGCTTTAGGCAGCTCCCTGCTCTGTTTTCTGAAGTGAAATTTAGGAGTGTCATGTATTTGCATCTGAGTGACAACATTTAAGTGATAAATGATGGGGGGGCAGGGTTGACACACAATTATGTTTGTTTTTCTTTTTAGATTCATCTCACYTATGTTTTTCTCTGAGACCAAAATCCACATAATCCTGGTAGTAGACCAAGAATACTGTGTCTTCAGACTAACAAATTAAAAGCACTTAGTACTAGGTAGCTTATCATTCCTACAACAGCAGAAAAAGGAGAGAAGGAGAAATCCTTTAAAAAGAAAAATAAGATTAGTGAAAGTCCATTGTATGAATTCACACTGGTTTATAATGCATTCCTATGGTTTATCTAACAGCAAACTATGATGTTTAGTGCTTCACGGGGTTTAGGAAAGAACTGTAGTGTTCTCTGTGACTTGGTCTTTACCTACAGCAAGTGCTTTATTGTCTTGTGCTTATTTAGCACTGTTGMGGGCACAAACTTTCAGTGGTGAATGGGACTTGAAGTCTAAATTTAATTTTAATTGGCTGCTAATAAATGCTTAGCATGCATAGATTACTGAGATTAAAACCCGTGTGAGTTTTAATCTCMTGGGCAGTGACTACGTGTGTGTGTGCACTTGTGTGGAAAAACCAGGGAAATATTTTTGACAGCAAGAGGAAAAAAGTTTAAAAAAATCACCTGTGTTATGTACACTGGGAATGTACAGACATCTGTACCATTATGAGTTGCAATTCCTTTCCTTGTTGGGAGGGCTGTTTTCAAAACACACAAATAGATAAAAGTGCCTGGTTGTRATGTAGTACATGGCCACAACTAACTGGGAATGTGACCTGTTTGGCAGAACACTGCCCACCTTCCTCCTGGTAATATTTTTGGTCTCTGTGGAGAGATCTCAAAGCCTTACACACCTCTGGGATTTGGGAATCTTCCTRCTGTTGCTGCCATGAGTTCAACACTGTGTATGTATATTCAGAGTAGGATGGGAGAGAGTAAGAGGTTTACCCTGGGATGGAGGCAGCTGGTGWGGGTGAAATAAAGAAGGTAAGACCTGAGCAAAGGTCTTGGTCTGATGCTGTCATTCATTGCATAAACCATTCTTTGTATTTTCAGTTGCTTAATGTACTCAAGGTGAACCATGTGCTAAATATTGTGCTGAATCAGGGCCTTCATTTGCTTAAAATCTTTTTCTTTACACTTCATCAGTAGACTTAAATAGCATATTTGCAGTTCACACCACATAGCAGGTCCAGCCTTGTGAGTCTGTGACTCTGGTAATTGCTGGGAGCTGGGAGAGCAGACATGCTTTTCCATTAGTTGTGCTGTGTGCCCTCGTGGGACCTSAGGTCAGCTTGAGGTGAAGCTACTGAGGCCACAAAGAGCTAAAGTTTGTGTGCTTTACTTGGCCATATTTAGGGCAAATCTGCTGTTCAGTGCTGTCTGGCCTTTAGCCCATGGCAAATAGCTCCCAAACTGTGCTCAGAATAATTCTGAGGCCTTTCTGTGGTTCTGTGACCTGAGGGCTTCAGCACCTCTCAGGACTGAGCCATGGGTTTTGTCCAGGAGTCTTTCAAAACTGCTGCTTCCTGTGTTCTTTTAAAAAGATATGCAAAGTCAAGATGAACAACCAGTTCCTGTACTGCTCTTCTTTCCTAGAGATGGATCAAGCTGATTGTGCTGATCRGGGAATTGTTTGACTGAAGGAAAAAGCTGTCTCTTGACATCTTTTCTATTTTGGGATTTTCAGTTATTTGATTTTATTATTTATTTTTTAAATGGTCAGTAGCTTAGCACAAACTTATTTCCAAACTCATCTGTCCCATGCTGGGTTTTTTTTTTCCTTTCCCCAAAAGACATGTCTCATTACTATGCAAACAATTAAAATGTAGAAAAAAAGATATGAGAACTAATTACCATGCAAAACATCAATTTCTCTTTCCTTCCCCCATGCTTGGGTCTCCTTTGCAATGCTTACTGTATCATTAATTGGTCAATTCGTTCTTAGATAACCTGCACACCTTTAAAGGTAYTTGTCCTTGCAGAGAAATCTTCAGCTGACCTGTGTCCGCAGCCAAGCTGCCCATTCAGGCACAGGGAACAGATGRGGAAGAGGGAGCTGAAATCACCATWWTGTTTGCAGCACAGTATGACTGATTCACAAGATTTTTCTTTTAATGTGTTAGTTGTTGAAATCTGTTAATTTGATATTTAAATTATTTTYAAGTGGAAGTTTAATTWATKATGYTACCCCAAGAGGGCRACTAAAATGTGTGGGCTTGAACAGGTACAGTGCATGGACTCTGTGGCTCTCATTTCCTTCTTTTTCCAATTGTAAGAATCACTTTGCTTCAAAAAGCATGAACTTGAACTTAGTCATGTGGAAGAATCCCTGAAATTCCTTAGCCCACACTGATTTGAGGAGCTGGAAGGTGCTGCTTCGTGCACCTATGGAATAAGGTAGCTATGTTGCCATGAGGTGACGTGTGTTGGGAGTTAACACWGCCAGTGGAAGACAACTGTGCCATTTCTGAGTTCAGCCTTCTGTCAGCTTGCTATCTGCTTCTAGAGATCATGCACTAGACAGGCTTTAGTAGTAAAAGAGATCCAGTGGAAACTCACAGTCCATGGAAATCTATGGTGTCATCAGGGGACTATTGTCATGCCTTCACCATCTCTTCTGGCTTGCTCTTTGGAGTTTCTCCGAGAATATTCTGGAGTAATATATTATGTATGTAGATTGTGCCATGGCAGTATTTTGCAAGCAGCTGGAAGGTAATTTGCTTGCCCTRAGCATAGGAAGGGCTTTTCCCTTACATCAGTTAGACAAGGTTTTAGTCTGTCAGTTCTGMAGTCAGGAACAGAGCTCACATCCTACTGGGTGCCTTAATGACAAGGAAAGGAGAGGCTGTGTCACAGAGCTGCTCCTCCTTTGCAGAGGACAGGAACGCTTTCATGTCTCACATACCCTTTGCTAGGCAGGCAGGAGGCCATCAGYGTACTTCACCAGCCTGCTATGACTTGTGCTCATCCAAAGATGATCTGGGACAAGATTTTCCCCAGGAAACCATGCCTAGTGTCACATACACAGTTTAAAGAGCTACTGAGTAGCTATGGTGCATGTGCAACAGCACTGTTGTTTTGTTGTTTCTTAGTTTAAAACACAAGAGGTTCCTGCATTTCTTTTCTACCCTGATTTGTAGTTCTTTGGGAGGCACAGCTTTAATAATCTCCAGTGTCTGCTTTTTATCATTACCCTCTCTTCTGCCCAGATACAAAGTAGATTGGAAAGGGTGAAGACTTATCAGAACAACTCCCAGACAAGTCAATTGGAGGCTGCCTGACTAAATCCTCATAATGCACCTTGAAAATGCAGCTCATGCCATCTGCAAGGACAATTTCAGAGAGAGCAGAGCTCAGCTGATGGGTGTGAGAGGCAGGAGTAGGCACTGCCAGCTCAGTAGTTCAGTTTATAGGCTCTCAGTACCTTCCTAAGACTTTTGCACAGATGGAGCAGTGCTGGCACCCCCAAAGCAATGAGGTTACTGCTTTGCCAGTGTTTACCCCATTGGGCCAAAGCAGGATTAAATTAGATCTGAAGAGGAGTAAACCATGTAGATCATACTCTTGGGCAGGATAACAGCATTCCATTCATGAAATAATTTGTGCTCTAAAGTTCAGTGAAACTTGCTGTGCAATATCTTTGCACTCAGCTTTTCTCAAGCTGCTTTAGCACRCACCAGCATCCTTACCTGGCTGACTGAGGACAGATAGAGTCACAGAATTTACCTGATTTGACTTCCCCAGTGCTGTTTTGCTCTCATGCAGTGCCTTTTTTTGTCACCCTTCTTCCCTGTTCTTTGTTTGATGTCCCAGTGTGATCCAGTTCCTGCTGGTGGGTGGGGCCCTGACAGCTGGCAGGCAGCTCTAGCAAGGGGGCTGTCCTGCCAGCTTTGCACCCAGGCACCACAACTCTCACTCTTCAGAGAGCAACCCTTCCTGTCTGACTGGCTAAAATGTGAGGAAGTGGATTGTTTTCCTCTCTGCTAACTCCTGCAGGTTTACCCAGTGCCTTGATCATGGTTTACTATTACTGGGGGCTATTTTGTTCTTCTGGTGACTAATGGCAAAAACAGGGATGATGGCAAGAGGCATCATMCTTTGCAGGGCAGGGGGCAGAGGGTTGACCCCTTTCCTGAGGCAGAGGTTATTCTGTGAGCCTGCAGAGTTGAAGAGGTTACTGGCTATGTTGGCAGGATGAGATTTTACCAACTTCAGACAGATTTCACAACATGAATTTCCTGTATATTTGAAATAYTGCCCTGGCYAACAAGAGCTGGGCATCCAAGCCTAGCATGGAGAAACWCAGCATGTGCTTTAAATGAGCAATTGTGCTCCAAAATCAGTTTGCTACATCAGGCTTCATCCAGCGAGTTAGCAGGCATCASTGCCATGCTTTTAGCAGCATGAAGGAATTTAGATAGTAGGGGAGTGGTTGCATGTATGAAATACTTCCATTTGTGGGAAGTGGTGATCTGTGACTCACCTTCATGTTGCTTGGCTGCTTGTCTGAGTTCAGCTCCAACAGGGGTKTTTAAAAGCCTGTCCTCTGCTCCCCACACCTCTGCAGGACACTGCAGCAAGTGTCATTGGGAGGCCACTGTGGAACTGGTGGACTAAAAACACTGGTGGCTGTAGCTCAGGCAGTGGTGCTCTGGCAACACTGACTTTTGAACGGCAGTGTCAGAGGTGATACAGCAAGGAGGTGTGTGCAAAAATCCTTTCAGATGTTGAAGCTGAATTTCTGGAATGCAAACGGCAATGCTGATTATTCCTTGCTGATCTTAGATGCTGTCTTGTCAAATCCACTTGCTTATTGTCACTTCATAGCCACCCCTGGGACACTTCCTAAATTGTTGATAGGATTTGAATGCAGCACAAGAAGTTAATTAGCAAAGTTGACTCAGTCTTTAGGGTGCAGAATTGGAGTGGTGTTTGGTAGAGCTCATGCTGAGCACTCCCTGTTGGAGGTAAAGAAGTATYAAGATCTTTCTGGAGAAGCCCTAGGAGAAGAAGGGAGAAGAAAGGGGGGGCAAACTCAGGAACAGACACACTGGTGGAAGGGAGAGTAGAAACCCTGGAGAAAGGCCCAAGACTTGAATCCATTTCATGGAAAGTGGCTGAAGGTCATGATGGCTGGTGGGCCAGACTGATTCAACATGAAGAACTGAAAAGTTGAATTTCTAACAGAAAGAGTGACAAAAGAGCATGTGGAGATAATAATAACCCTTGTTTTTGTAAATATGCATATCCTCTGAGGAAGGTGAACTTTGGGCTTTGGCTAGTTTCTCTGCTTTTCCACAGGGAGCAAAGACAGCTCCAGAGCAGGGCGCATTCCAGCAGAACTGGGGAGCCAAGTGGACCAGACCTCTTGGAATTGTTGCTCTTGTCTTGTATTGAAGTGGCAGGAGCTGCCCTAGGGAGAGGAAAGTGAGTGGCTCTGTGTAGCTGGTACACAAAAACATCTGTAAAAGTGACATCTCCATGGGGACTCACAGAGGAGAAGCGGATCTGCGTTAGACCCCGTGAATCATGTCCAGCTTCTACTGGCATAGGGAGAATTTAGCCTATCAGCTTCCCCACCTGTCTCTGGTTTTTGTGTTGGTTTTTTTTAAGGAGCAATGAAAGGATATTCAGCTGCCACAGCCCCAGTCACTCCCCAAGTAGGACTGGAGCAGCCGCCCACCCAAGGCAGCTCCGCGGTGGAGGATGGGCTGCCGAGCGGCTCGGCTGTTGCTATAACAACAGTACCTCTGTCTCATTGCTTTTGAAAAATGAATTGCTGCTGGTGAGATGAAGCGGAGCAGCTTCTCCTCACAGATGAAAGCCCTGCTGACAGCCTCCACACACTGCTGTTTATCTATTGGGTCTGTCACGGCGTGTCCGAGCWGCTCTGCCCAGGATTTCGGGATGGTTTGGATTAGATTGTTGGGGTCGGCGTGCGTTTGCGTGCACAGCCCCTGTCCCCCTGCCTCTCCTCCAACTGAAAGTCATTTAAAAAGTCAACCTGCCAAAATYTGACCTTTTCTCACTCTGCAGCTGGAGTTTTTCCAAAGGCAKATAAAGAATTGAGAGTCCTGCTTCACCCTCTTGTGCTTTGGGGTAGAAAACTGCAGTGAAATGGAGAGTCACCAGCCAAATATTTAGTGTGAATAAAGCTGAAGGCTTATGAAGCTGGGAGGGGGTTGTTTTATTTCAATATTTTCCTTTGATTCTGATACTTTCYTTCTATTTTTATGTTGGGTGTCAACAATCTTCTGCTTCTAGACATAAATCTCTCAGCTCCTGCTAATATCTCCACAATGYATGCTGTAAAACGTGCACAAACTGCATGCTTGTACTAAGAAGGAGAGGGAGGGTGCTTTAAAAGATACTATTTTACTTCAGGGGTTGTGTTTATATAGAGGGAAGGGGAAGTGCTGAGGTTTTAGTCTAAGACACTGTGGAATCCTGGTGGTGGTAAACTGTTTGCCAGTATGTGCTCAGTGTAGGATATCCAAAGCCATTCAAGAGTTAATATGGTGATTGGGAATGAAATCAAGATATGAAAAGGAAGACTTTCATTGAAATAATTTGATAAGAGTATTTCTGTGCTGGTACCTCAAAAAAAGGAGGTGCATCTATTGTTATGGCTCTCAACTCTCCCAAAATGCTGGAGTCAAGGGGCTGCCCCACCTGCAAAAATTGTACCCAGCATGTTGCCTTCAAACAAACCTTTCATGTTAAGTTTCTGTCTACCTACAGTTTTTCAATGAGCAAACAAAGAAAATAAAAATATTAGTGCCTGTAAACCCCCCAAATCATATAGTCTGTGAAGGAGAATAATGTAGAGGAGGTACAAACTTAGAATAGATTTAATTTAATTTCTTTTTGCAACAAGGCACAACTTCTGTAAGTTTCATATTTAATGGAAAATAGTTTCTGTGCCAAGCTACTTTTTGTTGTAATGCATCATAAACGTGATTATGAATATTCATATACTGGGCCTGCTTTCACTTTCACTAAAATCACTGAATATTTGTGCAGGGGGGACATGCAAGTTCCAGCACATGATGAAACTTTAGGAACTAGTATTTTTGGGGCTGCTTATTTGCCACTAGATAGTTTCGATTCTTTTGGTAAACATTTATATACAAATAAGGTGATAGATTCAGGATAAAATTGTAAATATTTTAAAACCTGAAAGTGTGAAACCATATCACTCTTACCAATATTTTGTAAAGTATTCATTCAAACTTGCAAAACATATGCAGTCAGTTGACTTGTATTCCTCAGGAGATAAGCACTCTCACTACTCCCTCCCCTGTCATTAAGACAAACTTTTGGGGACAAGAGCTGCTGCATTTGGGAGAGGAGTGGGAACACAGTGACAGGGACTTGATAGGGGGGCCCAAAATATGCTCAGAGCCTTCTTGACCCCCACACTGCTGCAGGCTAGTTCCCATCACAGCCTGCGACCCAGGGAGAGGAACTTGTTGGTGCAAACCACTGGCCATGCTGTTCCCTCATCTCCAAAAACTGGGGATGGGAGAGACTCAGGATATGGACAGCTGCTACAGAGCTGCATAGGCATAAATTCACAGAATGCTCTAGGTTGGAAGGGACCTTAAAAATCATCTACTTCCAACCATCTTGCCATGGGCAGGGACACTTTCCACTAGACCAGGTTGCTCAGAGCCCCGTGCAGCCTGGCCTGGAACACTTGCAGGGATGGGACATCCACTGCTTCTCTGGGCAGCCTGTGCCAGCACCTCACCATTGTCACAGGGAAGAATTTCTTCCTAATATCTAATCTAAACCCGCTCTCTGTCAGTTTGAAGTTATTTCCCCTTGTCCTATCACTTGTAGAAAGTCCTTCTCCAACTCTCTTGTAGGCCCTTTGCGTAGTGGAAGGTGCTATAAAGGTCTGTCCAGAAATTTCTCATCTCCAAGATGAACACAGCTCTCCAAATTCAGGGTTTTAAGACCAGACACCARAGGAGACCAGCTGCAGAGGCTGTGGTTACAGAGCAGCTGGTCTATGTGGCACCACAGAAGCCACAAGGGTKGAGGAATTTCTGCCTGCGGGAGGCTTGGCACACACTGGCTTTCTGCAAGGTGGAACAGGCAGCAAAGTCTCAGGCATTTATGCCAACAGTGACCCACTGGGGACTCTTATTCACATGTTAATTATTTTCCCACATTAAAAAGCTGTTCTGCTCCAGTGCAAATCAAGGAATTGATGGCCTGCTTAGACTCATAGCCTTGCCTTTCTGCTGGATTCTCTGCTGAAGAGCAGCCTCACCAGTAGCTTGGCATCCCATGCATGCTCAGCTGTGGCTGCAGCAATGCTTGTGCTGGCCACATCCCTCTGCTGAAAGAGGCCAGGCTGGCCTGAGGGCAGGAGAAGGGCACAACCTTCCCAGAACCACTCCCTCCAAAACGTGGGCAAGATACGGATTTGCTTACCCGTCTTACATATGGGATGAAAGGGGAACCAGCCCTCTGGGATGGGAGAAATAAATGGGATCTGGATTGTGAGAAGAAAGAAGGTTGAAGACCTCTAGGTTAGGGAAGGGGTGGGAGCTGCRTATCTGGGACTTTCTTACCAGTAAGAATACTTTAAAAACTGATAAAATCTTTCAGTATTTTGTCTTCTATTGTTCTAGTATCAAGGATGCAAGTGTGTCCTGAAGGCGTTTGCTAGAGCTGTGACCTCTTTGCTTCCTCCCCTCCCCACTATTGTTTTTTGCCTTAGCTGAAGAGAGATGCTTTTTTTAGACTCGTACATAAGTAAAGGACTCAGCTTGGGTGTGAGAGGGGAGGACTGTTACTTGCCACAGTTCTTTGCTGTGCTTCTATAACCTGGCTNTATCACACTTATGTACAACCGTATCACTCTTACCAATATTTTGTAAAGTATTCATTCAAACTTACAAAACATATGCAGTCAGTTGACTTGTATTCCTCAGGAGATAAACACTCTGACTACTCCCTCCCTTGTCATTAAGACAAACTTTTATCCCATCTTTTCCTTATAGGAACTCTACTTCATGATAAGAAGCCTGCCACCAGGTCCTGTTCTTACTTTAGCCCAGCATTTGGCCAATATGAGCTTGGGGTCAAGGCCACAACATATTTTGAACATTTTGTCAAATCCTGGTTTTGCCTGTGCGTGCCCACTGAGCTTGGTTGTGAGTCACTTGCTGTTTGGGGAATGCTTTCCTGATGAGGCAATAGTGACTTTGTAGTGAGATGGCTCAGGAGTTGAAAGGGGTGATTTCAGCTGTAAATTGTGTGAGTGGCCCATCAGGGGCAATATTGAAATGTGCTGTTTTAACCCATTTTATCAACTGACCACCTGCACTTGAGGCCAGCTCGTGCTCTTTCTTTTCTTGCCCTGGAGCTGTGCTGTTGTACTTGTGGAGCTGTGCCCTTACCACACCTGTACCATCCTTTCCTGTCTCCAGGGTCCCATCCAGGGTTATATAAAGATGAGTGGAACCAACTCAGCTGTAGGATTCTGCAGCAAGGCAGATACACCACTCAAAAAGCAGCAGGGAGCTGTAATGCCACACTCCGGTGTACAGCTGAACGTGAGTTTTTGGGGAAGAGAGGAAGAAAAGATGAGAGCCATATCATAAGTCCCTTTGTGAGCTGTGATTTTGGTCCTTCACACCAGTCCTGGACTTCCTTTCCACATGGCTGCTAACTGGCACAGATTGAGGCAATTGCCACCTCTGGGCAAGCACCTCTTGCCAGCAGAGCTCTGCTGCTGTGGCACAGAGAGATGAGAAGGTGATGCTCTCCTGCAGGGCTCTGTGCTCTGCAGCCTGGTGAGTTCCTGCAGACTATGGTTGCTAAACCTGACTGTGCCAGGCTTTAATCTAGAGAGAGTGGCACAGTGTGCTTTCCCACCTGCATCTGTGGAGTTCATGGGGACAAGAGCTGCTGCATTTGGGAGAGGAGTGGGAACACAGTGACAGGGACTTGATAGGGGGGCCCAAAAATTGCTCAGAGCCTTCTTGACCCCCACACTGCTGCAGGCTAGTTCCCATCACAGCCTGCGACCCAGGGAGAGGAACTTGTTGGTGCAAACCACTGGCCATGCTGTTCCCTCATCTCCAAAAACTGGGGATGGGAGAGRCTCAGGATATGGACAGCTGCTACAGAGCTGCATAGGCATAAATTCACAGAATGCTCTAGGTTGGAAGGGACCTTAAAAATAATCTACTTCCGACCATCTTGCCATGGGCAGGGACACTTTCCACTAGACCAGGTTGCTCAGAGCCCTGTGCAGCCTAGCCTTGAACACTTGCAGGGATGGGACATCCACTGCTTCTCTGGGCAGCCTGTGCCAGCACCTCACCATTGTCACAGGGAAGAATTTCTTCCTAATATCTAATCTAAACCCACTCTCTGTCAGTTAGAAGTTATTTCCCCTTGTCCTATCACTTGTAGAAAGTCCTTCTCCAACTCTCTTGTAGGCCCTTTGCGTAGTGGAAGGTGCTATAAAGGTCTGTCCAGAAATTTCTCATCTCCAAGATGAACACAGCTCTCCAAATTCAGGGTTTTAAGACCAGACACCARAGGAGACCAGCTGCAGAGGCTGTGGTTACAGAGCAGCTGGTCTATGTGGCACCACAGAAGCCACAAGGGTTGAGGAATTTCTGCCTGCGGGAGGCTTGGCACACACTGGCTTTCTGCAAGGTGGAACAGGCAGCAAAGTCTCAGGCATTTATGCCAACAGTGACCCACTGGGGACTCTTATTCACATGTTAATTATTTTCCCACATTAAAAAGCTGTTCTGCTCCAGTGCAAATCAAGGAATTGATGGCCTGCTTAGACTCATAGCCTTGCCTTTCTGCTGGATTCTCTGCTGAAGAGCAGCCTCACCAGTAGCTTGGCATCCCATGCATGCTCAGCTGTGGCTGCAGCAATGCTTGTGCTGGCCACATCCCTCTGCTGAAAGAGGCCAGGCTGGCCTGAGGGCAGGAGAAGGGCACAACCTTCCCAGAACCACTCCCTCCAAAGCCTGGGCAAGATATGGATTTGCTTACCCGTCTTACATATGGGATGAAAGGGGAACCAGCCCTCTGGGATGGGAGAAATAAATGGGATCTGGATTGTGAGAAGAAAGAAGGTTGAAGACCTCTAGGTTAGGGAAGGGGTGGGAGCTGCRTATCTGGGACTTTCTTACCAGTAAGAATACTTTAAAAACTGATAAAATCTTTCAGTATTTTGTCTTCTATTGTTCTAGTATCAAGGATGCAAGTGTGTCCTGAAGGCGTTTGCTAGAGCTGTGACCTCTTTGCTTCCTCCCCTCCCCACTATTGTTTTTTGCCTTAGCTGAAGAGAGATGCTTTTTTTAGACTCGTACATAAGTAAAGGACTCAGCTTGGGTGTGAGAGGGGAGGACTGTTACTTGCCACAGTTCTTTGCTGTGCTTCTATAACCTGGCTYAAAGCTGATGTTARTACACTCTTTTTTATAAAATTCTTRTATTCCGATTTATTTGCTTTTCAGTAGACTTGTCTTGCTATTATTTCTGTTAGCTATTTATRTTTTATGTTAGYTCCTAACACATAGCTGATTTCCTTTTTTTCATTATTTGATGGAGTTAACATTATGCAAAGTGCCTTCTATTTTCTAGGGTGTATATATTTTTTTCCTCCCTTAAAAGGGATTCTCAGGATGTTAGCCAAGAACACAGGGCTAATCAAATGAAACTATGTTAATTTTTTTTCACACATTTCAATATAAGTAGTCAATCAATTATATTGCAGTTATTTTTTAAGAAGCTTTTAGAAACTTCCAACAAAAAAAAATTTCAGAGTGAGTAGTAAATTTTAGTGATTCCTTTTTTCTTTTTGTTCCAGTTTAAGACTCCTCACTGTGTTAGGCACACTGTTTAAATCTCATCCCTGTACTGGGCACTAAAATGTTGAATTAGTCAACTTGCTCCCTAACTTTCTTGGAAATTAGCACRGACTCAGCTTGGAAAGCACAGACATATTTTACAGTTCTGCTTTCCTAATCAAGGGAAGGTTTTGTTTGGGACAGGGGGARGTGTTTGATTGTTTGGGGGTTTTTAGACTGTGCTTTCAAATTGATCAAGGCATACAAATGAGATCAGAGAAACTTCCTAATCAGTTTTAAAGCTTTTTGTCACTGGCTTGATGAGGAGTATCTTGTCACAGTGCTCATGAGCACTTCTTTTGCATCTGCAAATGGTTAATTTTTTTCTTTCCTCTTGTTTTCTTTAAGCTTCAAGAGACAGTCAAAAGGAAGTTGGAAGGCGCACGTTCACCTCTCAATGGAGAACAGCAGAATGGAGTTTGTGATGGGAGCTTTTCTCCAACTAGCAAGCGGACACGAAAGGATGTGCCAGGCATTGAGGCAATCAACAGCTTGCCCATTAATTTGCCTTTGCCTGCTGTTTCTCCTCTTCATCAGCTTGACATGAAAACTCCCCTGCCCCTGCAGAACAGTGGAACTCACAGGAGTGGTCTAGAAGACTTGGGTGAAAATGGTGGGCTTTCTGAGATAAAGMTCCCTGTTAATGGCTGCAACGAGCTGGATGATAGTTTTAACATCCTGCAGAACAAGGAACTAAAGCAAGAGCCTTTGGATGATTCCAACTGCATTGACACTTCGGAAACATCTCTTTCCAATCAGAACAAGCTCTTCTCAGACATTAACCTAAACGATCAGGAGTGGCAGGAGCTCATAGATGAGCTGGCRAACACTGTCCCAGAAGATGATATACAGGATTTGTTCAATGAAGACTTTGAAGAGAAGAAGGAACACGAATTTCCCAGGCCCGCCACAGAGACTCAGGAGAGCGCGAGCGTAAAAAGCGATCCATCCCATTCTCCATTTGCTCATGTCCCATTAGGGTCTCCCCAGGTCAGACCATCTTCTTCCGGTCCTCCATTTTCCAACACCTCCACAGGCTCCAGCATTGCTTCTGCATCCAGCGCACCGCCRGCCCCAGTCCCTGCTGGATCACCAGCAAACTGCGTTGTCCAGTCCCCTCAGACTCCCAGCCAGGCCCACACCCCCGGGCAGACGCAGCCGCGCTCTGGGAATGGCTTCCTGATGAACCCGGCGTCGGCCGTGGCGGGATCGGGGCCTGGCCCAGTGAGCCTGCCCAGTGCTGACCTGTCCCCAGCTGAGCAGCTCAAGCAGATGGCAGCCCAGCAGCAGCAAAGAGCCAARCTCATGCAGCAGAAGCAGCAACAGCATGCAAATCAGCCCTCAAGCTGGTCACCCGTGGGGCCTCCATCTAGTCCCTATGGAGGAGCCTTCAGTGCAGACAAACCAAATAGTCCAATGATGTATTCTCAAGCCTTTAACAACCAAAACCCAATAGTGCCTCCCATGGCAAACAATCCCCAGAAGACCACAGTCAATAACTACCTCCCTCAAAATCACATGAACATGATCACTCAGCAGCCAAATAATTTGGTCACAAACTCCTTGAGCAAACAGCCCAATATGCTTTCYTATGGCAACACCAAACCTCTGACCCATTTCAATACTGAGCTGAGCCAGAGGATGACCCCGCCAATGGCAAATCCCGGGAAGAACCCCATGATGCCRTACATCCAGCAGCAGCAGTCCCAGCAGACACAGATGCCAGCTCAGATGGCACACCTGAGCGAGGAGCAGAAACGCATGCTCATCATGAAGCAGAAGGGAATGATAAAYCAGTCCTTGGCATATGCAACGCTCCCTGCCCTTGGTCAGGTAAGTGTGAGTGCACAACACATGGTCAACAATACATAGGCTTAGTACCTCTTTGTCCAGTCTCCTCTTTTCACCTCCTCTTTCTCCTGCGAAGTATGGAATGTCATTGCAGATGCTTCTTGGATTTTTCACGTGGTATTAGAGCCTGATTGTTTTAAGAAACAACTGARATTATGTTGCATTATACTTTGGACCTGTTGTTTATTCACTGCTCTTTACCTCTCCCTCTTCTGATGAGTGCTTAGGACCACTCTGGAAAATTTTGGGTCAGAAGTCGCTCTTCCTTGGAGGGTTTGTTCCCTATTTTTCATAATGCAAGACCAGGTGGTTGTGGCTCCCAAACCACTGCATGGCCTAGTTTCCCACAGTGTAATTAGCATTGTAGCAAAACGATGGAGCAGTTGGTCCCTTCTTCTTGGGGCAGAGATCAAGCCAGCTTTAAACAGCATTTTTGGCATTTTGGCTCTGGGAGCAAAGGAAGAACATTTTGGGTGCCAAGTGCCTTTGGTTTTGACTGGAAAAAGTTAGAACAACGGAATGCTTTTAGGGGTGCTTGGACCACAATGCTGAGTTGAGATGGTTTATTCTGGGACTTTCACACAATCTTCAGCAACCCAAAGTATTTTGTCTTTCAGCAAGAGGCTAAAGCCATGTTGGCTTCAGAGCTCTGGCATCACTGTCTCAGGTGTWTTCCATGCTCAGCTCTGGTGCAGTAGTTGCCAGGCTTGGGGAATACTTTGTAATGAGGTAATTACCAGTTTGAATAGTGGTTACATTAATGCCCTGTCTCCTCCTGGGTTAGCAGGGTATTCTTAGTTGTGCAGCCCCTGTAAAAATCTGGTGTCATGGAAAGGTTCAAGAAGAAATTTTCTAAATGTTGTTTTGAGGGTTTAAAAATGGATTAAAGTTAATAATTGATTCCCAAAGTAAGTGGTGCCTTCACAGAAGTTACGTGCCACCAAAACATGTCAAGAAGTCTGATATACACTTGATAGTGTATAATATACTAATAGAACTGTTGGTTGATCATTTTAGCATAACAGCTTTTCACCAAATTAGCTGTTTCCACACCACCTACAAGGAATACTTCATTCTGAGCATGGTTTAACTGTGACTCACRCTGTAATGCATGTAGAAATACAGCAAATTTTGTCATTCTTTAAGCTTATAGAGTTTTAGGGATCAACCAATAAGGAGAAGTAGGAGCTTTATCGGGTCAGAGCAAATCACATATTATTTAAATTAATTGCAAACCAAAAAGAAATGTTCATCTGCCTCCTGGTTTTGGTTCAGGATGTATGGTGACGGCTCAAAGGTTTGTATTTTTATATTAATTCTGCTTGCCTRTTTTAATAGACATAGGTGATCTAAAGCCTCTTCTTTCTGGGAAGGCTTATCTAGAGAAATAYTGCAATATTGACATGGAACTCAGACTGTAATTGTAGCTACAGATTTGTCAGTTTGTAACTGAGAGGCAGAGGATGCTTGGTCATGCTGCCTAATATTTTATTGTTTCTTTCTTCTGCTTTTGTTAAATCTGTTGAACTCAAAGTCCCATCAAAGCTGAGAGGATGCACTGCCTGTGTGAAAGAGTTAATGCCATCCCCTCAATTTCATAAGTCAAGAAATTCATGTTAATATCTCTCTGCAGTTCCAAGATTTCATATATCTAATCTCACTCAGTTCCTCTCTTTTTTTTTAATTAAGGAAAAACTAGATATTAGGATAGAACTAGAGGTTCTTCCATAAATAAATCCAGATATTAAGTCATTTCTGTGACATACAAAGAAGAAACTTAAGGCAGAGCCATACTTTGTTATCTATTGTATGCAATTCACATTTATTGATCCATCCAGGATGAGGGACTTCTTGCTTTTGTGTAGACATCAAAAGGTCTCTTTGCTACTTGTGGAACCCACTTGCCTACACTGAAGGGATTTATTTTGGTGAGAAAGGTTGAAATCATAAATTTCTAACTGTAAATATATTTCTTCCTTTTTCTTCTCCTGCTTCCCTGAAAAGCATTTTCCTRTGGAAAATGAGAAAGCTTTTTATTGTGAGATGTGCTTGATGGAACTTACTGGTTTTGCAAAAGTGGTAAAAAAAATTGGTATTGTTAAGTCAAACAYAGACTGATGCAGATTATCTGATTCTATGACTTACTATATGCTGATAGTCACAGATGAAAAATAAGAATATTGCACTCTTCAATTTGAAATACATTTCTGAATATAAAATGAATGTATGTATTTGTCAGTTTATAGTTTCTATTTTCATTATAGTTTTGGGGATTGACAGAGATTTGTGAAAGTGTATGTTTGTATTAAATAACCACAATGATTTAACAAATTATATTTAAGGAGAAGAAGAATCTATCTATAATATACCTAATAATTAACAGTGACCATATACTTCTGTCAAGTTACTTTTGCAAGGGCATATTTGAGAACCAAAAGCTGATATAGAGATCATCTGATAGGTGCATAAGTGCCTTGTCTTATTTTTGTGTACTGCTGTAAAATTTAGGTATGGCTCAGTTCTGTGCATGTGTATGCTAATTAAAACCCCTTTGTGCCTGAGGTAGTTCTGTGGTAATAAGCAGCATTCTCATATGAACTCATTGCTTCAGTTGTTGAATGTATTTTAGCCAGCCACACCATTTTTTCAGTCCAGCTGGGGCCTTGCAAGTGCTCTGTGGAGGTCAGCTGTCCATGGCTGTGCTATCAGTGTGTCAGTGCTCTGGGCTCGTGTCCTGGGCATGCTGAGCATCACTGCCTGCTCCTAGAAAGAGAGAAGCCTTTCTGTTCAGTGTGTGTGTGAGTGGTGGGACAGGCAGAGGGCTGAATTAGCAGCCCAGCTAGCAGAACTAGGATTTCTCTGAGGGATCTTAACACTGTGGGTATTGAGACTCTTCCTCTCAGATGTGTTAGTCCTTTGCTTTTCTGTGGAGATTCAGGACTGGTACTGGCACTGCTGCTGAACAACCCATGTGCCCTGAACCATTAAGTCCTGTATCTTATTTTATAGCTTGTTCATCTTCACGGGAGCACTGGTTGGGGTGTTTTTACACAAAGCACTTACTGGCTCGGATTTTTGAGTCAGGGCTTTTTCCAGAGGTGGCCTGAAGGTAATTTTGATGGGATTTTTAATGAATTTTTAAGGCAAGTGGGTTCCACAAACCATAGGTAGATCCTGATGCATCTATGTCCAGCAAAACTTGTGGTGGATCCTGACTTGTCTACCTTATCATGACTCTGTTCTGCTAATMTTACCTCATGTCTGACTGTTCTCCACTTGGTCAGACTCAGAATTCCCTGCTCTCTTCCTTGCTCCATGTRCCCTGACCTGCCCTAAACCCAGTTGTTAGTTTGTGACTGTGTGGCAGGTGTTGCCCTTTTCTGCCCTTGCTTTTTCTGGGTGGGGTTGATAGGCTAATCCAGCAAGTAGATTTTCACAGGGCTGGTAACGTGCTGGGTGTTTGAGGGGTACAGGTCCTCTTCTCTTCTGCTTCTCATGTCATAATAAAATAAATCAGTTCCACACCAAGATGCAACAGTGGCTTTGTTTAGACTTTTKATGCAATTCTAGAAGTAAAAGGAGGAAAGCCTGAACCCACCTCCTTCTCAAAAATTACACTGTTTTTAAAGCTAAAATGTTCCATTAAGTTTTTGAGATGTATGCAAGGGAGGCRCTTTTTTCTCTTTTTCCTCAATCCAAAAAGTAATTTCAAACCGAGGAAAAGTAAAGATGTTTTCTTTGGGAAATTTAGGAACAATTAATTGTGCTTTTTCTTGATTCCAGCTGTTCAGTATGAATGCATAATAGTGAGAGAAAAAAGCAGCCCAAAGGAATAAAGGTTGAATGGCTGAGGCAAAATTTGATGTTTGGAGCCAAGTGTATGAGGGAAAGTAATGAGAGGTCAAAACAAAACAGAATTCTCTGTGGGTGTAAGAAAAGTAGGAAAAAAAAAAAGAAAGAAATTAAGAAAAGAGAAAAGTGTACTGCAGCTATTTGCCTGCATGGGACTGTGAGGATGCTGCAATTATATCCTAATGAAACCACTAGTTATATTGTTTTAAATTGTAGGGAAGTGAATGAAGGAAAGAAATGACACCATCCCGCCAGCACATCTTCATATTTAATTATCTGTCCTTTGTTTTAATCTTATACATTCAAGATGCATCATCTGCTCAGTCTGGTTTTGCATGCCAGAGAGAAAGGGAGACCTGTGTTCTGAGAACATTTCCAAAACATAATCATCATTGTCCTTTAGAACTGAAAAGGTGTGTTTCTCTCTGAAATTGTAAAAGAGATTTTACACTTTTTTGAAGATTATCTTWGAGATAGTGAGAAAAAGTGATTGTTGATGTTCTGGAATTTGGCCTTTTTWAAAAGCCTACCTGCAAGTAAAGAAGAAAGATTTGTATTCACTGCATGAAAGTATGACAGAGAAACAACTGTCTTACCAGATTTTAGGGGAGACAGGCTGGAATGGAAATAATGAAGGAGACAGTGAGGATCACTTGCTGAGCAGCCTACAGAGCTATRGTGAATGCCTGTCTATGCTGTGTTTGACTCGTAGACACTGTTTTCCACAAAAGCCTTGACGTGGAGTTCAGATGCTGTGCCTGCCTTTTACAAAAGTCCAAATGTGCTCCCTGGAAATCAGTCTCTGGTAGACTTYTAAGGACAGATGGGTTAACAAAATGTGCTTGGATGGATTCTGACCATCTTACCAGGCAATTTGTGAACATAGCCTGGCCTTCTTACCATGCCTGCTGTCATCTGCCCATTGTGTTGTAAAGGAAGCCATGTTAGCACGAATCAGCAGAAACAGACTCTGGATAGCATTTGCCTAAGATCTCCATGGCATAATCTTCAAAACCAATTTTGTTGGTGTTTCCTCATTTTGTAACCTGTGGGTGTGTGTTACGRGGCTGGTTTCTTTTSTTGTTCTTGCCAAGGTCAGGAAGAATGATACAYGGGAAACATAAGTTCGAGTTTGGACTTGGTGATTTATTGTCTCTTATCTATTTACAGACTCACGAGCTGTGAGCTCTAACTAGCTGCTAGAAAAACGAGGCAAAAGGGGCTCTACTRRCTTTTTCYAAGGTCTTTTAAGCACTGGTTACTCAATRATGAGATGGCACTTATATTATTTATGTTTTTGACCCAATGATGACCACTAAAGGCCTGCAATGCAGACCTTTTCCATTCAAATACAGAAAACCACCTAAACCCATGAAGAAGGAAGAACAAGGTGAAAAGGACTTAGACAATGCCTTAAATCCTCCATCYTGGCTCACACACATTACTACATACTAACATCTTAAACCCTGTTTTTCACCCTGTGAGATCACTCACCACCATTCAAACTCCACACCCACAACCCCTGTGCTATCACTCAATCTCAGGATCCTGTCCCAAGGTCTCAAGTCAAATGTGGTGCTTGTTTGAGGGTCAGCACCTTTTAACCCAGAAAGCCTAAAATTTTCAGCTTCCAGGGTTCCAACAGGTGTGGACTTATTAATGTAATACAAGCTTTGTTCATTTCGCAATGTTTTTTCTTCAATATCAAGTTTTTTCCCCAGCCTAAACCTTGCAATATCAAAGTATAAGAGCATTGCTCCCATGCCCCAACTAAACCACTCATCCTATWGTAAGGAAATGGGAACAGACTGCCCAGGCAAGTGGTTGATTCACCATCCCTGGAGGTATTTAAAAGACGTGTACATGTGGCCCTAAGGGCTGTGGTTTAGTGGTGGACTTGRCAGTGTTGGGTTAAAGGCTGAACTCAGTGATCCTAGAAGTCTTTTCCAGCCTAAATAACCCTATGATTCTATGAAATTCTTTGGTGAAACCTACACTCCTGAAACCATGTTGACCAGTATTCACTGTTAAATCCTCCAAGTCATTGCTGGTAGAGAGCTGAAACCAGTTGTTCCACTGTTTTGCTAGAGAGTGTGTCAGAATAACTGGTCTTTTCCACTTTAAAAAACACAGTTGYAGTGGTAACTCTTTGATTCATAGAAACTTCTCCATTTGTTTAAGATTTATAAAAATACATTGTTGTGTGATTTTCTTCTTGTCAAGTTTCTTGAAGACTTATAGTGTGTATTATTCACATCTCTAAAGAAAATGTCCTGYGTTATTTTTAGAAGCAGATAATTTGTCGTACTGACTGCACAAAGTGTGTATTAAATGTCCCCTATTTCACTTCTTTTTTTTACACTTTTTCTTCCTACATGATCCAGATTGCTACATAAAGAGCAGTTTGTCCTGTTATTTAGCAAGGTCCAATAGTTTAATGATTCAGTGTGTGTGCAAATCAACTCTCCTTCAGTTTTATTCATTACAACTGCAGTTGTGAAGCACTGTGGTTTTGAAATGTCTATAGCCAGTRGCAGCATATTTTTACATAGAATGCTACCCTTTCCTGGTGGGTTTTTTRTGCCATTTTTTCCTGGAAGTGCAAGTTAGCATCATCAGCTTTAGCTTCCCAGTCTCATGACCTGCTTCCAGCAAYACCAGCCATAACCAACATCTTACTGTCCCCAGGCCTTTGTGRCTCTCTGTGTTTATTGCAAACCAATGCACTGTCCTGTTTCCATGTTGACAGTGACTTCAGGTCAGGAGTTAGATTTTGTTACTTTCCATTTTTATTTTGAGAGAGGACTCATTCCAAAGACAAACAGTRAGGTTCCTATCCTTGAGAGCACTTTGTTTAGCCTTTAGTACCTCACTACTGGTTGCCAGAACACATGGAGCACTTGTCTGAGCACTTTGGTTTGACTTGCTCTGATTCCTTTTTCTCCAGTCTGGGATCTTGCATTACCCAGCCATGATGCAGATTGAATCATAACTTGCACTTAGACAATATTTGAGCTTTAGATTTGTCCTTGTGTAAATTTTGTAGTCCATATGTGTCTTTAGCTTTACCTTTTCCTGGAGTGTAGACATTTAGAATTCTTCTTGCCCCTGTATTTATTCATTTCCCTTCCTCGACATCTCAAATACATTAATCTGACCTTAATTTTACAGGAATGTATACTCCTCTGTTTAAATTCATAAATATGGAAGTCTGAATGTCTAAAACAAAAGCCAACTTGTGCCTCACAACACTACTGGTTGGAAATATTCAGAAATTCTRAAATTGCTTTAAAATCATGAGTTCATACAATTAATACATATTGAGGACAAGGTAGTAGTTATCTTCCTGTTTCCTGAATTCCTGGGATTCTTGACTTCCCACTGTTCTGTATCCATCTGGGACAGGAGTTTGCTTTTYACAGTAAAGCTTTGATTCTTCCTTCCCCTTTTGGGTTCAGAATATTAAAGGGGAAAATGTGAAATTATAGATCTTATAATGATAAGATAATGTAATACTGGGGATTTTCCTTGCCCTCATTCTAATTCAACCTATTCTTTTACCCAACTATACCATSAAGGTTCTGGTGCAACTCCAGACCMCTCTCTTGGAAGCTTCCCTTTGGTCATGCTTTTGTTTCTAAGGTGTCACATAGTCCTTTTAGGAAAAACACATCACAAAACGAAATGACATTGTTYCCAAGTTACAGTTCATGCTGAATACACAGGTGAAACAGCTGCTCAACATGTACCAAAATTCCTTCATCTGCCACCAGCAACAGGGCTGTGAGTGCAGTGGTTTTACCAGGCCTTCTAGTTTGCAGCAGTGATCAAATCATCAGCAGTTCCTGGCCAGATTTGATACTGGCCTGATCCAGTACAGATCCAGGGCCAGGAAGATCTCTCTACTTCACCTCTGTTGCAGAGGGAMAAGGAAAATCTCTTCTCCATTCTCTGCCCAATCTTCCAGTGCTAAGCAGTGAGATTGGTGGTCAGCTTTCCCTTGCTGGTAGTGGGAGTCAAGCAAGTCTTGCAACTCATTTTGGACGAGCATAGGCTTTGCTGGAAAGGGAAGGCTTTGTAGTTGTCCACCCATTTTCTCTGGCACTGTTTTGGATCTGAATACACTGAGATCTCTCTCATTTTCACAGAATAACAGTTTAAATGGGGGTGGGTGGGGATGTCCTTATAATTTCTAAAGATCTGAATCTAAATGCATAAATCAATGAATTATTAGCCTTCATCAGGCATATAACAATGAACTTTAGATTATTGAGATCTGGGGCCCTTACTGCTCTCTGTACTGAGTATAAGAGATGAAACAAACTGTCTCCTTTCAGGCTGCATTTCCACCCTCAGCAGCATTTCTAAGCCTCAGTGTCATTTCATGTATCTCTGCCAACATTAGATTTTAAATTGCCTTTTGACTATTCTGTTCTGCAGGAAACAAACTGTTAGCAAATCCCTTTGCTAGGAAAGCCTTTTCTGGGTACTCTGGRAGTTTATTTTTCAATTTAAGCATAGTGTCATTGTCTTTCCCACCCTTTGTAAAGAGAACAAGAGACTGGATTAAAAATTAACTCTTTCCATCTCTTTTCCCATCTCCCTCCAAAGTAGGGGCTGAGATTTAATTCCAAGCAAACTTGAAATTTAGTTTTTTCAGTAGTATTTCAACAAGAGTTTAAATACACATATAGGAATATTCTTGCAACAGGAATTATTCTTGCACAAGCAGTATCCTCCCTTGTTCTCTCTTTACTGCATGGAGGATGGAATGTCTTTGCTGCTTAACTCAGCTAAGTAGGTTTCATGCACTTTCTGCTCCACAGTGATCACCCAGCCTGCTCTGCCAGGACCTCCATTCTTTTCCTACATTCTTCCTCTGCTCTGTTTTCTCTCTGTTAAGGAGTTTGCAGCAAAGAAAACGTATCAAATAATCAATTGATAAGGATAAAGTTTATAGGATATCCTCTAATTAAAAATACTACTTTGAACTAGATTGGGATATCTTAAAAGCAACCTCCATCTTGTTCTTCTCTTTATTTTTCCTCTATCTTCTTTTTTTTTTTTTTTTTTTATAATGTTGGGGCTTTGTGGAGTGTGTCAGAGCCAAGTGTCAGAAGAGGCAGTGCCCACTTCTGAGGTGTTGCAGCTAATTAAAGATTACACACAGTGACAGCTTCATTTTGGGTAACACTGTGAAGAGGTCTGAAAATCAGAAATGCCACAGCTGGAGTGTCCACAACTGTCTGTGCTGCTCCATAAGGTGCAAGGAATGGCAGAAGAGGAAGAAAGTCACAGAGAGAAGTCTGGGAGACTAAGCACTGCCAGAAAGATAAAAATCCCCTGTTCTGTGTAATCCCTGTGTTCCTTAAATGTCCTCCCTCCACCCCCCACTCAGTGTCCCCCTGAACACTTTGATGGCACTGAAAGAGGCCGTTGGTTTGTCCCAGGAGCATGAATTCACCCCAGCTCTTTTCCTTGAGGAGAACATCATTAAGTACTGACTAATGTTCCAGCTAGGAACTTAGTAAGTAAGGCTCATATTTTCAAAGGAAAAGTAATAGTTCCATCTTTAGGGGCTCATTTTTGCTCACCTTTCTTTTCTGTYCGTGCAGTTCATGACTGTAGCTCAGGAGTGTTCTGAACGTCACTGTGTTTTGTGTAGTTACATGTGGAAMCCAACTGCCCTTTGTAAATTTGTGCTTACACACTTCTTTGTGGCTAGTATAGCTTTTTGGCTTTTTGGACATGTACTACCAGGAGGTTTTTTTGTCCCTTCTCTAAAGCAGTGTGACTTACAGCCTGGCTATGCCTCAGCAGAGGGCTTGGCCMCCTGATCCCGGAGCAGGGATACCAGGACCAGTGTCAGCATCCATTCAAAGCTCTGAGCTCAGCACCTACCTAACCTGTGTCTGTGTGGAGTGCTCTCTGATGATCAGCCTGTGCTCCCTGGATGGCGAGGATGTTCCAGCTCAGTAGCAGGGTGTACCTCTCTCTTCTGACTTCYTATTTTGTCTTTTCATTTTATCTGYGTGGATCCTATTTCTGGTGCTTTCCAAAGCATTCCTAAATATTCAAGCCTAATGCTACCTAGAAGCATTATGTCATTRGTATGTGTGTTCCCTCCAGAAAGATTTCCAAATGTTGCAACATGTCTGTGTCCACAGCAGGAACACTTAATACCTCCTGAAAGGCTGTCCCAGTAAGTGGTTAAGTGCAGACTGGRAGTCCTGCACTCAGGAGGTTCTGCCAAATCCCAGCTGATGCATCTAATTTGCTAAAGAATGTGGCTTCTGCTCTCTCAGCAAAGATTTCATTCCTCATGGGCAATGGGAAGCTTGCCCTCTTTATGTTAGTGTTCAACCAGCTTAGCGTTGTCTGAGACAGCCAGATTTGTTAACAAGGAGTGGAACCGATCTGTCGGTCCCTGTATTCTTTGTTGCATTCTGGAATCCTCCCACCTCGTGCTCAGCCCCTTTTTCATGTGTGAGAGGAACATTTTGTATGCATTAGCCTGCAAACATCTCTCAAACATTGGGACAAAACCACCCATTTTGTGGCAACACAACTTCCAAACAGGATCTTCCTCATTTRCACCCTGTGGGAGCTTGTTAGCAGCTCTTCCTCTATAGAAATAGAGGAGCTGCCTAGAGAGCATCAAGTATCTCTCAAGAAAGCAAGCCCAAGTTTAAAAGTACTGTCACTAAATCATGTTTCCTCTGTCTCCTTTTCACTTCTGTTTCACACGTGGGCAGTATTAAAGCTGATTACTCACACCAGAAGCTTTGTCTTTGGCTGCTCATGCTGGCTACCTTCTGTAGAATCTGCTCTGTCAGGTCTCTCACTTCTGGTTAAAATCTCCTGGTTTGAAAAACAGGTAAGGCTTCTGTTTGCTTGTTATTTGGAGAAACTGGGGAAAAGTCAATGTCTTTTAAAAACGGAAAGAAAAATAATTTGAAAGTGTCTACCTAGAGAGAGTGTAAGGTCTGTCCTGAGATGACTCCTCCTTTTGTGACATGACATTCCTTAAAGAGGAAGCATCCTCAAAAGAATATGAATTTTTGTACATTGTATTGCCTAGAGAAAGCAAGGTTCCTGAGACATGCAYTTTCCAGGGAATTATTTTTCCAGTGTGTACTTCTTGCCCTCTGAATCCAGCAGGTTGGGGAAGATTTTTCGTTTTGTTTTGGGTTTTGGTTTTTGGGTTTTTTGGGTTTTTTTGTTTTGGTTTTTATCTGCCCAATGTTATTTGTCTGCTTCTTCTCTCTCTCCCACTACTCCATGAGCCATTTTTCTTTCTCTCTRTCCCTGCTGAAGTTTACCTCCTGTTTCCCCTCAACTTTTCTATCTCTGCTTCCCCTCCTTACCCATTTAATAGCACAGGACATTTTTTTGGTATTGTCACAGTTCACAGGAAATTACAGCAGACACCATGCCTTTCTGTGGTCTGTRTGCCTCTGGCAGATGGAAAAAGTGTGAAATAGTTGTGGTCATATTAAATGGTTTTTTAACCAGTTGTGAGACAGATGAAGAAYTGGGGAATCTTAGCTATAATCTCACTAATGTAGTAGCACAATCCATAAGGTAAATTTGGCCTCTCTACCTGCAGTCTGACCACTAATCCATCTCAACAAGAATGTCAGTGTTCCAAACTGTGGAAATGCTGGACTGGATCAAGATTCTTTGTAGTGTGTCCTTATCACAGATGKCTAAAAGAAAACTAAATATGTAGGAATTTTCTATTGTCAAGTGGCCAGGGACATGCACACCTAGAGAATTTGTCTATGGCAGGAGAATGCAGTAAATTAGGGTTACAAACCTTTGCAGTCTTACAGATGGAAAAGCAGTTTTAAGTGATTTTTTGGGGGGAGAGTAACTTTTAAACCCTTYGTATAATGCAAAACTGGTCCCAACACTTGAAGAGAGCTTCACTGTTCCCACAGGCATGTGCATGGAACAGAAATATTTAAAGCACTTTAAGACATTTCTGGAATAGTTACTATATGCACCACAAACTACACAATGTACAAGGATGTATAGTAAAATTTAGTGWATGTGGTCACTCTGAAGATGTATTCACCTTATTCATCTGACTACAGGGGGGTTGCAAGTCCAAGATGAAGGAGAATAATTCCTGTGTTTTCCCAAGTGCCTKCTCACATCCCCCAGGTAAAAGACATCATAATGGGGAAATGGTTTGTACCAAAAAGCTGGTGTGTCTGAAGCAGGTGAAGCTCTGGGTGTCAGTAGGAGATGTCAGAGWTTTCTCACTGTGACACAAGAGAAGTTACCAGCTGTGCTGCTCTAGAAATTTCCCTTTGCWCTTGCCTACTCCTGCACCTGGTTCACAAACAGCGCAGGGATTACAGCCCTTCCCAAGGTGCAGATAGGAGTGAAAACTGCTGCCAAAAAATAATCCTTGGCTCAGGTTACATAAGGGGTGTTTTCAAGTGCCCTGCTGAAAGGGACATGGGTGTCACCGGCAGGCACACTTGCACGGAGCCTGCTTTGGCTGGGGATGGACAGTGTGTCAGAGGCACTGAAAGCCTGCGATTTTTGTGCTAATGGAGCASTGGAAGAGGCCCCAGCTTGGCAATGGCTGGAGGTCAGGGAGGGGGAAAACCACAGGCAGCAGTGCAGCCCTTCAGAAGAAAGCAGCCTGTGGAAAGAACAGGGCCCCTAAACCCTTCAGCCTTTCGGTAAGAGCTGCAATGCTCACACCATGCACATTAATCCTGCATTGCTGTCAGCAAGATGTTTCCCACTGCAGCTGGCCAGGGAAAGCTGAATAAAGACCAACAGGACCTGTATACCTTCTTATCCATTCACCTGTCTAGAGCATCCTGCTTGCTTGCTCTTCTTGCCAGCTACTTGGCAAGCATTGTGCCAGAGAGGGCTCTGGCCCCTGGGCAGCACAGGTCAGAGTAAAGTGGAAATGTCACAGTTGTAATTTAAACAGAGCTCCCAGCTTTGTGCTTCMTATAGCAGAACAGCAGCTGTGGAGTGGCCAGCACAGACTGGGAGCTCTTCTGGGTGCACTCTAGCACTGCTCTTTCACCAAAGGCAACTGATGTGTCTGCTTCTGCCCTGGCTCTCTGCTTGAAGTGCAGTGTACTGGGTCAAAAAAMCCAAAACATTAATGTCAGTAAATAGGCTGCTTTATTCATTCTCCTGAGCAGCACATTCTTCTGTAAAAAGCATGGACTTTTTGAAAATCCTCAGGGTAAGTTTGAAATGTATGTCCTGGAGGGGACACTGAATGGCAGGATGTTGGGTTGTTTTTTTTTTTTTTAAGGTGGTCTTTTATCACCTCTTAGATTTCTCAAAGAAAAGAACGTGGGTTATTGTGATTGATTTCCAGGTAACTGAGAATACGTGGTCTCTCTCCTCCATTTTTCTTATCTATTCCACCACTTYTAATTTCCTATTGATAGCCTGTGCTTTTCCTTTTCAACTTAGTGAGAGATTTCACACCTACACAACCTTAGTCAATGGGAGCACTTACATAAGGACTGCAGTCTGCCCCTGTGCATCTTAATGAAATTGGAGAAATGGTGGGGTTTTTTTACTTGTTCTTTGGGATTGCATTCTTCTTTCTCAAAGATTTTGTTGGGCCTCACAAAATTAGATCACCACCATGCAAAAAAACCTACTGTGATCACAGCTTCATTGCACAATTTCTTGAATGTTGTTCCCATCTCCTCAAGAATAAGTAAGATCCAGTGGGTTGGACCTTTGATCTGCATAATGAAAGGCAAGGAGGTACCTTGTAAATCCTTCCTTTCCATCTTTATTCTTTGCAGCTTGGTACCTGAAGGCTTGAAATAATTTTTTCTTGCTAAGAGGAAACTTTATGTAATGTATGTGGAGATGCTATTATGGTAATTAGTGTTGTTAGGAAAAATCAATGTGTGTAAGTCATCCAGCAGCAAGCAGTGATCTTCTCACAATCAGCAACTTWCGTGCCTTGGCAATGCAGGAGGGCTAGGACTATTTTATTCAGATAAATTTCTTATTCATTTAGTCAGTAAATCATGGTGCACTTCATGATAGTAATTTTTAACGTGACTGCGTTTTGTTACGTTTTAATCACACATAATGGATTTTGTCTGACAAKGAGGTCAACCTGTAGTCTCTTCCTCTGTCATTTGTGTCTTACCATCCCATCATGGGGGAGATCACAAGCATACCTGGATGCCCCGGACTGCAATGAGATAGGGAAATACAAGAGGCACAGGAAGATGAGCTGTTAAGACYAATTTTTAAAAATTGAGGCTCAGGTGAGGATTTACTCTTGGTGGAACAACAACAGATTGTACTTGATGTATCTTTGTGTCTGAGCTGAATTTGTTTGAAAACTCTTTGCATGGAGCTCATCAATTACACAATTATTACCAATTACACTTTTGAGCCCAATGATTGTTTAAGGGCTGCAGGAGCACCTTTAATCCACTGGTATCCAGGGAGGGATGTAGTTAATGCTGCTCTTTTGTCTACATTCCATGAAGGAATGGTGAACTTTTTCATTGGAAAAGCATTGTAAGATGAGGCAAAGAAGTGAGGCAGGGAACCTTTGTGATTTTCAGTGAGACAGGCTCTTTTCTTCAGCGTCTTCATCTTGAGTCTGAACTCTGCTGTGACTTGCTCATTCTTAGGCTGGTAGRAAAAGCCCTGTTGTCTTCCTCCACAACTGGAATGTGCCCTGCATCTCCCTTGCAGCTTCAACACAATTCTCCAGGTCTTSCTTTTGTTTCTGAGTGGCTGTGGAGTGTTTCCATTTGCTTCTTATATATGTGGTTTGACTTGATGTCTTTCCCCTCTGAAACAAGCTATGGCYATCTTTTCTCTTTCCTGATGATTTCCCTGTGACTTGGTCATCTTCTTTTCCCTTACATCCCCTTGCACAAGTCAGTGTTACATGGTTGGATCCAGGTTTATTGACCCTCTGGGACAGAGATCTGCATTTCCTGTAGGTGTTCCTGTGCTCCTTCTAGCACAGGAGCTGTCATACCACTTGCATGGACATGGTTTTCTCTGCTCCCTTTCACTGGATACAGCCTTCATGTATCCAGTATATCATATAGGGAGGTGTTTGAGTCCCTTCAGGATGAAAGGTACTACAGAAGTACAAAATCCTCATAATGCCCCAGGAGGCTGGTCATTGATCTTGGAAGACCTATTTAATTTCTTCCTTCAGATCCCTTGATTTCTTTTTTTTTTGTTGTTGTTGTTGTTCATCTAAGAGAGTGACAATCTCGAGACTGATGACCCTTCCTCTTACTACAGTATTAGAGAGGGGAGAGGGAGAATGAATTGTCCATGAATTTTGCAGGAGTTTTTTTCCACCTGTATCAAAAGATTGGCATACCCTGTGTGTACTGAGGCTGTGACTCACCACCCTGTGATGGCTTCCATGAGGAGCCTGACCTGCTCTTTCTAGGTCAGACTCTCTCYTGTTACACTTCTGCAAGCCAGGAATATTCATTGGATAATGAAGTTWTGCAGAAGCATTTTTGGAACAAAATAAAAAAGAGGTCATTAGTTTGGTAAATGGAAATTGAATAAACCTTCTCTGATGTTTTATTTGGGTGGTTGGGGTTTTATTTTTTTCTTAATACTGAAGAGAAGAGCAACCTGAAAATATTTTGTCTTAGCAGGTTTTTAGTATCTCTCTCTGTGTCTTTCTCTGTCTCACTAATGCAACTTTGCCTACAGCCTCATGCATTAGCAATGCAAAGCAGATTTTGAAAGCCAAGGGAATCCAGGCTCTTCCAGATGAACAGTGATTTTTAAAAAGACAAAAATCTAGAAAAAATAAAGGTTGTTCAAGTGGCATATGGTGTGACAGTGACCCTACTGTAAGGACAGATGTACAGAGCTGATGGTAATCCTATGSCAGAGCCAGATAACATTCTGAGGTTAGGAAATCAAAGCCCCATGCTTTGGCTTAGCAAAGAATTAGCATGTGGAGCCTGCCTTAACTCTGGGAACAGGGCAATTCAGTTCTCAGTCATGTTTGTATCTGGGGCTTTCAGCTTTGGTAGCAGCAAGATCCTACCTCATCCTGTGCAGGAAAATCAGACCCATGTAGTTTGACCAGGGAACACTGTGTTTAGTAAAGCTTCAGTGTTCAGATGGATTTGTGGAGAGGGTGTATACTCCTGATAATTAYTAGTTCTGAGAAGTTCATGTCTATTACTGCAGAAACAGGTCACACACTGCTTTAAAGCTGTGGGGCTTTGAAATTGGGAATAAGTGCTGGTGTTCAGAGCAGAGTACTGGAGCASAGGCAGCAGCAGTTGGTACCCAAGGGAGGCTTTGGAGCCTTTTTCACATGGGGACGCCAGGAAGTAACCGACAGCAAACTGAGCCTCAGGTTTCTGCAAGAGCCACCCCTGCACACAGAAGTTTGATACAATGATGGAAGTTAATCCCAAGGCTTGGAGTGCAGCCATTGTTCCCTTGAGTCCCAGCACAGGCACCCCCTGGCCAGCAGAGTTTGGGGGCAGCTTTAGGTGGTCAAGCACTGTGCAAAGGCATATTCTTTTTCCAGAGAAGAGAAGAGAGTAAACATGATGCAATTATTTTATTTGCAAGTGGCTTGGCATTTACATAAATGCTGTGCCCTYGTTWAAAAAAAAGTCATGATCAGTAGTGAAAACTGGGCATGTTTTGTGTTCTCTGGCAAACCTCCTCTGTTTCACTCAAGCCCACCTCTCTGCCCTACTGCTTATGACTCCCCTCTCTTTCTTCTGGTTTTTAAATAGATTTAGCTATGAGATCTTCCTTACTTGTATTTTCTGAATATAGGAAGTAGGTCATGTCTTCCAATACATTATCAGCAGTAATCCTTGGAAAACAGAAATTAATAGGGTAGGACCATAATTTTTTGGTGCAGTTGACAATGCCTTAGCAACATTCAGTTAGGCTTGATTTTTTAAATGGCAAAATGATCCCAGTATCAACAAAAAAGATGATGATCACTGACTTTCGAYCATACTCATTCTATTTCTTTTTTATGTTTACTTTTGCTTTCCCACAAAGGAAGTATTTGGGTACAGGAGAAAAACACAAATCTAAAATGTCTGACGGCAACATGTGATTAAAAAGAAAACAAGTGTTTTCAGGCTTATTTTGGAGGGAAATGTCCTGGCTCAGTTGCAGAAGGTAGACAAAGATTTAAAGAATTTGTTGACATTGTTCTTCAAATCCCATGCACGTGTTTTGTATTATAGGTCAGGAATGGGGARCTGTTGTATCTTTTTTCTATTTGCTACCAAATGCTTTCTGTCATAGTACAAAATTAAGGCTAAGACAAAAGTTGTATTTCAGTCACTCCAAAGTTGAACTACTTTATCAATTTAAAAGGCACATGTCAGGTTTTTTTWATATGATCTTTTTGAAGGATTTTTGGGCTTATTCATTACTTTAGAAGCAACCTTGGGTGTTTATTGTCATTTTTCTTTGCATTTTGCATTCAAATGATGGTGTAATTAATTTTTTTTTTTTTTGGATGCTGTGCATATCTGTCTCTGCTTTTCTGTAGCATCGTCTGCTTCCTTTCCCTCCTGCAAGCAGCTATATCCTCTTGCTTAGAATAATGCATGATGGGGGAAAAGAGGAAAATAATTTAAAYACTTAAACCAGGAAATAGTCCACTTATGCAATCCCCTCTTGTTTTTGAGGTGTCCCTGGAAGCCAGAGCAGTTAGTCTGTCCTGCACACACAGACAAACAGCCACAATGAATAGTGAATATTTAAAATCCAGGTTGTTAACAGAGTATCTGTGCTGGGTTTTGTTGCAAGTGATGGATCACTGATARTTTAAAAYTCAGAGACTGGGGACTTCTTTWGTAAATTGAAGGGGATTATTTCATGCTGTTGAGTGTCCCTGTCAGAATAGAAAAGTCTSTTAGGAGAGGTGKGGTTGTGCATCCAGGGGTTGCTTGYAATATATAATTTCAGTRAAAATTGAAAACATACACACATAACAAAAATCAAACCAAGCAGCCAGAATTTSAATTCTGTGCTGCTGCTCTCAGATCAAGCACCGAAAAGGAAACACTTCGTAACACTCACCTTTACTTGAGTCAGTGACCTTACCAGAGAAACCTCCTAGAAACCAGGTTGTAATTTTTTGTAGAAGGACAGCCAGCCAGCTGCAGGACACAGTTTTTSCCTAGAACCAATGAGCACCTCTTT
This sequence comes from Alauda arvensis, assembly GCA_902810485.1. Taxonomy (NCBI): domain Eukaryota; kingdom Metazoa; phylum Chordata; class Aves; order Passeriformes; family Alaudidae; genus Alauda; species Alauda arvensis. Next base: position 338,693 of record CADDXX010000598.1, read on the forward strand.
GTCATCAGAGTAGAGCGGAAGACTCCAGTGCTGTCTTGGCAAATGCCTTTTCCATCTCAGAGCTGAACTGCTCAGGRTCCCTCCAAAATAGTGCTGGTCAGCAACTCAGTCTTTGATATACTCAAATCTTAGCCTGCTTCTGTGCATCTGCACTCCTCTWTAAACATTCCACTGTTCCTCTGAAACCTTGGGAGGGCGAAGGAATGTACTAATAATTCTTACTTTCTGTTGAATGATGCCCTTGAGTGGCCCCTGTGAGAGAGAACACTTCTCAGCCTTATCACCTTTTTGGTATGGAAAACCCATTTTTTTCCCTCCAAGTGAGGTATGAGCATCCTTGGGTCTCTTGCCTCTAAGTTCAGGATAAGCCTTTGCTCTCTTTCTCTGSCAAAAGCACAGTGGAAGAAGGAGACTGGGGCATTCACAGCTGGCATAGAAACCTTTTGAAATACAGAAGCTTCCTTGACTATGGAGTAACTGGGATGTCCAGAGCTCATCCCTGGATGTAAGGAGGAGGCCAGGCCCCTCCTGTTGAGCAGACAGACAATCACTGCAAAGTGTGCCTTGCTGCAGTTCTCCTTGGGTTCCTCAGCCCTCACTCCCAACACAGCTGCTAAGGAMTATTCTTAAACCAGAGAGAGATTTCTTCCCCTCTGCACACTAAGGTCACTTTGCCAAAGAATTAAACAAAAGTGARCTAGAGAGAGGGGCTGAGACRTTATCTTGCAAGACAGCAAATGSTGCAATTGTCATCAAAGTCSAGCAGAGAAAGAAGGTGCCTTTTTCTGCCTCATTTGTGGATGTGCAAGGCCCAATTCATACAGTCTCCTTGACCTTACATATGATTAACGCACATCTCTGTAATTTCCAGAATTGTCTCACTTTAGGAGATTTGATCCTGACTACCTGGGAGTCTGGCAAATAGCAGAGAGTATATAAGGGGTGCAGACACAGAACTATTTCTAGGCTTTCTGATTTGTGAGCTAGAATAATGTGTAGCAATAGTTACAGCTTCATATCAAAATGTACTAAAACACAGAGCTTCCTATTTGGCTTGCTTTGATCCACACCTTCCCAAAATCCAGCCACCCACAAAGGAAGCACCAACAGCTTCAGTCTGACACTTTTAAATATAGTAAAAAGCTCTTGAGAAGACTTCCAGGACAGCATACATTTTTTGGGACATGTAGATCCATTTTTCTCTGTAAGAAAGAAAGGCTGCTCTGTGCAGCATGAACAGGAGTGTGAAGCAGCAATGGGAATTAGAGTGAATTTTTCTCCATCACTCTGGAGAGTGATCACTCTAGAGTTCCACCTTGTTAAATGGCTGGCTGAAATCATGCATGATTAATGGACAAAATGAAAATTAGATTATGTGTCTTCACTCTTCCTGTGACCTCTACTTTCTCTTGTATCAACTGAAAGCAGCTGGGGGTGGGGGGGAAGGGAAGGAAAAGAATTAAAATCCTGTATAAAATCCAGAAGAGAAAGGGAAGAGGAAGGGAAAGGTGCAGAGCCCCTCTGTAAATTGTATGCTGTCCCCAAGAACCACAACCTCTGAGGTATGACTCCTACAGTACTAAAGCCTGAGGAATTAAAATATGGAACAAACACCAAACTTTCAGGCTGCCTGTCCATAGGCACCACATCTGCCAATCACCCATGTGGAACTGCATCCTCTGGGGAATTTGGTTTCCCTGTGCAGCTGCACCTGTGGTTCAGACACASTCAAGCTATTGGAACAGATGCTTTCCCCTTTCTGGAAGAAAGTTTTAGTGTGYTGGCCATTTTTGGACTCCTGTTTGGGCTATAAATTTCAAGATATGAGTCTTAAAGGCAGAGGGAAATCACTGCTTGCCTGCGGGCGTGAGGCTCTTTGGCAGTTTTGACATCCTTCAGTGCTGTCTTGTGATCAGAGCATGGATCTCTGCACTCACTCAGGGCCACCTGCATGTGTGGAGGCACCAGGAGCCTGTTCTCTTTTCATGCCYCTGTCTGTAATATCAGAAAGCAAAGGTTTTCCATTCCACTTACAGACTACTTTGACAGAACAAAATGTGTCTTGCTGTGCCCTCTACAACTTCATTCTTTGAAGGAAAAATGCACATATGAATCCTATATTCACTGAAAAGACCTAAAATCAATGTGCTACATGATTTGCTASCCCAATAACCTCAATGGGTAGGTTAACACAGGGGGAGTAGAGCAGGAGTAAAGTATCAGACTGTGTGAAATTGTTTATTCTCCCCTTTTCTCCATGTGCAGCCATTGGCCTTGGGGACTCAGGCAATGGGATTTCATTTGAAGAGACCACAACTCCCATGTGACTCTTGCCTATTCCTTTGTCTCAGAAGGGTTGATGAGTGAGAACCATGCTTTCAGAAGACAATCCATGTTCTCCAGCTTACATTTTAATGCAGTTTTTTTTGTGTGTGTGTCTTCTTTGGAAGGTCTCACATCCTGTGAGAGTCTTAATTTTTATGTTTTAGAAAAGGCATCTTCTAGGAAAGGAAAGCTTGAACCTGGCACCTGGAAAAATGGGCAAAGGARAAATAGACAAAACGTGATACTAAGAAGAAATAGTGAGGTCTGATCTCTTCTCTCTGGTGACCAGTGACAGGACCTGGGCCTGAAGCTGAGTCCAGGAGRTTTGGTATCAGAAGAAAGTTTTTGATTGAGCCTGGAACAGATTCYCCAGGGCAGTGGTCACAGCACCAAGTCTGACAGAGTTYGAGGAKTATTTGGACAGTGCTCTCAGGCACAGGGTGTGAGTCCTAGGATGTCTTGTGCAGGGCCAGGAGTTGGGCTCTGTGATCCTTGTCCCTTCCRTCTCAGGGTATTCCATGATTTTAGGAATTTGCTTCTCGATTTTTAAAAGTTCAGGGTTGGCTGCTCTGTGATGGTCTTTTAATCTCCTTTGCATAGGAGTAGCAGAAATGCTATAAGAAACKAAAGCATTTCCTTTGGAAGTCACTAACTAGGTCATGGGTATTGCTGCTGTGGAGGTACATAAAGTTTCCTTTAAATTGTTCTTAAAATCAGAGGCTTAAAGGAAGAGAAGATGGTTCTGAGCAGAAGCTCTATTTCAGGATTGGCATGTTTTTCCATCCTTTAATCAACTTGTCCAGATTCCATTCTTCTTCTGTTGTCACTTGAGTCATCAGAGTTGGGCAGTACAAAATGGAGGTGGGTGAGGATAGCTGTAACAAGGCCCTCACATGACCTCCTTGCCCAACATTGCACAGCTCTCCACAGGTTGGTTTGGCCACTTTCTGCCTAAAGTCCTCTGCTGTTCCACTGGCCTACAGCAGGAGATCCCATCTCCATGGCATCATGCTGCAGGGGCATGCTGTGGAACCCAAGACATGGTGCACCCTTATTCTTCATCTCATTCATGCCTTTTTTTCCCCTTACTTCCATGTCATAATTCCCTGTGCCTGTCCAGTCACCTTCTAATGTTTTTTTTGTGTAAAGGGGAGCCCTCTGAGAGTGTGTCATCTCTGTAGARCTGTCTGTTGCTACAGGGAGAGACATAAGTGAAGTGACCCACCTCTGAAAATCGTAGTGGGAGACCAAGCACTGTAGCTTTTATCTGCAGTTGCTCATCAGGGCCASTCTGGTCCCTGAGAAATCTCTCTGTCTCCTGTTCCTGCTACAGTTCTACCATGAGCTTGCGATTCATTGTTCAGTTTGCTCCTTGTAAAAATCATCCTCCTGTGTGAAGGGAAAGGTAGAGCCTTAGAGAAGTGCAGAAAGCATCTCTCAGGAGATTTTTAAAGCCCCTTTGTAAAAGCTATCATTTTCTTATGAAGCCCATTGACTCAGATGCCTCAAACAGCAAGTTAAGGACCATGTTCTTTGCAGAGGTATGGGTGGTCGTGATACACATCCAAGAGTTGAATACCTGTATAATGGAACATACATTTCTACTCAGGTATTTTGACCAGTCAGCTAATAGCTGCAAATAAGATATTCTGCCCTCTSCTATCAGTTCATCTGCCACTCTCACTTGCTTAGTAAGATATATGCTGCTTTTTACGCATATAACTCTTATTAATGCTAAGGATCATTATGAGTGAGGTTTGAGAGGAGTCCTTGCTTCATCCTTTCAGGATATTGTCCCTGAGGAGAAGGAGTTACTGTTTTGTATGACATGACTGTCCAGAAATGCTTGCAAATCAGATGCTTTCATTGCTGTTTATGCAGGGAGTGGGAAGGAGGGGGGCTGCACACCTTAAAAAATCCTCTCACCCAGTATCTCACTTTAAAGAACAAAGTCTTTTTAGATTTTCAGGAGCACAAAAAGGCATTCAGTCACATCCACTTTGAATAATCTGATATGAACTTATATTGTTACTTAGATAACTGTCTSCAAAGTCTATTTTTAAAAAATTTGTTTTGGTTTGGTGCTATCCCTGTCTAAGCAGGGAGTGGGTGTCGGGAAACCCTAAGTTTGTTTCCAGCCTTTAACACAGCTGTCCATGTAACATACAGTGAGTCACTTAACTTCTTTTTTTCTTTGTCTCTTASTGGTAGAACAGTTTCCCAATGTATCTTTTCTTTCAAGTTGTCCATCTGTTCAGTTCTCTGCTTTTTCTTCCTTTTTTTTTGGCCCAGGATTTCCATTATTCCTCCAGCAGAGCGTGTAGTCAGGGCATAAGGCGTAGCAAGTGGTGATTGTCTGTTCAACATAYAGCAAACATGAGTGAGGAGAAGCAGGGCTTTATTTACACAACAGCCCCAGCCTGTGCCATGGCAGCGCAGTCAGTGCGCAGGAGGCTTGCAGCCACACATGTTCTGGAATATGGGTACTCCATGTGCTGTGCTTCAGCCTCCTGGGAGAGCTTGCCTGCTGGAGTTGTGCAATCTGGATCTGCTGTGTATTCAGTGTCATTTTTGTACAAAGCTGATAGCATAAAGGCTGAATGAATTTGCCTCRTGTTAGACGTGGCCCTCCACAAAGAAACGCGCGTGTTAGGAAAGCCCTCCATGGTGTAATTGGTTGTCTGTAAGACACAGCATCCTTGTGCAGGGTAATTAGTTGTGTTTATTTAAAGGAGCCCCAGAAAACTGTTAGCAGGCCCCTGTCCAGTGGACCAACAAGAGGCAAAAGAAAAGATAAAACCCCATGTGTGGTGGTTGTCAGTCCTTTTGTCGTACTGAGGGACAGCCTGTAAGAAATTGGACTTGCTATCAGTGGCCTGAGTACCAGCAATCACGCAGGGGCATTGTTTCTCCTTGCCAGTGATAAGGGCAACTTGTGGTGGCTTGGAGAGGGTGTTGATTTTTATCTGCTAACTGCATGATGCTTGTAAAAACATAAGTGGCCTTGTTACCACTTGACATGACACTAGTTTTGGCTGTTTATGCTGACACACCACTGCAGTCTTTTAAAGCTCCAGCCTGGGCTCAGATTCATTAGAGAACTTCCAAAATTATAGTGATGCAGCATCTGGGCTTGATTTCTTTATGCTCCCTGCTCCAAGCAAGAGGGAGAGAGACAGTGTAGCCCAGTGCATGATCTTAATTTGCTAGTCAGATTTATTTTCTGTGGTGAAATAATGGCTTTTGGAAAAGCAAATGAGGTACTTCATTTATTTGTAGTTGACTTACACAAGAGATAGGGAAGGGAACTTTGTCTGCAACTCTTGAGAGGTGAAAAGGAAACAGGTTCCAGCACAGGCTCTATGCAGCTGGCTGGTGGCTCCAGGTCCCAGCAGTGATGTTTCTGATGGCAGAGCTGTGGCAGTGGCTAGGCTCAAACAGATCTTGCATAGATCTAGGCCTTCTGAACTCAAAAATCTTAAAAAAGAGTGTCACCTACAGCATTTTCTTGTGGCATTTAATATATTGGAGTTTTTTCCTACAAGATTTCTAAATCATCTTATATAGGCTATTAGTGAATTATTTCCCTGTTCTGTAATTGGCTTATAAATTTTACAGAGGGGTTATTAGCTATAAAAGGTTGTGACAAATGACCTGTGTGAAGGAGGAAAACTTAGTTAAACTTTTCTTCCCTGCCTCCACCCCTAGATTTAGCAGCTGTGCTGAGTCTATGCAGGCTTTCTGTCTTTGTGAAGATGGGTACCTGTGAGGACATCAGTGAGTGATCCTGAGCTCCAAGGAAAGGGCATTTCCTGAGAGGGGGRGAAAACCTTCTGGAGTTCCCCACTGAGACTGCAGCAAGTATTAGTGATGAGCTGCCTGAGTCAGCTGAGAGACCATGGGTAATTGTGGGGGCCCTGATCTGAGATTCTGCACTGAGAATGTTCCCATTTACTACCCTAAATCCACAAAACACAATTTGGAACACTTCTGGTGAAAACAAAGCTGTGCCTTCCAAATTCTGTCAGGTCAGGCAAGAGGATGTTGCTGCCTGCAAAAAAGGGACAGTCTTCACAAAGTGCTAGGAAACCTCTGGCAGTGGCATGTGACTAGAATCCATTTAATATCTGTCAAGGCTCCTTTGTCTGAGCTTCTGCAGAAGCTCATTTTCAGATCTCTGCTCTCCAAGGTGTCCTGAGTAATTTCTGTGTATAAGCCAAGCCATTAAATAAATAAGTAAACCCCATCTTCTCAGTACCCTCAAGTCACATTTTGTATCRGRGCTTTTCCTTAGGTATCTTTTACTTCTAAGTGCTCTCACTTSGACATACCATGTGATATAAACATTTCTGCTAGGAATCYGAATCTTTTTATGGCCAAACTGTGRTCTTATTCTCTGAATTCACATCACTAATTTTCCTGCTTGTGGCAGCCATCCTGCTCTGTTCCACCATCAGCTGCCCTGGGATTGCTGCGTGTGTAATGCACCTGTAATCATTCAACCTGAAAGCATGGGGGAAGGTAGCCAACCAAACATATGAGTAAGATTTTTTGCAAGCATATTTGAGTCATTTGTCAGGAGTTTCTTGTTTCCATGGGAATTAGTGAGTGAGAGAAGACATAGGTGAATCTTATTCCTTGCTTCAGCCTCAAGTCTGGCTGCATCAACCTGCAGGCCCTATAATTTAGACCTGTGGGGGACTGAGAGAGCTCATTTTCCTTTTTAATTATTACTGCAGTGAGGAGGTGGTGACCTGTCATGGGAGGAGAGGAATTGTATGTCTACTTGTTAGAACAGCCCACCACTGCAGTCCAAACTTCCTTGTGTGGCTGTAAATATGCCAGGCCCGCCTTTGTGGTGARCTACAAATGCTCTCAGGCTTTTGAGAAGCCCAGGGAGTCAATTCCACACCCTAAGGAAGAACAATTCATCCCTTTTCCCATCCCCCTGTTCACACATACGCCATCCCCTTGTCTCTTTTTAGGTCATTTATAATCAGCAGTCATGGAGCACTGGCCTCATTAGTGATATAGCCATTCCTTCAGTGCTTCAGAAATAATCATTTAGAAAAAATGCATGGTTTTCTTCCCTTGAGAGCCCGTGAGTGATGAATTTATTTCAATCTGGCTGTCTTGGCTGTCTTGCTCAGACTTATCTCCATATTTATTTCAACAAATTATGTACTATGGGAACAACAAAACAGAGACAGGRTAGTCTGGGCAGGGAAGGGTTAACCGGGGAGATGGCACTGGAAAGCTGAGGCTCGTGGGGAGATATTTTTATTCAGAATAATTTTTAATGTATATACTTTCTGAGTGTTTGTAGAGGTTCAGAAGCCCTGGGATTTGAGCATTGATTTATTCATAGGACACCATTTAGAGAACAGACATTGTCCCCTGAGCGGTCACAGCCACCAACCTTTCCCCTGCAAGGACCGTTCCTTTGGTAAGAGTGGACAGGTGATTAGCTTTCCATGGCAGCTAATGACTYGGGTCTCTCACTGCTGATTGTGACTGGCTGGGAGCTGTCCTGGGATCCAAGTCCTCAGCACAGCCCCCTGCACTCAAGATCCAGCTGCAYATTCCTCCATCTCCAGGAATCAGCACTTGCGGCTACTGTAAACCACACTCACACAGGGACTTAAACTTGTGATTTTCATTATGCCAATGGCCATTCCAGTAACAGAGTGTTACACCTGTGTCTKGGYTTGRAAGRCAGGTGTCTGCCAGGGAAAAGCCAAAGCCTCCCTTGKAAKGGAGAATTCAAACCCCCTCCCTCCGGATTATTATAATTTAGGAAATTAAAGGGGCTCCCAGGCAGCGCTATGGGGGTAGGAATAACAGTTCTTTACTAATATGTGTAACAAAGCAAACACACAAACAGCTACAGCATTAATAATAAACAGAACCAAGAACCTGGAGGGGCTTTGCTCCACCAAGCCCGGGGCAGCCTGATCCCAGTGGCCCTGAGAGCACCAAGCTGGARYRGTGGGAGATCCCGGGCTGGTGATGAGGCAGATCAGGAGTTCCACAGTGGTGGCTGGAACAGCAGGGATGTCCCAGCAGGGAGGGGGTGCGAGGTCACAGCACAGCCAAAAGCCTCAAAGCAGGGCTGGAGAAGCAGCAGAGGTGGGACAGGGCCGGCCCCGCTCCAACAGGGCAGGAGGTGAGCTCAGAATTCCCGGGCACAGGAGCAGATGTGGTAGATTACCCAGGACCGGACTCTGTGGTGACAGTGAACTCCCACAGCAAGCAGAGCAGCCTGGCTGTGTCCTCTCCCCGAATCCCAAGAACAAGAGACCCCCAGCTGCCCCCTGCCCCCACCCTTTACCTGCTCCCAAAAACTCACCTCATCTTCCCCCTCCCAGGAAAATTCCCCCAGACAAAAGTGTAGCCAGGCCCTCCCTTCTCACCTCTGGCCATTTCTTTTGTCTTTAGCTCCAGTACCAATAAGTATGCAGTAGTTAGTTTTCTAGTAACTTACAGGAAGAAATTCTATAAGTAAAAAAAAAAGGAAACAAATCTAACCCCCCACAACCTGGAAGCTGAAGCTCCAAGCTCAGTGGCCAAGGACTGGGGGGCAGAGCTCTTCTTCAGATTCCTGGGCAGCCCAGCTGTGATGACTTCCCAGTGTGCAAATCAGAATTAAACACAGCCTTTTCCTCCAATCTACCACAGTCACAGTAGGTTCATTTGAATAACATTAAACACTCTGTATTCCTTGAAATTATGCTTTCCAAGGATTGTCTTTCCAAATGGATATGCTCTTCCTGTTAGACCACTTGGCACCCTTGCTGCTGGGCAAATAAATCTGAGCATGTGGCATCACTTCATGTCRTGTGGTTGCAAGCACAAGTCAGCTCTGCATGACAGGTGTTTTATTTGAAGTTTGGGTTTATATGTACTTATGAAAAGGAAAGCTGAGCCTGTCCTCTGCCAAAATATAGCATCTCTCCTTCCCTCCTCCCCTCTCATGCAAGCTCACATGTGAACTGGCTTTTCCATTAGGGCTTGCGCCTGCTTTTCATTYGTTCCCTGGGATGGCTTTTCTGAAGCATCTGGAGCTTGTGATTTTTGTGTGCAGCTGTAAAGTACATGCAATTTGCCTTGCTCTATGTTTTCAGAAGCAGTTCCTATCCAGATTTACTTACAGGTAGCATTTGTGAAGAGAACACCCAGCATTTGACTGCAGGGTTACTGCAGTGATGCATGGAGCAGCCCAGTTGTGTATTTTGTGTATGTGCACAAATATTCTCAGTGCCTCTTCCAGGTTTTGTTTTCCTTAGTGAGCATGGCATGCATTTACCAAAAACCCTCCCCCTGCTGACTTGGTAATTAATACATATTCCCAAAGTTTTCTTTTGTCCTCTCTCCCTTTTATACTGAACTTTCAAAGGCCCAAGCTGACCAGCTTTCTGCAGGCATAAGAGGTTAGCAGCTAATATTTTAAAGCCATTTCAAATGTTGCTTCTGTCAGCATTCAAATTTGGAGACAAATATTTCCCCCCAGCCCAGTCTTTTATATTAAGGCAAAATTATTGTTTGGTTATTTTCAAGTGGTTTCTTTATGCATTGCTTTGTAATCACCTTGGTAGCAGAACAGTAACCAGGTAATCGGGGAATAACTAGCAGTTGGCTTGGTGTTTTCTTCCATAAGAAAAAAATCTGTGCATGCATCTGCCCTACCTTAGAGACAAGCATCAGCARCTCTGGGAGTGTGTGTGTGGGGGGTGTTTATAACCAGGAAGGCTCAGAAAGGTGGCATCTCTCTGTGAACAGGCAGAGTTCTCAGGGGAGGAATTTAGCACTTTGTTCTTTCCAGCTGCTGGTTGGGAATGCATKCAGCTTTTGCAAAGTCATACCTCCCTTGCCTTAAAAGAATTTCCTCTTAGGAGGGTAAAGAGGAAGMAYAGATCCATACCTTTGAAACACTGCAGCTGGTCACCTTTGTTTTACAGGTGGAGAAAATGACTTGAAAAGAATTTCACAACAGGCAACAGCTGGGGGAGAAGGGATGGATTCTGAAAGAGAGTAGGTAGCTTTCACTTTGCTGTACAGGCCTCAAGGATATCTCTGCTTTCTGACAGAGAAACTCCTGAAAGTCTCAAAGACATTTTTTTTCATCTTTTTGAAAAGCTGRAAGTTTTGCATTTACAGAACAGATGTCCTTTGTTAGAAATTTTTCATTCCTTATTGAAATAGATATGAGGAAGAATTCGTACCACACAAACTCAGGGGGAAGCAGCATTTTAAATTGAATGATTAAAAAACCTTGCTTTCTGCCATAGCTTCATTTTTTACCTGTGACTCCTGTGATGTCACCCATTTTCTCTTCTCCAGCTGTCATAGCTTTTGCTGGAGAAGAGAGGAGAAACTCACCTTGGGTGTCCATAACCAATGTGAAAGGTAATGGAAAAAGAAAATAGAGGAGAAGGGGATATCTCTTTTAATCTTTCCAGATCAGAATGAACTCAGGMTCAATCCTGGGCCCACACTTGATGCTCATTAAGTTGAGCTTGTGGTAACCTACTGTAAAACATTAAGGCTTCAGAGCCAAGAGCAGGCTAAGATGCTGTGGTGGCCATCACTCCCAGATGAATGATCAGAAGTGACAGGTCAATACATCCAACAAAAGCATGGCTGAGACCAAGTTCATCGTTAAGGCAGTGTGACAGGAGGTCCCTCTGTGCAGCTGAGGTTGCTGGATCCTCCACCTAATGTGTGAGCCAACTAAACCACAGTTTACACCAAAAGCCCGTGAGCTTCTGGAACTGTATGGTTGCTAGTGATATTAATTTACTACAAATCCTTCCTGTAAGCTCTTTGTAGAGTTTCACACTGTGAGCTTCTTTTTCTGTTAATCTTTTCTTTTGTGAGGCTGAGTTTAGCGCTGGTGAGGAAAGGCAGCCTGATGTCCATGGAAAATTAAATCCTTTATTTATCCATCGAGTAAGCACCAGCTGTTCCAGCAGTAGAACCCAGGGCAAGATTGAATTCAGCTCAGTCAGCCCTCTCCTTCCCCTTGGTTTGCCTTCTCCGATTGCCTGTTGTGTAGTGAAATTGGTAAAATGGATGTATCATCCATTCCAAATTAGACTGACACCACTCAGTTGCCTTTCAATAGCTTTGCAGGTTTTGTCAAGTACAGTAAGACTGAGCCACTTGCTTCAARCCTGTCAGTCAAAGCAGGTGCTTCAGAAGAGCTGTGATTTTATCTTTGAGATTAATGAACTATGGTATGTGCTAACCACTAGCAGRGCTCAAGGGTGTAGGGGTTTCTGCATCAATCTGTGGAGAAACCCTGCCAAACCCTGGCCACCACCCTGCCCATTACGAAAACACCACACAGAGCTCAGGTGCTGCTGCTGCTTTCATGCAGAACAGATAGGTTTTTCTAGACACACCACTCTTCCAGCATCCTCATTTCCCAGCAGAAGGCCCCCAGCTGGACCACAGGGCTCCCTAAAAGGCTGAGTTGTAGGGTCTCTGCTTGGCCACAACCAGCTTCAGGCTTCTTCACTGCCTGTGTCTGTGATCTGTGTGTCATAAGTGAGGTGACTTTCAGCGTGCATTCTGGCCTTGAGAAGTGTTGACGCCTTCCTCAGAAAAGAATTATTAAAGGAGGATCAACAGAATACAGACCAAAAGTTAGAGGAAGTGGTGAATGTTTTAATGAAAAAACCATTAAATTCCCAACACTTTTGCTCCCAACACTGATCAATTTACATCCCTATTACATTGGTTTGTCAACAGCTACTGAGGCCAGTTTTAAAGCTGGATCAAAACTACTGAGCTCACACTATTTATTCTGATGTTTCAGCCTTAGGTGGATTTGCTTTAGGCTGTGAGCACAAGCCAGCCTCCTYCTTCCCTTTTTTTAATCTGTTTGTGTATCATGTAAGTGAACCTACATTAATTGTATTTTTCTTCCCCTCTAGACCTGACTATCTTGAATAGCTGTAAACACSTGCAGGATATGGTTCAGTCAAGGATTCAGATGGATTAATATCTTCCTTTAGCCCATGGCCAAATGCAAGAAATCCCATCCCAAAGCATCCTAGCTTTCTTTAGTTTGGCTTCTGTAGTACTGGTTTTAGATTCCATCAGATTTCCACAGTTTTGGCTTGTAGATGATATGAGCAATCCTCCTTTTTTTGCTGATTATTTTGGGAGTGAGCAGTTCATCACACTGAGCAAATTCTGCCCAAATCCACACAGAGTGATTGCATTATTGGGATAGTGATGTTTTWACACCAGAAATCCTAGAACAAAAGCAGTGCCCCCCATTACCAAACTAGCACTGAGCAACCCAGCTCTGTTTCTAGTCCGTGTCCCRCTCTTGACCCCACAGCCATTTTTTAATTGCCTCATAACAGTTCGGCTGCTTCCATCACCCCAGAGCCCTGTTCACTGGAGCCACCAAATCAGGGAATTTTGCAGAAGTGTGTGCARCAGGATTGTGGCTGGATGTGGGATSAGAAGTCACMATTGTTGATGGCTGCTGGTGAAGCTGCTGCTGTAAAAAGTCTGCAAGCCAAGCCACCATTCACCTAACAAAACTTGCTGTCAAATCTTTGCAGCCTCCAGCTGGTATTTGACACAACTTTACTGAAAAGTTTGCAGGTCTCCTGACAGACTTACCAGGATCAGGATTTAACCCTTCTTAGCTGGTATGTGCTGAATGCCACACTTTGGCTTATCTACTCTAGGTATGGAAATAAGATGTAGCTCAGGGGCTTGCAGTCATGCCTGAATGCAAGGTTCTTTTTGTTACATGTAGGAAAGTTGAGGTGAGATTCATTTTCTTGAAGTTTCTTTCATTTTTCTAAAAATCTGTTGGAGATGGTGGAAGATAAGTCCTTGGTTTTAATTCCTCTGAGCCTAAACTTAKATTTATGTATAGGAGAATAGGCTCTAACAAAGCTGTGTGACCAGCAGGTAGAGATGGTATAAGCAGTGATGGCAGAAACCCTGTAGACATTCCCATGTAAAATACAGGGGTACATGCTTGGAATTATTTTTGCTGCTGGCACATCTCGCTGCCCTACACATSCAAAAATGGYGAGTGAGGTGTTTTGGGTCAAAGCAAGTTTTGYAGCCCTGCATCAAAATGGCAGTGCTTTGTYTGGGCCTTTCTTCCAGAGTTCCTTCTTTCCTGGCTGACACCAGACAGGAATGAAAGATCTGGTGTTTTCTTGGTGCTTCGCCCTGGTGCCATTCTCCTGTTCTCCCCTCTCCATCCTCCCCCTCCCCTGCTCCCCTGCACTGCTCTTACTCCCCACTGCCCACACTGAACATGTACAGATTTTATGGTTCACTGGAGAATAAGTGGCTGTCATTTCACAGATGGGCCAGGATGTAATTAGCCACAATGCATCGAAGTAATGGAACAGATGTCTCTTTGTAAACTGAGTTTGCTGTTGCACACTCTGTGTGTGTGACCTGCCGACTGCTGCGGGCGATTCCTCCCGGCCCCCTCAGCCCTCCCCTCGCTCTGCTGCCGAGCCAAGGGCTCAGCTCACATCAAATGGCTGTGTGCTTGCAGGTTTGTTCGTCTCCCTTCCTCATGTGGTCTCTCCTGTTGTAAGGCCACTGATTATGTGATGGATTGTTAGCAAGCAGAACCTGCATTTATCGATGGAGTCATTCAAAATAGAAAAGGTGATACCCCTCTTATGAGATAATTGGCAGTTTCAAGTTGCTCTTATTACTCGATGATAATACACGAGTAAAATCATAAATTACTGTTATGATGCCCAGCCTCCTCCTTTCTTTTTGATTCTTTCTTTAACTGAAACTAAAATAGCTGTTCTCCCTGAGCCCTCAAATTAGTGTTTATATTTTACATAAGAGATAGCCTGTTGGATTGGTTACAATGTGATAATGCACACAAGCTGACAACAAACACAGCCACTCTCAGAAAGGTGCCCATCTGACTCAGATAGGAACTGCAACCACCAGTACCACCTTAAGAGGGGCAAAATCTGAACCTGCTCATTTTGTAGAGCATGCTTGTCTCTGTCAACTACAGAAAATGGAGAAATTCCATTTAATCTTGTGGAAGGTGTCCCTGTACATGGAGGGTTGGAATGCKGTAATATTTAAGGTCTCTTCCAACCCAAARCTGTTCTATGATTCTACAATTYAAARAATTTTCTSCATAATATTATTGATACATGCTTTCAGGCTATACCTATGCAGGTTTTCCARTTCCTTTAGCTCCTGAACCCTGTGCATCCTAAAGCTGGCAGCTCTCCAGCTGTGCTGCTTTAGCTGCTRCTGCTGAGGGTTTCTTGTGCTCCACACCAGGGCAGGGGGCAAAGACCCACAGAAGCCAGGCTGGCTCTGGGCCTCCAGCACTGAATTTGGCTCCACTTACAGCTCAGCCAGGCCATGGAGGAGCTAACACCATGACCCAGCACCAGTTACTGTCGGCAGAAACCTAATGGTGACACAAACAGGAAGGAGATTTAGAGAAAACACATGATTGTGTTCTTGATGCTTCTGGGTATTGTCATTGTTTGTGTGTTGGAACGCTCATAGTCAGATTGTGTAGGCAGTCCTTCTGTCTCTGTGTGCATGCAGTTATGGTTTATTTTCACACAAATTTCCTGAAGAGACACATTGTTTCCCCAGGGCAGTTTTGATGAGAAGTTTCCCATTAGTTCCCCTGGCTTTCACCCAGTAAGCTTAACTTCAGMTTGCACATCTTCTGTGTGTTAATAGTGGTGAGATACATTCAATGATGATGGCAACATGCGGSTCTTTTGTGTAGGCAGGACTAAGTTTTTACCTCGAGCTAAAATGGCAAAGAGGCAAAGTAGCACGGTAATGTGTGTAAATACCCTGGATGTGTGCAAACTAGAGAACAGCATCTGAACCCAAAATAATCCTCTGCTGTTTTGTGGATAAGGCATTGGCCTGCTGCCATCTTCAGCCCTTGGAGTGGTTGATTAAAGATTTTAAAGGACACAAAAATTTGGGATTGGGCTGCAGCTTCATGGGTACAGCTCAGARTAGCCAGAGTGAAACACAGGAGAGAAATAATAACCCAGATGGTGCCTGCCCTTGAAAGCAGATCATTATGCAGTGGGTTTCTCTACCCTGACACAAAGCTGTTTTCATTTGTGTGGATACATGCACTGAGCAACCCCCATGCTGCCTGAAAGTCAGGAAACACAGAACTTACCAGCTCTGCAAGTACTCATTGTGGATGGCACAGGAGCTTTTCTAGTAGTCTTTCAAGTCATCTGAGTATGTGCACAGAATTGACAGTGCTAGAGAAGTCTTATCAGACCAGGAGCACAAACTTACTGTAAATTTCACAAATTTACTGTAGTGCAGATTCCCTTGAGTCAAAGACTACATTATGAGACATGAGAAGTAGCCTTTAGTGCAAGAGTGTACATTTCCACAGGAAAAAAATAAAGCAAATTATGCTATGGAGTTGAGAGTGTACCTTTTAGTTCCCTCWGACAGTTTAAGCCATAGGTATTTTATGAGACGAGAAATAGAGGGTTTTGACACAGTTTTGTTGTGCTGCTATTCCTGGCCAGGGCTTATTTCTGCCTAGCAATTAGTGAAGAGAGCAAGACACGTGTAGCCCAGGCTGGTGACCTCACCAAACTCACTGAGCCACAGATCTGCCAGTGGGGCTGGGCATGCAGTGTAGGTGTGTCTCTCTGGCAGAGCCATTCACATCAGCAGTAACACTTCCGTGGAGTTCTGTCAGTGCTGGTTCTCTGCAAACCTCATGTCCCCCTGAGCTATCTGCTTCCAGCTCCTTCCTTTGTGTTTGGTTTTTTTTCTTTTTCCTTTTGACACTCGTCTCACCTGCATGGATGGAAAGTACTCTTAACCCACATTAATGGGAGAGAAAAAAATGGTCATTRGTTGTGATTTTTCAAACTTGTTTAATAGAATAGGTCCTGTGGGCTCCTTGGATTTCAGTCAGCCTTGTACTCTTTATGGYTGATCTGTGATGAAGCTGATACTTGCATGGTATTTGTGGCTGGTTTCATCTGGTCACTGCCTTTGAAAAGGCAAAACTTGAGGTTTGCTATGTCTTTGCAATACAGTAAAAGTGTTAAGCAGGTGCAATGGATTTTCCTTTGCTTTGTCTCAGAAGAACCAAGCTTATTGCTGCAAATGCAGGATGGTCTCATGTTAGGGAGAAAGAGGGAGTTTCTGTTTGGGTCTAAACATAGGCAGTTTCTTGCAGCTTAAATTCAAAGTGGTTCGTCAGTCCTTCATCAGTGACGATTGTGCAACACTTGGGAAKAKACTGTACAAGTGTTTATGACAATGAACTATCCCTACTGAAYTCTTTAAAATAGCATACAGTTTATTTGACAAGAATTGCCTTCTTTTTTTTTTTTTTTTTTACTKTGTAAAMAATGACTTTGATGYTCCCAAAGCCKTTTCTCAGGCAAAGCTTCCCCTGATCCAGCAGAAGGAAGACTGAGTTGAAAGCCTGACAACAGCTATCACGGAACCACAGAATGGTTCCCATTGGAAGGAACCTTAAAGGTCATATCCTTCCAATACTCCTGCCATGGGCAGGGACACCTTCCACTAGACCAAGCTGCTCAGAGTCCCATCCAACCTGGTCTTGAACACTCCCAGGGATGGGGCATCCACAGCTTGTCTGGGCAACCTGGGCCAGTGCCTCATCACCCTCACAGAAAAGGATTTGTTCCTAATATCCAATCTAAACTTACCCTCTGTCAGTGTGAAGCCATTCCCCTTTCTCCCATCACCACATGCCCTTGCAAAATGYCTGTCTCCAGCTCTCTTGTAGGCTCTCCCTTTAGGTACTGGAAGATGCTATAAGGTACTGGAAGGCTGCATATAGGATTTAGGTGTATGTTACTTGATTAAAAAAAACCAAACAAACCAGCAGTGGATCACCAAAAGCTCACCTATCTTTGCAATTACCTATGACAATTCCCACACCATCCCAAGATGGTAGTTTTCCTGTATACTCTGACGATTGTACCATTTATGGATGGGGTAAACTGAGGCAGGCAGCAATTAAGCACCCAGTTCTGTCCCCAGCACATACCAGTGAGGGTCAAAAAATGGGATTCTGTAGCTCTGAATGGTAGGATATGCATTAAATATGGAGAATCATGACTTGTCACTGATATTCAATGTTGGGTTCTGTTAGTTGGAAAGAGCTTTCCTGCAGATCCCTCTGATTCCAGTGTGTTTATTACTGGAACCCTCTAGCTTGTTAGTGGTGGGTCCCTGGCACTATGGTTTTGCTGCTGCAAACCAGCACAGGTACTGAGAGCAAAACCACTTCTCCTTCACAAGAGCAGGGCAGCCTTACTGTGATGTGAGGGTGACCCTGGAGGAAACACAATCAAGAGCTCTTAGGTTCATGCTCAAGTGCTTCTGGAGTCTGGCCCCACTTTGGTTCCTGTGTAGGCTTTTCAAAGTGTGTCCCTAGGTCCAAGGGCAATTTTATGTCCCTTTGAAAAACATGGCCTGATCCTTTAGGGCAGTGTAGTGGCCTGGTTGGGGTGGGATTCATGTGAATCTGAACTCCAGAGGCTTTATGGCAAAGCAAAGGTCCTGCTTGCTGTRTTGTGCTGCAGGGAAAGGCTCTGGGTGCCAGGAAGAGGCAGCCCAGGAGACAGCCAAGTGTCCAGGAGGACATGGAAAAAGCCTGTGTCACAGGGCAGGTGGAAGCTGGGCCCAGATAATGGTCCATCAGGACAATCATTCAAGAAYATGTATTCCTCTCTCTTTACATTTGACTGGTTATCTATTGCTCCTCTTCCCTGCAGTCTGCTTGTGGGGCTTCAAAGCTTTTGAAGGTATAAGAATAGGGCTTTTTTTCCTCTTTTTTAATTTTTTTTTTTATTTCTCTTGCCTTGAAGTAATCATCTATATTTAGGTCAGTGACATGATGAAAGATGTTTATGTGTTTTTATCTAAAGCTGGAAATTGCCTTTCCGGATATCACTGAATGGAAAAAGGCTAATGGAGCCTTGTTGTGCTTTCACTGTTTCTGCAGTGGTCTCCTTGTTTCAGTACTAAGGCACGCGAAGCATCCCTTCCCCACCGCATGGCCCTCGGCTCTCTCTGCATCCTCTGCTGGCTCCCCTGTTCAGAGGAGGCTCGGAGAAGGGCAAGGGGAAGGTCACACGAAGTTGTTTCTGTCTCCAGCTACCTGGAGCAGGCACTGCCAGCTCTGGCCTATTAAGTAGAAAATGTGGCACTGATAAATCCTGTCCGCTAAGGARCTGAGCCTTTTTAATATGCAAGTGCGCAGTCAAAGAAAGTAAACAGACATCTCCTTCTGCTGGGAATTACTAGACAAATGTCTCCCTCCCCTTACCCTCCTTCTTTCCTCCTCCCTTCCATTTAAGTGTAGGAAATTCTGCTTGCTTTATTTGATAAAGAGGAGGAGGGGAAAGGACATGTACTGAATCATGGTTAAGCTGCCGTCTTCTACCTCAAGACCTTTCAGYGTAGATGTGCTTTATTAGTTTGATAAGCAGACACCAAAAAGGGGGAGGGGTGTGGGGTTTGCGTGAGGGGATCTGCCTAGGGGCTGCCCGGAGGTGTAAGAAGAAGAGCTGCTAATGATGTTGAAGCTGTACCTTTTTGGGACCTTGGCTCCTGGAGGAAAAATGGGCCCTTTTCACTAATTGTGTTGTGCTCAGTACTGTGATGGAAAGGATCTCACAGGGGAACGAAACAGAATTAATATCAGCTGGGCTCTTCCCCTGCTCAGTCCCCTCTCCACTCCTCCCCCATGCCAACCCTCCTTCCTTCAGCGGGGTATCTGGCATGAAGTAATCCTAAACACTGGGAGATAACATTAAGAAAAGAGATTATTCAGTCATTTATTTGGACAGTCTGGTGCAAGCCTTGYGAGCTGAACTCAGATTTTTAACACATTCTGTCCAAATTGGCAGTGCAAATGTTTTGATGAATAGCTACCAGCAAGACTGTGAACCTTGGATCTGGCCCCGCCTGTGTGCAAACACAGGATCTGAGAACTTTCCARTGTTGCTCTCTCTAATCCTGTGCCAGCCCCTTTCCTCTCTGACACATCCATGTCTTGGGAGYGGATAAYTGTATTTCTCCTGTGCACTGGGGTGTGCAGGTTTTCACCTCAGGTGCCACTGAGTGTTTCCAGGTGTACTCCTTTTCCTTTCAGCAGCTGTATGCCGCCCCAGTTGGGAAGGTAAAGAGCAATCCCCAGGTGCACTCCTGGAGCACCCGAGCTCATCAAGGCATTTCCTTTCTCCTGCAGTGATGTTCAGCAAACTCTGGTGTTACACTGTGAGTTTTGGCGTGGGAGGGACTGGTAATGGAGTGCCAGGCTATGCCAGAGAGCCCATTTCCAGACTCCTGCCTATCACTATCTTAAAATGGTATATCCCTGCCACAATCATTGGCTGGCTGGTCAGTGACAAGCAGGTGGGAATCATTTGAAAATTACTGTTCAGTAAGGGAGACATGGGTGTGACTTAGGGAGGCAGCTGAGTACCCAGGGAACTGCCCCAAGTGTGAGATTTCCCCACTGTCAGGGAAAAAGAGCACGATAATTTAGTGTCTCTGGAGCATTTCAGCAGCACAGGAGTGGGTAGTAGGTTTAAAGCAGAAGAAGGTTTGGGGTTTGTTTTGTTTGTTTTTCTGCACAACATCGACTTAATATGCAGAATTCCCTGCTGCATGCTGCTGCAGAGATAGTATGTAAAAGGAATTGTTTAAATGCACCGAGGAGAGCTTTGCAGTTAAGAACAAGGGTGTTATATCTGTACAGTCACCAGCACAGGATGCCATTAATCCTAAGTGCTGGACGCTGGGAGGGATCCCAGGTGCCAGCTCACTGTGCATCCATCCTCGTTCCTTTCACACTTTTCCTAAGAATTTGTGACTGGCTACTGTCAGAGGTGAGACACTGGGCTAACMAAACCTCTAAGTGTAAGAACATTGCACTGACAGGACAAGAATGGAATGAATGCCYGAATTGGGGCATGGTGGGATAACCCAGGCAGCTGAGGCTGCAGAGCAGAGCTTTATGGCACTGCTGTTGATCATAAGTGGTTCCATACATGACTTCCTCAGCATTCCTTTGATGGGGTTGGTAAAAGGAGGAGTGCTGGCAGATGGTGCAATAAATGCTGATGTTATATGTGTTGTAAACCACTTCACAGGGAGAGGTGAACATTTCCCAGGGACTGGTGTGGCAAGGCCGAGAGACTGMCTCTTTGAAGTTATGACCAACTGCATCTCTTCCTTTCTTTTCAGAGGTGACTTTACATAGTGGATGGCACAGACAACCCCAACCAAAGCTTATTTGAGAATTTTTGCCTGCCTTCCACCCTGCTGCCTCCTGCCTCAGCCCCATGTCCCTCTGACRCTCAGGGAGGGACCAACAGGGGCAGTTTGGTCTCCCATTCTGTAGTGCTACTGGTCCTCTGTCTCACTCACTRTGTGTTGTATTTGCCCCGCTGCCCTGACCAAAATCCTTGCTCTCCACAGGTGCTATGGGGAGGAAGTCAGATCACCTCCACTCATGGCGGGGTGCAAGGCAGTCTGTTCTCACAGAGAAAATGTGCATCACATGGGGTGATGGAGAAGGGACTGTGCCTTGCTCCCTGTAATTGTACCCATCTGTTACTTCCCTGTCTCTGCTGCCGCCACCGCTGAAACACACAAAGAATCACAAGCGTGATTTAAGCCCCTGGAGAAGACAATGGCTACATTTGAACAAGCCAAGTTGGCCTCCAGAGCCCCACTTGTGCTGCCCAGTGCTGTGTGCTGGGCTGGGGAGGGCTGCTCTGGTCCAAGCCATGGGCTCTCCTGCCCGGTCATTATTAACTCACCGCCTTCTGTGGCTTCTGCTGCTCTTGTCAGACTGGTGCAGGAAGGACAATGTTAAAGCACTTCCTCCTTTCCCCATCACGGTGACTGGTTTGGGAGTTCAGTGCTTTCCACATTAGTGGGACTGATAAACTGGTTTGCACTGCAGTTGCTCTTGTTTTCTGTGCCCTCTTGTCATTGCTGTTGACTCATCAGGCTGAAGTGTCTGAGCTTAATTGAAGCAGTAACAATGCAATCAACATTTCTCTCTATTTTTATCTGCATCTCCCCCTCCCCTCTGGTTTTTCTGCTGCTTGATATGCTATTTCTGGGGCTGAGAGCTTGGCAGCCTTGCCAAGGGTTGCACTGGGAGGGAATGGAGCCACAAAGAGAGTAAACCCACCGAAAGTAACAGAGTTTTTTTTCTTTTTCTGAATGCTGCTGGACTCCCTGCATTGCATTCATCCTTACTGTGCCTTGTCAGCTCCCTCTGTCATCCCCTTACTGCAGCTGAAGAAGGCCTGGGCAGAGGCAAGTAATTCTATAGCAGGGCTGCATTGATACACCTGATTAGCATAAAATTAGCATAACCCTCTTTGTTTAACAGAGTACTCAGCTCTCCTCCTTTATCCAAGTGATGTGACCAGAGGCAGGGAGAAGTGACTGGTCTTGGTGCAATCTTTATGAGAGGTTGGGGGTGAAGATGCTGCCAGCTTGGTCTTTGAACACCAAGGCATTCTCCCCTGCCTTGAGGAGGAGAGCAGAATGTTCCTACCTATATAGCATGTAGCAAGGAGTTAATTTTCTTGGGGTAAGGGAGATGGAAGTTCTCAAATCTCTGTAAACATGCCCACTTAGAGGAAAAGTAGTGATGGGAGGCAGGAGTAAGAAAAWGTAGCCATTTTGTAATAAATCAAGTAGCATCTTTGGAATGCAATTTCTGTGGACAGAGTAGCAAAAAAGACATGTAGCTTAAAGGTCTTGCATTTAAAAGGATGCCAGCTGGCTTTAAAATGTTTCTTTTTCGGAAATCAGTTAGGGTTACTATTGATGATGATAAAACCTAAAGCACCAAGAGGAAAAAGTATGAGGCAAGCCAGTGTTTTTATTTTTTTCCCCTATCAAATGTCTTGGTGCACTGGGCAGCGCACGTGTGTCATTGGTGACCAAGCTTTTTCCATCCCCCCCAAATGCATATTTAGCCRTTCTGCAAAGTGATGGCAGACAGAGAATCATCTGAAAGTATGAAAACATCAAYAGAAAAAAAAACCAGAAGTGAGAGCAGGCATCTGGGTAGGTAAATTTATTGAAAATKCTGTAGCTTATGTCTGTGAAATGCCTGGATTTCAGGTTGACAGAGTCCTTTTCCATGAGACATGCCTCTCCTTTTGTGTGAACCATACCACCCTGCATCCTCTTTCTGCACCTTCTTAGCATTGTTATTGGACTGCTCATCTCTATTTTGTAATCCTATTCACTTATTTTAATACAGAATTAACACACTCTTCTCCTCCTCCATACCACCTTGCAGTACAGAGAAAGACTTCTGCTTTGTATCAAACCGAGAATATTTTTAAGGCAATAAATATATATCACTCTCACCACTGATGCTGTAATCTCTGCTGGCATCCTCAATACTTTTATGTCCTTGTGTTAGACTTTGCCTCCCAAATATATATATACAAAGGCCAAATCGTGTTATCTAGAGAACAAATGCTTTCAAATGTGTTCAAAGGGTGTGCAAGAACCAGCCACTAAAGCAAAGGAAGGCAAGAGGAAGCTGACTTGGTTAAATACTTGTTTATACCTCTTGCTGTTGGCAGTGCCTGAAGTTGTAATCAGCTCTGACTGTGTGTCTCTCTGTGCCTTCTGCCTATGCATGTGCCTTTTGGGGCACATTTTGGGATGATTTGTGTGTAGCTGCATGCCTGCTGGCACGTCTCCCACATGCGCCTGCCTGCTCTACACGGGCTCTACATGTGTGTCCCAGCATGTCTGCCTGCACGGGGTGTCTCTGAAACGTGCCAGTGGCTGCCTCCCTGTGCTCCTGAGTGGAATATGTGCATGTCCCWGGCTGCCTGTGCACATCTCCCCCCCSARATACACCTTGGCGTATTTGCATGCYGGGACACAGAACGGGATGCAGGATGCTTTGTGTGTGGCAGGGTTTTAAGATGASCGTGCTCGTGTTGAGATGAAGGCTCCATSGTTTCCCTCTGTCAGCCTGACCAACACTTGCAGCGGGGAGGAAAAGCTSTTGCCTTCGTGGCTTCAGTGAAGTGAAATAAAATAAAATGCCGCTTCAAGTCGGCGGCAGTGGGGATCACTTTGCAGATGTCAGCTCCTTAAAAATGGCCTCACTTAAAATATATATGGAGTGAAGTAAATGGATTTTTCTCGTAGAGGAGGGGCTTGTACCCTTGCATGGTGTTGGGTTTCCTTCCCCCTCCCCGCTAAAATCCAGGCAGAATGCTGTGCTCTGAAGGGAAGGTCTTTAAAAACAAAACAAAAGGCAGCTGTCAATTTAATCCAAGCTCCCTGATAAAATTCCAGCAGAGTTCCTTTTCTCAGAGATGAAATAAGAACCCTGGCAGGCCCTCTTGACTGGCCACATAAATCATTTGTGGTAATTGCTCTGAGARAGACGAGTGCCTCTTAGGTGTGGGGATGGGGGAAGGCACCCACGGCCACTGCACAGCGCTCCAGGTACCCCAGCTTGTGGGGACCCCTGCCCTGGGGGCGAGCTACCTGCAGCAGGGCTGGGTGCTGCAAACCCGAGGGGACRACGTGCTGCAAAGGATGAATAATAGGGTTTCCTGTTGCCTTCCCTTTGTTGTTGGTCCTGCTTTTAATTGCCCTAGAGGGATTAGAAGTCAGACGGTGGGGGAGGATTTGGGGAAGGAGGGGCCGAGAAGGAGAGGGGGGAGGGAAGGATGAAGGCGCAGGGAAGGTGGAGAGAATGAGATGGAGGTGAGAGGAAGAAGGAAGAGATTGATTTAAGTGACTAGCATTTAGTGCAGTGGGGCACAATTTCAATTAGCTAATATCTCCTTGGGTTGGTGCATGACTCTGCATGCTCCTTGTTGCTCCAATTAGGAGCAGAATGGCAATAAAAAGCAGAGTGCCAGGCTCTGGTGTCAGCTTTTTTGGCTGCAGCAGTGCAGGGGGGACAGCTGCTCCAGGAAGCCGCAAAGCTGTGATTGCACTTTCCCTGGGAACTCRTAAAGATGGGGATCATAAAATAACAGGGATCTGAAGCAGCACTGCAGGAGTGGCTACCAGGCACAAACTCCACGAAGAGGGCAGTGCTCAATTCAATCCTTTGCTTGCAGGGTAGAAGTGGCAGGGTGTAGTTGTTATAGTATTTAGTATAGATCTCAAACTGCTGCTTCCAAATGAGCTTTTCTTAAGTGTTTGTCAAACCCCAGTGGCCTGAGTAGTTTTGGCAGCATAGCTGCCACTAAGAATAAAAATGTAAATTCTATATAAAATCGAGTCGGTGCAAATGAACAAGAGAGCTAAAGGTGGTGGGCATGAGGACCAGGGTGGGAGCCTGGAGATCTGGTATTCCTGTTCTGCCATTGGGTCATGCTGGACCAGACTGCTCTCCCCTGAGCCCCTTGGAACCTCTCTGGAGCAGCCTCTGGGTTACAGGAGGGACACGAGAGCTGGGCAGCAGAGTTGCATGGTGGCACAAGAGCCACTGCTGTGGGAGCAGCAACATGCTGGCTCCCAGTATTTCAGAAGTGTGCTGCTGGTTCTCTGTGTGAGCCCTGCCTGGTGCCTTGCAGGTGAGTATTGCTGTTCAGCCATTTAGCTTTGAAATACAACCTGCACCAGTGGGTTCTGTGGCACCCACTTATTCTGCTGATCTCCATAGGGGAARCCCACTGCCATTCCTAGTGCAGCACCAGAGTTGACATGGCCTCTTTTCCTTGCTGCAAACAAACTGCTCTGCCAGTGTGTCAGACATCTCATTCCCTTCCTYTTTTGTGGGCATGGAGCCCAGCTGCTGAGCACATGCTGCAGTCTCCCTGTGAGCAGGGCCCTAGGAGAAAGACTGGGGAACAAAGGAGTGCAGCCAGCATGGCTGACTGGCAGCTGGAGTCAGTCTCCCAGACAAGCTGCTGGTGCTGTTTCCAGCACAGTCTCTGGGCTGAGAAGAGGGGACAAATGTGTGCTCACTGTGCACTCTGCACTCTGGCCCTCAGAGCCAGTAGCATCCTCCCCTTTTTGCGTTGGCACTGCCATGCTCTTCAGGCACTCCTCCCTCTCTTTAAAAACACACAGACAATTGCAACAGAGAGAAAAAGGTAGTTTATGGGCTTCTCTGTGGGTGGGAATGAGTTAAGATGTGTGGGAGAACACGTGCAAAGGGATGGTACATGGCCTTACACGTGTGCCACACGTATGTACGTACCTGGCACAGCTGTGTTAAACCAGACTGTGGTGAGTCCCCCGGTCACCCTCCCTCCTTCTGAGGGGCCTGGCCTGGAAACATGTGTGAGTTAATGTGCAGCAGTGGAGGAAGTTGCTGTGCCCAGCTGTCATCYATCCCTGATCCCAAAGTAGCTGCCCTTGGAGCAAGAGCCACTTAATCATTTTTGAAACAGCTCCTGAACAGCCATAGCTCACAGCCCAGCACATTAAGGTGAACTGGCACAGACTGCAGTTTGCCTTAATGGACTGCAGCCGTGCAGGAGAGCCTTTTCCAGCAGTGAAGCTCTCCCTGCCACACAGGTAGCCCACTGTGGAAGTGCAGTGGGATGGACACAGCCCCAGCCTCATCTGTCAGTGCTGGAAAGCTGACTGACAGATGGAAGGTGAGTGAGCTTGCATGCTGCAGGAGAGTGCAGGGATTTTAGCCTGCTTCCTGCACAGGCTGGGTCAGGCTCGGGGAGCTCTCCTGGCCCAGTCCCCCTCTGTCATCACAGTAGATGTGYCAACAGCACCAGTTAGTGATGGGTTATCCTCCTAATTATCAGAAAGGAAGCAGATGATTTCCCTCTTAGGAAAACTGGGACACAAAGAAGTAAAGAGCCAAGAGTGAAGTRGTTTGGGATAAAGACCTCTGGGTCRGCAGTGGCATCCTACTATTTCTCTAGTACACACTTCTTGCTTTCTTCAACTCTCTGGTTCATTCTAATCAGTTCTGCATGAGAAGTACGTATTGCCTTGCAGGTACAACATTCAGTTTCCTGTTCCATTTATTCTCCCAATTGCTTACATTTTTTCTTTTCTGTTCTGACCATTTTTGTAAAACATATTAAACTACATTTCCTACTGTTTAAAAATGAACCAGAATTAAAAAGCACCCTGCCTTTGAGGTGAAGGTGTTAGAAATCATAAAATGGTGTTAAAATATCTGCACCCACACTCTATTTCATGGTGGGTCGCAGTCCTAAGGAAGCTGCTGACTGGGTGGAAAAACTGGCAGTTCCCATGTGGTGTGGTRGGGAAGGGCTGATTTCTTGCACTGGAGCCCTTATGACAGAGGGGATAAAGCCCCTGTGTCACTTAGCTAGGACTGTCACCTCGAGAGCCACCATCCCACCCTTGCAGATGGGCTCATTGATCCTGCAGGCTGGCATGGGAGAGGGAGGTGAGCTGTCCCTGCTCCCTGTCCCTGCAGCCTCTGGATGGCCTCACTGAGAGCCACCTTTAGTCACTGGCATCTCTCACCAGCTCTGACTGATGGTGAGGGAGTGGTTCCAGTTTCACTGGGCGAGAGACAGAGGGTGAGGGAATATGGGAGTCCCCAGTCAGAGGGAGAAGGAGGATAGCCTGGAGAGAGGGCCTATCCCTCTCTCCTAGCAGTTCCAAAAAGCTATCCCAGGCCCAGGTGCCAGGTGTTTCATTTGTTACACTGCTGAATGCAGGGATGCTGCTTCATAGGATGGCTGTCCAGAAAATTGGGCTGGATTCCCCCATGAGACACAGGCTGCTGAGCTGGTGTGTTCCGGGTACCTCCCAAGAGCTAAACAAGTTTTCCTTTGAGAATAAAACTCTGGGAAACCTTCACTGAAACTGCAGAAGAGTCTGCATCTCTTTTACAGTTAAAYGTGTGGTCATTCCTGTTAACTGGTTGTGAGCCTTGAAGTGCTTCTGAGTCATGGTGAAGTTGTTTCATTACTTGCTGGCTTTTAAAATCTTTTTTGTATCATCCTGTAGAGTTTAGTAGGGCTCTGGTTTGCACATGGTTCCACTGGAGCTGGCTTGAGGAACACATTTCTACTGAGCCAGCTAAAATGTCTCCCTTACTAACCTCTCGTAACATTGAGAGATGCTCTCTAAACCTGAGCCCYACAGGCTCATGAGGGCTSRTAGGATCCCAGGGGTACTTGGACASCTTGTGTTGATATTAAYAGTAGCCATCAACATGCAAGTCAATGTAGGGATATAAAGGTAAGCAAGTGTGTGCTCCCAGGCCAAAGCTGGAACCTTCCCACAGAGAATAGGATAGGATTTTTTACTCTTAAAGCTATCTCCTTTTGGAYCCACAAGCTGTGCAGGTGGGAGCTCTCCATTATTTTTCCTGGACAGCACAGAAGGTGGAACTGAGGGAAAACATTACAGGCAACCTCATATGTGCTTGGGGTCAGAGAGAAACATTGTACTGGCATTAASACAAACCCCAGTCCTGTTTTTAACCTCTGCTGTGTGAAATGCATAATCCAGGGTTATCTTTTACTGAAGTGTAAACAGTCACTAAGCTAAGTTTCCAGCTGTGAACACAGCTTACCCTGTGACTGCAGCACTTGTATGCTGACAGATGTGTTACCAGCTGACACTTGGAAAGCCAGATTGATTGGCTCAAATAGAAATTCAGAGATTTATTTGAGGGTTGTATAGGATCTTCAGAGCATCTCCTCCATTTCAGGCTGTCAGTTCTGCCTTATAAGCACGTCTCAAAGGTGGCTATACAGGTTCTCCTTAGATGCAACATGGCAGAATTAGTTTGTTCTAATTTTTTTACAGATATAGTAAAATAAAGCCTAAGGTTTATTTCAGTTCATTGCATAAGATATCTCTAAGCTACAGATCTGGAAACTGCTTGGTTAGTTCAGGGTGATATGCTGGCATATCTAGCCCCTCCTCTGAGGCTGTGCAAGGTATTAAAGCAGAGAGCCTCAGAATCTAAATGGTATTTTAGCATGACATATTTCCCTCTGTTTTCACTGTAATGTCTTTTTAATGACAGTACAGAAATCTCTGCAAGGTGTACTTTCCACCTGTATCTCCATACTCAGGTCTCATACATCTGTACTCAGGAGGTACATCCACTTTGTTCTTCCTAACTTGGATCAAGCAGATTTTATTTGAGCACATCTCTGGCTGTGTTATGCCTTATACCTGAATAATCAYGAATTGAATTCCCAATTAGCTCACCTTTTGCAACTAAAATCCTGTTGATTTCAACAGTATAGCCTTGTTTGAAATACACAGTGAAACTGCTGTCCCAGTGYATCCCAGGGGAACCTTGTAATCTTATTAGATGCACCTGCTGCCATTTCATTTCAACCTCTAAGTTTTTCCCCAAAGCATAATGAATTCAATATTCCTCTGCCACAGAAAACCTTCCCAAATGTGCTTTGCCATCACTTTGAGGAGGAGCATACCTGCCTCTGAGGAGCTGCCAGCAGCACCTCCATCTTCCACTGCCCAGCCTGGAGCAGCTGGGAATCACCTCCACCTTCTGCAGGTGCCAGCAGACCCTCCCAGGTCCCATGGGTGCTCTCATGACCATTCCTGGTGTGTGCCCCAGCCTCAGAGAGGTGCTGCAGCTGCTTATGGGGAGCTGTGTGGTCCCCTCAGCCTGCAGAAACTCGACTCTGAATCTTTTCACGTGGCTGTTAAATCAGTAATAAAGCAGGATATAAAGTGTTTTCAAAGCTTCTGAGATATCAGGCCTCTTCACTGYTGGCTTCACAGCTGTTACTTCTAATCAGCTGGGCAGACACTATAGAAATGTCCATTTTGATAAATACTCTTTCATTTCAAGTTGGGTTTTAGTTTTACTGGTGGAGAGACTGCTGACCTTGTGATCTCCCATGTCAGAGMTGCTCACAGAACACATGTTGCTTCYTCCTTTGCTGCCCTCCTGTGTCCTGAAAATGGAGGGGGGGGAACATGAAGCACCTGCCAGTGACCAGCCTGAGCCCATGGACCTGGGATCCCATCCTGGACAGTGGGTGGAAGCCAATGCCTCAGGATGAATGGGAGGGCATGAGAGGGCTGTGGAGCTTTCACCAAGAGACCCTTTGAGCTTTCAGTGGTCTTCATCTCAAGGACTTCAAGAACCACACACCATGTCTCTGTGTTTAATTAGAGGTGTATAATTAGCAGTGGCTCTGTTTGGATCTCACGCTGCTCTGAGCCCARACTGTGCCAAACTTGGTAAGTACTGTAGAGCAGCCACTTAAAAATCTGGGAATWAATAAATGGCAGAGTCAGCATCTTGGCTTGAATCCCTGCTGAGATCTGGGTCTTGCCTTCAGGGCTCAGGTTCCTCTTTCCACCTCCTGGTCTGTGCCAGGCCATGAGCTCTCAAAGAAAAAGATCTGCCCTCAGTGCCACTCTCTTGCCATAAGGTTTTGACTGCCMACCTTCCTTCCCTTGCCCCTTCTCCCTGCCATYGTTGGCAGTGATGTTGCCCACCCTCACCATCTCTAGGCAGGCCTTATCCATCCTGTCCCCTCCCCTCTATAAGCCAAAAACACRTGGGCATCCTGTAACGTTTTTGTTGCTCTTTGTCGGCCTTGCTATGTCTAGGAAAACTAGCAGGTGTTATCCGAGATAGCTTCTTGCAGGGGCCATTTTTTATCAAAGCTGTGTGGGTTAAGGGAAGAAAAAGAAGAGGAAGAATACTGATTTGTACATTTTTCAGTCACTGCTGTGGAATTACAGGCATGGGAATGAATCCATTCCCAGCAAACCACCAGCAGAATTTGTTAAAGGGTATGAGATGAAGTATTCTCAGCAAGTGGAAGTAAATCACTCTGGGAAAGAGACAGGGAGAGGGGGAAGGCCCCCACGAGCCCCATTGCAGATGCTGCCTTCTCAGCCCAGCAGCATTCCAGGGCAGATACTGATGTGGTTTGATTCACAGGACTCCCACTACCACTTTCAGAGCCAGGAAAAGCATTCCCCTCTCACAGTGCTGTCAGAAGATGTAGCACAAGAGGCTCTGCATGCCCATGTTCCGCTTGTGCGTGTGCACCTCAGCACGGGGGGAAAGCAGGCAGGGTTTCATGCTRATCTTGGGGAATTTGGCTTCCT
Organism: Alauda arvensis; assembly: GCA_902810485.1. Taxonomy (NCBI): domain Eukaryota; kingdom Metazoa; phylum Chordata; class Aves; order Passeriformes; family Alaudidae; genus Alauda; species Alauda arvensis. The sequence continues at coordinate 369,125 of CADDXX010000598.1, forward strand.
TTAAATCCAGGATCTCTGCTCAAACTTATTTTTTCCCCCAGCAATCCCTCTTTGTCAGGACCTCAATATTTTCTGGAAACATGTAATATGTCTGGCCATTTCTGTCTGTTGAGGAGAATCAACGTGTGGGTTGTAATATGTATTAATTCCCTGGAGGAACATTGAACTGTTTCCTCTGCCCAGGTGGAAAAGGATAAACACAGCCACTGACATGCTGTTTAGTCTGAAAATAGCCCACTGAATGCATAATGAAGAGCCTCCTGAGGTGTTACTCTGCATGTTAAAATGGTGTTCAGCAGCCTGTGCTGTCACACAACATAATTAGACAATAAATGTGCATCTAATCAGCCTCCCAGTAGCTGACTGTCACCGTCTGGCCATTAGCATTACCTGTCTGTTCCATGGTAGCTGCATCTTTGGGAAACAAGAACTTTGTCTGTCCCAAAATGTGTCTCGTATGTGAGCGAGACAAATGAGGAACTCTCTGTCTTGGCTTTGTGCTCAGTGCGCATTTCATGCTGAACAGCCCCTTGGGTTTAGCTGCTGAGGACAAAGGAAAATGAACATTTTTCTTCCATGGGAGGATTTCTGAATGATCAGGGGAAAGAGCACCCCATGTCCTTTGTAAGCCTAATGAAGGCAGAGCAGCTGAGAATGATGCTGCATCTTCTTGTGCACACAGTCCCTGCCTGCACTGAAATAAAAATCGTCAACCTTGATCCTTTAAAACRCAAGCCAGGGTTTGAGCAAAATGGCTCAGGTTGGAGTCAATTGACAAGTGGCTTCTGCTGTTTAATTCACACCCTGGTAACAACACTTGCATGAATGATATATAGACAACCACTTTTGTCTCTGAACGTTTGACAGCAATTAGGGCTTCACTCCAGGGCAGAACATCMTGCTAACACTGGAGTGCTGGAGGAGGAGGTTAGGGTAAAGAAATTAGCCATCTGTCTGGTGGAGACTGTATCCTCCAGGAGGCGGTTGGATGTCAAGAACAGGAAAAAATGTTTCCATTCTCATTGTCCCGCACTTCAGTTGTACACAAAGGCATGAAAGGCACATAGAAGCCCCATTCACTCCCAGTTATGCAGAGGTCTGCCACCAGCCACCCCAACAAACACTCCCTGGCAGTCGCTGCGAGTGGCAGCTGAGAGCTGCTCCTCTCTGTGCTGTCTGCAGAGCAACCTGTCAATTTTGGCTGTCCCATCACGGAGAGCTGGGAGGCAGGGATGTAGGTGTTCAGCAGGGGAAAGCAGAGCCTGACTGCAAATGAGGAGGCAAAGTGGTTCTTACAGCCCTTCACTCCAGGCAGGAGGATGGATCCAGCGCAGGCTYGGGCTCCGCAGCACATTTCTGTGCCGTGAGCCTTGGATACAACACTGCAGCCGTGCAGGAGAGGAGCAGGCAGATCTCATCAGCCCTGGTGGCTGTTTATCAGCTCACCCAGCGTGGCCGTGCTCCGCGTCGCTTGGAGCAGCGCATCCATCACACTGATGCTTGGATCCTTGATTTAAGGAATTCCTCATCGCYGAGGACAGTCCCTGCTAGATTAGGCTGGTTGAGGGTTTAGGGAGCATGTGTTGACATTTGGTCATGTTAGTCACACTGAGCTACACAGCCAGAGAAAACTGCCAGGTCTCTTGCTGCTTGCTCTGGAGGACTGCCTCTATAATTTCTGCTGCACAGGTGTGTTACTTTTTTCTTTTGTTTTCTGTTCTTTTTTTTAAAGAAGCCAATCAGCTACAACATTTTCCTGACAGGAATCTAGTTCTGATAAACACAATGCCCTTGCACAAGTCCCCTAGGTGGATGCTTATAAAATTCAAATATAGGACAATTTTTCTTGCTTAATTTTTAAATGTGTCTGTGTGTCTATAGATAAAAGCACTCATGAGATAGCAAGGGGCAGCAGAACTTGTATTTTCATTGTCTGTATTTGCCAGCTTCAAAGGGTAACTTGATTTCAAACTAAAAAAAATACAGCTCACCAGTAAAGCTGCTCTGTCAGCCTTCCTAATTGTATCTAATTGAAAGCAAACCAGTGGGAGACTCCAAGTCAGAACTACAATTTAATAGGAAAATGAAAATAAATGCAAAAAAACCCACTGGCTTAAACTGACAGAGTCACCTGACACCCTGTTGGTCAGGGTGGTGGTAGCAGTCCAATTAAATGGTGGCTGCAGTYCTCTTGAAGTGATTGATGTCGTTCTGTTGAAGTGATGATCTTGTAGAGAGGTCTGGTCTTTCTCTGAAGGTCCAGGAGTGTATGTAGCTCTTGTCCTCTGGGAATTCAGTGGATACCTGGACACCGCTGCTTGTGATGTTCCAAGTCTCCGATTATATCCAGGTAGGAATGCTTGGGATGGTGTAATTTTATCAGTCATGCAGTGAGACTTGATGGCCCTTTACCAGAAGAAGATATCCCCCAAAGTTATCAGGGGAAGGTCATGGAAGAGATAAGGAACACTGCCCCACCTGGTTTTAACAGCTTATGTTAAAGATGTAGATGGTGATAGAATACTTTGCGGGGGGGAGGCAGCGGGGGGGTGTTTTTTGTGGTTTTGGGTTTTTTTCGGGGGGTTTGTGTTGGTCGGTTGGTTGGTTTGGGGGGGGTTTTGTGTGGTGATTTGTGGGTTTGTTTGTTTGGGTGGGTTTGTTTGTTTGGGTGTTTTGTTTTTGTTTCATCTTACCTTGTAACCTAAGACACTAATGTGCAAAGAAGGCCACACATAATGGCTAAGGTAGGGCTCTGGCTCCCTGGTGTGCCCCAGGTGACAACCAGTGTCTCCCTTCCTCCAGATCCTTCTCACYAATTCTGTGCATTTATAAAGTGGAAGACTGTCCTGAGAGTTAACTCTCTGAAGCTTCCAAATCTCAAGCGAGACTTGCAACAGTGACAGAATTAGAAACGCCTTTGTTTCCTTCCTTCTGCCTTTCAAGGCTTGGGCATCAAGCTGTTGCCTTTTCCCAGTCTTGTGTCTGACAACTTCCTACTCCTACACTGGGCTGTAGGCTGTAAGTATGAACTTGTGGTCAGCTGGGCTGAATTTGGACAAATCTGTTTGGCTTCTTCACAGGAGTGCATGGCTACTGGCAAACCAAGTTTTCTTTATTAACAGGGACAGTCCCTGTGATGAAATACATTTCGAATTGGTGCTGCCCTGCCTGCCCAGAACATGATACCTCCAGTAGATTTTTCAGGACATCCCAGCAGATGTCCTTCTCAGTTGTCCTTCCTCAGCAAATGCTTTTCCTTTTTCRTAGAGTTCCTCTCTGAACTTCCTCAATTTTTGTTCTTATTCTCCCCTGATTTGTGTGGAGTCATTYCCAAACCATTTGTTAGTGGGGTAGAGGCAAGTGGTCAGACCTGCAGTGCTAACAGGGCATATTTTATCTCTCAGCAGACTCATGATCACTCATGGATGGCTTGTCAGGACTWCTTGTTTCATTCATGGTAGCCTTTAATGAAATAAAATCATTACATTTACATAGTAAACATTACACTAACCAGGCCAACTTGTAGAACTCATAAATTGTTACTGTGGCTGTTTTAGGGAACAAAGATACAGAAACCAGCCTGGCATAGAAATCCCACAGAATACTTCTTGCACCTTGTATGAAAGTCATAGATTTAGTATTTCACAGATTTAGTATTTAGTATTTCAGAGCAAAGTTTGGTAGGGACTCCTTACCCAGTTGTTAGGATTTAATTACATATTCCARGAGCAGTCAGTTGTTAATTCCCTTTTTTTCCACTCTCTTCTGTAGCTAAGGAGGGTAGGTGAACAACTCTTGCGAGTGCCTGGTATTTAGCCTGTGTAAAACCACAACAGCAAACTAAAATTGTTGACTTTTTTTGGACTGGTTTGTACAATACAAGTTTCATTTGGGTCAGTAGAAAAGATGCTGGTGTGAAGGAGAGGGCCATGTATGTGCCTGCATGTAAAGTCCCTGAAAACAGATGTTTCTGTTGAATAAGGGAACATGTTGAGGCTGAGAATCTGGGAGCACTTCATGTGCTGCTGCAGACTAATATGGAAAATAGAAAGAGCAGGGATGGGCCATGCACTAAAACAGGGAGCTGTKGAGAATGAATGGAGATCAGTCAGCATAAGGAAGCATCGTGCAGAAGATTTGAACAGAAATAACTATGGCTTTGCTGCCCCAGAAGGTAAAAATTAATTCTTTCTCCTTCSCTCAGCCAGCTGTCCCTTCTTTCTCTTTGCATCAGAAGTGGACACAGCAGTAAAATTCTGCACAAGTGTTATTTCTTCATGAAGGGTTACTGCTTCCTACCACATGTCCTAGGATGTGAAGTTTGGGATATGCTTCATGAAGTGAGGTGATCATGTGAAACCTCACAAGCTCAGATGTATGTGGGCTGTAATTAAAGCTAAAGCTATGCAATGTGTACCGTGGCCTGGAGGAGGGGCAGATCACTTAACAATGAGAAAAATAAAAAAAATTAATAAATGCTTCCTTCCAGACCTTGGTACAGTCCGTCCCTGCTTTCCCAAAGGAATCCTCTTAAGTTTCCACAGAGTGTGTGTGTGGCTGAGGGAAACACTCGTAATTTGTTGTTTTGCAGAAGGGTGGTTCCCTGTCCTTTGGAAAGAGGCCTTTGCTGAAAACCAAACAACAACAAAAACTTTCCCTCCAGGAAGCCAAAACCTGGTGTTTGAAAGTGTACAAGCACATCCATTGTTTTTGGCATGGTCTCTCTGCAAGCGTCCAAGAACAAATTTTGCTCTGAAAGCAATGAGATGTGTGTAGAAGAAGCAGTAACACTCTGCACATGTGTCACAACACACTGAAAATATTATCCCCTCTGTAGAATACATTCAGGATCTCATAGTGGATTCTGGGCAAGCAAARGGCTGCTGCATCTTGTATTTCTTTGCTTGTAGTGCTCCAGATAATCACTTAAACTTTGGGGGGGAAGTCTTAAGAAATACCCAAGCAAGAAGCCAAACCTATTTTCCAATTCTAAACATAACTAAATGCCATCATAACCTTTTGTTACACTGGCAACTCTAGAAATAAATTTAATCAATTTCTACGTGGTTTTGCCTTAAGTTTTTGCCTTCCCAGACTTCTTCAGGGAAAATGGTGTCTCTTCTGCTTATCCTTTTTGGAATCTGGCCATGGATAAGCTAAGTGGTAATGTTGTTACACTGTGGGATTTTATCTGTTGGTTTTTGTCCCAAGACTTGGATTCCTGGAGTCAGATGATTGAGTGTCTCACTACAGCTCTTGTATTTTTTTAAGCAAGTTTCTGTACTCCATGGATGTAAAGTTTTACATCTGGAGCAGAACCAGCTGCAGGTGTAGTTTCCCTCCTTAACTCTCTGGTGGGGACAGGCAGGACAAGCTCCTGACTTTGAAACATAAGAGAGCTGCAGCACTGAGATTTGCAGCATTCCAGAAACCAGGAGCAAGCTGTCATTCTGCGAGTTTCTTGCAGAAGCAGTGATTACCAGGGAGCTGCATTCTCCAGTGGTATTTACAGCTTGATATTGATTGTATGGCACAAGTCATTAGAAGCCTGACCTCTTTCTTATCCCCTTCAGTCCTGTGAGTAGGGGGCATTTCACTCCCATGCTGTGGAAGCTTGCAGATCAGTGTGTCACCCCTCCTTGTGCCGGGACCCAGCAGCCTTGTGGGGTGTTGGTGGCTCTGACAGAAACTAGCTTGGAAAGCTTCCCATGGAGCTCATCAGGAGGAGGCTCCTAGGGAAGAGAACATTCCCCTTTTGTGAAATGGCAAGGCAGTTTCACTCCAGAAAGCCTCTGAGGAGGTTTCTCTCCCAGCAGCCATGTGAAAGACCACCAGTAAAAGCTACTGGGAAARAACACCCAGAATCTTTCTTTTTCCAGATGTGAAAGCAAGCTGGCAGAGGATGCCTTCCCTTCCTGCAAATGAGATTTCAATACCCAAAGAAGTTGACAGTGTCCCTCTCTATCTTATACTYTGACACAGTGGAAGGCTTCAACTTAACCCTGGTACTTAGGCCATAATTGTCTGATCTGAGCCAGGGAGAAGCTGTGGAAAAGTGACATATGTATCCCTCTTTTTTTTTTATGTCAATCATCCAATTGGCTTTTAATAAGAGCACTCTCCGGGCTGTCTCTAGAAGGACTGTCTGCTAACGGGCATATATCACAAACTTCTTGATCACCTCCTCTTCCCAGGCTTTTTAATGTTTGTTAAGGAACATTGATGTGCTGCAAGATCCTCTCATTACAGTAATTCCAGTGTRTTGGACTAAAAAGTCCTCATGGGAGCTGTGAGATGGGCTAGCTGATCTCCATCACTGCCTTCTGTGATTCTGTCACTTGTATGTGACACTTCTCTCAACAGTGCCCTTAGAGAGCACTGCTGGCAATGCAGGTCTAAAATGCTGGGATTATCCAAGGAGWGCCTTTCTAGCTCAAAGCAAATCACATAATAGGAAGTGTAGACAGGTGTAGACAGCTCAACTAAAGCAGTGGTTTTGCAGTCAAAGCATCTGGTGCATATGGGGGGACTGTGGCTTGACTCCCGTTGYCTGCCACTCAGGTCATGACTTGCCATGGCAGCTTTTTGGGAGCATGGTGCATTGCTCTGCACTGGGCTGTCACCATGCTGAAGAGCCACCCCAGGGGAGCAGGCTGCTGAGCAGCCTCATGCCCTGGCAGCTGGACCAGAGCCTTGGTGCAGAAGGGCTCCACMCCTCCTCAGTTCTTCCACTCATGGGGAATCTCTGGGGTTGCTCCCTGCTTGGGGGGGGGTCTCCTGTTCCCTAAACTTTGCTTCCAGTGGACACAGCAGTGAGTGAGTGCTGGTGGTGTAGCACAGCCTGAGAGACCCCACCACAGCCATCAGCACTGCCAAAAGCAGCCCAGAGCAGCAACCATGGCCAGCCTTGGCCCTCATCTCCACATCCTTCCTTAAATCTTGTGACAGCAACTGAGCCTTGCTCTGGCATGCCAGAGGTGTCCCTAAGGAGGGGCAGGGTGTGTGCCTGGTCAGCACTCAAGTGACACCTGACAAAGGGGAAGCAATTTGCTGAAGGGGGAACACACAGCTGTCAGCTGCCTACAACCGTGATGGATTCATGGGGCTCTGCTGCTCCATCTCACCCTGGCAAAAATAAGGAGATGCTCATCTCTGCATCCACAGAAGCTGGCACTGCCTGGGCCACAGCAAATCCCTCAGCTTTAGCCAAGAATCCTGCTGTCCTTCTCCTGCCTGCTCCTTAACCTGTGTTTTTAGTGACATTGCTCAATCACATAAGATAGAGGAATTTATTTTCTTTCTTCGGCTTCAGGAAGGGTTTTTTGTCAGTTGATTTGTTTAGGTGCATGCAGATAAGAATTACAATTCTGGGSTTTAATTTGGAGAAAATGTTTTATCTGAAAATGTAACTAAAGCATGCTGGCACTGTAGCTCCCTGGATCYTGTTGCCTTGCTGGGGTTGGGGTAGTTTGTTGGAATCAGAGGAACTGTGGCTGTTCTGTAGGGGTGGAGATGTTAAGGCATCAGGCACAGCAGTGATTTGGCCAAAATCTGCTTTGTGAATATATCAGGCTGCCAAACACCAGTCTCACAACATCTCCTGTACAGGGTAAACAAAAACATATGCTGCACACTTCCTAAAGCTGCATACACCTACCTGCCCCCTTTCCACCAGCTAATGACCTGTCTGGAAGCAAAGAAATTTATCTGGTTTTGGGAGACCAGTCAGCTGTAGGCAAGGTGGCACCCCAGGCTTTCTGCCTGAAAGAAAACAGCTTGTTCTACATAGGATTCTGAAATAAGTTCCTTTTTTTCCCGTATTAACAGCATGCAGGACCCTAAGGCCACAGTACTTCCTTACATTGCTATTGACAGAATGCTCTGGATCCTGARGAGTTCTTCAAAGAGGGACAACTGGTTTACATTTATTCCTTTTTGATCTTGCTTCATAAACACACAGAGCTGTCCTGTCACTGAGCAAAGAGAGGTTTGCTGGAATTGACTGGAATTACTTTGATGGTACAGAGCATTCTCAAAGCTGAGATGAAATGCAAACAGTCAGCTAGCCATCACTTGAGAAAWAATGGTAAGATAGAGTAAGGAAGAACTTATTAACAGCAAACAGGAGCTGTTTTTGCATCCTGCCTTTTCATTATCTCAATACAGAGAGGTTCTGTGTTGTATTCACTGTGGTAAAGTGAAGCAGCCCGATCCTTCTCCAAGACTGAGGCAGTAGGTGAGGTTGTGGCCTGTAGGAGCAGGGAATGTAGGTGACCTCACCCCTGGTAAGTCACAGCTGTGTTAATTACCCAATACAGCCTCACCCCTGGTGACTCACAGCTGTATCCAAGAAAGAGAAGTGTGATAAAAGGGAGTGGGTTGGCTGCTGAGGGGAATCATGAAGGGGGAGAGGATCATGAAGAAAGATCCTGGGGAGAGAGAATCACTGCTGTGAGGTCAGTCTGGGTCTGCAGTCAGAGCCTGTTGTTGGAACCTGCAGTCACAGTCTGGCTGGGTAAAAGCCTGCATTCAGAGTCTGCAGACCAATCCATGCAGTCAGAGTTCAGCAGGAAATMACCAGCAGTCAGAGGCTGCAAGGGAAACCCACAGTAGRAGCTTGCTGCAGGCAGAGTCAGTGAATGGTTGGAGTCAGGATGGCTGAGCTGTAAAGAGGAATAAACCAGGACYCTTTTCATGCTGTGATAARCAAGAAGTCTGTGTCYTGGCTCATTTCTACCCTCTAATGAGAGTGCTGCTGCAACAGTGGCCAAGGTGTGCCTTGCTTGCCCAGTGCTGGAGCGGTGGCTCAGGAGCCATAAGAGCATTGGGCAAAATGCCATTTAAAAATATCAGGGACAAGAATTTGACRGGATTCTCTGTCTGATCACTTGCCCTGGAATTGGTACCACAACCCATGTGCAGAAATTCTTTATGGAAAAGCAAGCCTATGTTAGATGTGTGTTCTCTTTTATGATTTCTCTCTCYTGAAATGGATCTGACAACTCTTAAAATTTCTGAAAGCTTTGGAGGAGGAGCTCTCTCTGTGCTTGTTCAGCACTAGTCCCCAGTTCTCTCTCATCACACTTCTCCCCCTCCCATCTACTTATGAGCATGGAATTTGGARCTGGATATATCAATTCAGCCTTATTCCAGCAAGAGGAGAGCCTCCTCTTGCTATTTTGGGTTCCATGGGTGCACCCTGCCTGCYGTGAGCCCAGCACAGTGGAGTGTTTTATTCAGCCTCCTTGCTCATTTGAAAGGAGCCTGTTGAGCACTCTGACCACCACTGAAGCTCCACTTTTACAGCTGGCTCTGAATTTCCGAGTGTGCAGTGATATCTTTAGCTCTGACTCCAGAGATTTCCTGTAGAGCTGCGAGATGCAATCCTGCAAGCGCACTGGAGCTAAATATACTTTCCTGGGCTGACATGCAGCCACACAAACAGGGGCAGTGTGAACACCAGCCTTTTCCAGCTGAACAGGTYGAGTCGTTCTGGAGAAGGTGAGGCCTAGTTCAGTTAATTAGGCAATTAATTTGGTTTTGGTGTTTAACCAAGCTTTGGACCTCTCTGTGCTCATCTGCTTTGTACACCCCTAGAAAATGCTGTGTGACTGTGGCAGAGGAAGGTTTTCRCCCTCCAGGCAGACTTTGGCTGCAGAAAAATGTTGTATGTTTTTGCTTGTACAAGGCTACAGCCTTTAAGAAAGATGAAAGTAAATTTTGAAGCAGTCCAAGTTTAGTGAGAGATAATAATAGTAATAKAACCTGGAAATGAGRCATACAACACTGGCTTGTTTCACATACKATCACCAAAACACCAAATTGGTGCCACACAATTTAGACCATAGGGAAATCTTTTGAAGGAATAAAGTCAAGCTAATTAGTCCTTTAGGTTGTGCACCTTGATTTTGCCATTAAAATCTTCAGTCGTTTTCTCCTGCAAACAGCTGTGTCCATGCCCAGCACCTGCTGAAGATGCATCAGATCTCCTCTGCGTATGCATTTGGCTTTTGATCGGTGTGAATGTGGAGCTGTTTGGTTTTCCAAAGGAAGGGTGCTTCCAGGTGGCAAYTATGGCTGTCACTGCACTTCCAGTCACCATGGGGAGCTACAGGACAGAGGTTCACAGTCTGCTGTGAGGAGGAATAGCAGGAAGACAGGGCCACTCCACGAGCTTCCTGTACCATTTCCTCCAGCAGCTTTTGAAGGCTTGTGGCTGTGCCTTGGCTTGCATCTTTGCTGAATTTAGTGGCTAGCCAAAGGAGCTGGAGTTTGCTGCAGGATTGTTCCTGAAATGTCAGGGAGAGGAAGACTGAGGTTTGTTTATGCTTGGGGTTTTTTCCTGAGCATTGTCACCATGYCTTTTTCAGGCAATGGTGTGTTTGTAGCTCTTAAGAGAAGAAATCATAAGCTCATTGTAAGCAGTGAAAACACGCACTACTACCTCAGCTCAGAGTAACRGATTAATTTGGAAGGAAGCCAGCAAAGAAAACATGCCACTTCCAGTTAAATAAAAATAATACTTCTGGTGTATGAGTACAGRGCAACAATGCACATTGCTAATGTGTTGTGCTTGTTAGGGAGCTGATGTTTTTGCAGTGACAAACTGAAGTCTGATGTCTCTGTTACCATTTGGAGATGTCTGACAAAGTTAGACATGTGCCACCATGTTAAGAATCCCAATCCTTTTTATACAGCTGAGCTGCCTTACTATGGTGCACAGATTCTGGCTGCAGGACAAGGAAGGGTGAGCACTGTGGTTGAGTTGCCAGAGAAGTCTGTGATGTGTAAAAGCAGCAGAGCACTGGAGAATCCCAACACTTCTGCCAGTGGTGTGGCCTTCCTGCCTGACTGCTGGGTTTCTCACAGAGGAAATGCCCYAGAACACACCCTGAGCATTGGCCATCTCTGGCAGTCCCCAGGATGTCCTGGAGAAGAGGCCTAGCAACTTTGGAAAGACAYGGAGTGAGCCCACTGAGTCAGCACAGTAACTCAGTGGATATAAACTTGGCATTTTTCTAAAAGCAAAACCCCCACTGCATTTCATTCACAGCCAAATGGGTAAAGACTTTCTGTCTCTGTGCCTATCTGTGACAGCAGATCCTTAGCAGCATCTTCAGCTGCTTGTTTCCCAGAACTTGTTGGTAGCTKTTGGTGAAGTCCAGGAAGATGCCAGCACCAAGATGGATGGTGATCCTGATGGACACCACAGCTGCCAGCCTCTGTGCTAGAGATATCTCAACCTTACATGTGTGTTTTCATACATYASSTCTAGAAAATCAGATGTGGGGTAATTAGGCTTAAATCCAGGGAAAATTCAAYAAAGTATTTGCACCYRAAGAATACAGCTCAACATTTTCAGRGGCTRCAGTGGMGATGCCYGAGTRCTTTGATTTTTGGAYGCTAAGAAGAATATTAGAATTTTCAGGGACTCACAAAAATTGTGACATTCCTAGTASTGATGACTGCATCTTTTATTTGAAACATTRTGAACTCARCTTACCAGCTAGAATATGGCAAAGGAATCTCACCTCACATGGTGGTGGGGGAATATTTGGTTACCAAGTTTGCTAATGAAGCAACAGTGCTGCTGAAAAGTGACCCAGACCTGTAAAACCTGTCTGAAGTAAGAATTGTGATTCATTTAGGTGTTTCCTAATAGGTACCCAGTCTATTGCAGTGTTGTAGATAATTTTGGAGGAAAAAATTYTCAGATTTACTAATGACAGAGTTACAGCTATAACCTAAGGGGAGGTGGAGCTAAACAAAAGAAGGATTCATTAGAGAACAAAAGAAACGCTGGAGACTTTGAACCTAGGAGTCTCCCACACATCARCTAGGTGTACTGCCAATGTGCTACAGATGTGTGTTACATGAGCTCATAAGGTAATGATATGTCTACAAAGGGCTGAATGCATCTGTTTGATATTTTGTAGTGAATTATATTTAAGCAGGTGGGAAGCTGCAAACTCCCTAGTTCCTCCACATATCAGAAATAAGGTGTTAAGAGGTCCAAAGCTATCTTCTGTAGTTTTTGTACACTCACAGCTGACAGCCACACCGTGTGTTGGTAAATTGGAGCTGCTCTATCTTTGGGAAATRCAGCCCGTGGTTTCACAGAGCTGCTCTTGGCTTTGCTTTGTGAAGRGTTTGAGGTATCAGCTCTCTGGGCAAAATCTGTCTTTTGAATGCAGACAAAGGATAAAGCAGCTGGAAGGAAGGAGGCAACCCATATCACTGGGGGTTTCAGAGCCTCCCTTTTTCCATGGTTTACCAGGTGAATACCGGTGGGATGCTCAGAGAGTCACCTGTGTTTGGGACAGGGCACACACAGAGGTCCCAGCCAGCCCCTGTTCCCCCAAATACTGACTGATTCAGCCTGTGGAGCTGTGCACAGCACTGATTACCAAGAAGACTGTGCAGTCAGACTCAAAACAATTGGGCCTTCRAATCAGGATTTAGTCACAGGGAGGTGACTGCTGTGCCAGTAACCCAGGGTGTAGCAGAAGGAAGCCCAAGCAGAGGTACTTACACCAGAAAGTTGTACTACAGGAGTTTGCCCAAAAACCTGCTTTGTGCTTCACTGCAGAAMATAAAGCAACATCAGTGTCCAGGACAGACTTCTTGTGATCAGGATTGGAAGTTCCTGACTTAACTATAACTTTTCTTAGTCTTTCTGAGGAGAGTACAGCTGGGAGATTTGGATAAGATGTGGATTTTGCTAGTGACCTCTACAACAGTCAGGCTGGACCCTTAGGGTGGGGCCAAGGAGATCTCAGGGGAGCAAGAAAGGGGATGGGATTCTTGCAGCTGCTGAAAGATCAGGGTCASAATGCAAGTGCATTACAGACACTTATCCATCTGTACAGATGCAACCAAAATACACCATTAGCACYAAGTTCTTCAGAATTAGATTTATTTAGCTCTAGGTGCATCAGTATAGTTCTTCTCATGCTGTTACAGTTTTTGCCATTGCACATTGGTTTCTCATTGAGCATTTGAATAGGAAAGGTATCAAAGCTGCTTTGGAAGATCTTTAATTGTAGGTTGTTCCCTTTYTCACTATACATTATGAAAAAAATGTAGTAAGGAAATGTGTGAGTGCTCAGCTAGAGGAGGTCACCAACAATCTATGCACCTGCCAATGTCATTAGCTCTTTTGGATTTTACACTGTAGGGGCCTAAAGGAAATGTTCCCTAAAAATAGCTGTCTAACTTACAAAAATGAGTCAGCCAAACCTTCCTTCAGCTGAGCCGCAGCTGCTGGAGCATTCTGAGCAGTGGCAATAGAAAGCTGCATTATGGATGCTTTTTCCTTTTCTCAGGAGACTCAACTTTACAGAGGATAAAGAATGATGGATAGGAGATCTGCCCTGTTTTCAGTTAAATAAYTTCTAATATCACCTAAGAGGGAGCAGAGAGATTGTGTCATTCCATCAGCATTTTAGATTTTTGCAGAACACAGCCTTGGTTTGGTGACTGGGATTTGAGTCACCAGTGCTCTGCCACTTACTGGGRTTTTTTTCAGATATGCATACAGCTTTGCATTGGGACCCTGAGACATGGTCAAATCACAGTGATGGCAGTGTGTATTAATGAAGGGCATCATTCTTTGCAAACAGTGGTGTTTTTAATTAATAACTCCAGCAGGACTTTTCTGAGATTTGCATTTTTCTAYTCCATGTCCTTTTTAAGTTACTGAGATAATGAAATTACAAGGATGAAAGTGGGGGCAGGGGGAATGCAACTCAAAGTCTGGAAAATAATTGCTGCATTTTTCTAAAAGAGGACTGTAGTCTTCATTCCCGTTAGTGATAGCTCAAACAAGGCACCAGAGTTGAGTGGCAACTGCACCAATTAGCAATGCTGCTGTTGGTTTGTGAATTGCATGTGAAATGTAGAATTTGTCCAGAAGTGCTAATGCAAATTGCTCAACAAAAATGTGCCTTCTGTGTCAAGTCTTTTCACTTGTTCTGACACACTGATGTCTCCCCTGATTTCTCTGATCGGCAGATCCCTCTCTCAGTTGACAGCTACCAGAGCTCATAAAGCAATGAAAATATTTCTTATTGCCATTAGCTGTGTCTCTTCAAGGAGGACTCCAAGCCAGCACCAGCTACTTGCTCTACAACATAATTCTGACTTTTATTTATAGGGGTTGGACTTCACGTCTCCAGACTTAAATGCTAAAAGCCCAGTAAACGCCTAACATTTTACCTRCACAGAAGCTCAAAGACCTGGTTATCTGCCATGACAGTAATTTGGTCACTTTGCATGTGTTCAGCATCCCCTGTTATTGTACATGGTGATAACCTTTGTACTGCACTGGAGGGGGCTGAGTTACAATTGCCATGGGAACTGTAACTTAACATTTCCTGGCTTTTTCAGCACACTATAGCTCATCCTTATATTATGTTCTTTAAGAGAAGAAGTAGTGAAGCAAGGGCACAATGAAATAATGGTGTTTTTCACACCTACAGACTATAAAACAGTGTATTTAGCTGTATGCAGATTGAAGTTGGGTTTGTTACACTATTTATTGCACCTCTGAGCCAGTTTAGGAGTCTCATTGTTCTGTGTTCTCTGCAGATGCAGGATGTAAATGTTTCCTTCCCCACAAATACTTCTAACCCAAGAGTGAGATAAGAGATCATGCAGGGAGACAAACACACCAGGGAGTACAAGGAAAAAGAAGAGACAGAATCTTCTACAAATATAACTATACTGGGGGCACAGTTCAGGGTCAGATTTGTGTGATTTGGAGATTCTCCTCCAAAGAATGAGATCCAACAGGGAGGAAAGCATGAAGGCACTTCTAGCTAAAATGTAACATGTGGAAAAGAGTGGGTTGTGATGGGGTGACAGAAAGTCTCAGCAGTGAAGGAGAGATGATGTGTGAGGTGGCATATGCAGCAGCTGAATTTGAGAGCAAGGGAGGGTGTGGAAATMCAGAGGTAAAGGGAATCCAAGAAAGGGCAATAAGGACAGAGATGGCACAGGCAGAATGACAGGCAAAAAAAAAAAGACTTGGGCAGTCTACAAGCAGGGTAAGATTGCGAGTGTCAGGGTGTGAGGCAGTGGGAGCCTGGCTGTGGAACTGCACAGAGGTGGGGACACAGATAACAGCCAGGCCATGGACTGAGTGACAGCCAGGCCATGGTGCTGCCCACAGGGACTGAGGGAACAGGAAGGAGAGCAGGCCTAGGGAGTAAGATGAGAGCCTACTTTGAGCTTGAGCTGACAGATATCCACAAGATAATCCCAGAGGCAGGGCATGAATTTAGTCAGAACAGACAGGAAGTGGCCAGGGACACAGAGGCAGGGCCGTGAGTCACTGGTGCACAGAAGGTTCCTGAACGTGTACAGAGGGAGAACTCACTCTGAGACACGAGGGACAAGGAAAGGAGACAAGGGAGGAGGACACAGAGCCACAGAACAGCAGCAGGTGGGAGGGTGAGCAGTGACAAGCTACTCTGAGTAACCCTGAGCAAGCAAAGGAAGGTGTTGGAGTCAAGTAGGAGCACTGGGGAAAGGAGGACCAGATTTCCAGAAGGAGCTGACAGGCTATGACAGAGAGCCTGGTGTAGTGCAGAGCTGCAGCCAGACAAAGAAAATTAGAAACTCTGATTCTGTGACAGGAGAGATGTGAAAGCCYGTTTGAAAAAGAATCTGTTGGAGGTGGAGCCTAAATTCAGTCTAAATCATATAAATCAGCAGCAGCAGATTCAATAATCTTAGAGCTGACAGTGAGAAAACATAGAGAGTGAGAGCTGGAGAGTCACTAGGAGTCAAGGGTTATTTGGATATTTTTTTTTAAGCATTAAGATAGAGCATGCTTGTGCTGCAATGGGAAAGAGCGAGAGGATGGTGAGATATAAAAAAGGAAAAGGGAGACTGGGGCAAGAGAGATGAGAAGACCCAGTGAGGTTGCCAGGACAAGAATAAGGGCTGGGGACYACTGATGAGGCCACCTCCCCGTGAGCAGAAGCAGAGAGCTGGGCAGGATGGCAAGTGGAGCTAGAGGGAGATCATGTCTTGCTTTAAGTCTTTCCTGGGAGAGACCACCACAATGGTCTGTGCAAAGATCTGTCTCCAGTGAAGGCAGGCCTTCAGAAGTGAGTCCAAGGCTGCAAAAAGGTTATGCTGGGAGGGCTAGTTAAGCTGGCAAAGATAAGWAGGCATTAGGAAGATGGCAGCATAGAAGGAGGTGAAAAGGAGGGAGGAAAAAAAAAAAAGAGAGAGGAAATTTAAAGCTTAAGTAAGTGGTATCAGGGCCACCTAGAAAGMCTCAGACAGCATTAATGAGGGCTTGATCAGCAAAGCAAACTATGCCTTAGAGACCTGGAAGTTTAGGGATAAAGTCAGTTCTTCTAAAACCTGAGCTGAGTTAGGCCTTGCAAAGGAAATGAATTCAATTGTGAGGTTTCCTTTAGTCGTATAAATAGAGGGAGACATACAGTATTGGACATGTCAAGGTTAAAAACCTTAAAGACAAGCTAGGCATAGCCCAACTGAATGCCTCATCTCAGTTTTCAGTAGGACTAAGATGACTGTGTCAAAGGCCAGGTGGCTAATGGAAACACAAAGATCACATCCAAGAGRGAAGAAAAATCAAAGCAGTTTCAAGTGCTGGAACCAGGTGGTCTGGATTGCGTGGATTCAAGGAKGTTAAAAGAACTGGCTAATGAAATCCTACACCTGGTCATGCCATCCCAACCAGCTTGGTTAATCAGCAGTAATTTAAGTGCAACCACAGCAAAGATCCTGTTGCTTTGCCAGGCAGCTGGACCACTTCCCTTGGGCTTGCCAGCAACCTCATGCAAATACTTGGCTCTTGATTCGAGATGGAAGTCCCACCTCCAGAGGGGCTGCACAGACAAGCACATCCAAAACAAGGCAAGGGAGTTATTCCAGCTCTTTGAAGTCACTGTCAGGCAGAGGAAGATGGTGGAATTTATGCATGAWCAGGTACAGATGAACATTCTTCATAAGCACCAATGCTTCCATCAGTCCCACTCATAATCTGCGGGAGCCCAGCAGGGATCTGAGTTACTGTGTGTGCAGGGTACACCCTCCCTCTGTGTCCTGTCAGGGCACAGAGCAGAAGGAAGTCCTCACTTCACCTGATCCTGCTGGTGTGTGATCCCCTCTCCTGAGGGCACGGTGTGAATGAGAGCAGTGTGAAAGGAGCAGCTGAGAGCTGCAGAGAGCTCCCGAGCTGTGCCAGGAAACACCCAGGAAGACAGTGCAGCTTTACTGCGAGCACCAGGGACACAGCACACACACTCCCTGACCCAGAGACCAGTCACAGGGTCAGGGACAGTGCAGGAAAGGTCCCTGGAGCCATGCAGGAAGAGGGCTACTTTGCTAGAGCCTTTGCCATATATTTTTCTGTGGATATTTTTTTTTTTTTGCCTTGGCAGAAGCAACACCATGGGGGTGACTGCAGCTTCTTCCCAATTTCTGAGGTGAGATGCCTTCTGCACATGGGAAGGAGAGCATATGGCCCACTGTGTTTCTTTCTCAGCCAGGATTCTTTCAGGCTTGGCAAATTACACACTGCTTGCTGAGGAGCAGCACAAGCGCCAGGTTGGAATTTCTAAATATGAAAGATTTAATTTATCATAGCACAGAGAAAAGGATCTAAAAAACACCTTTAAGTGTGAAAAAATACCTCTTGTTTATGCTCAAACAAAACAACCAAGAGGAAGTTTAACAAAATTCCAGCCAGAGTTAAAAAAAAAAATCTCTGCAGTCATCCACAGGAGACTTCAGGCAGCTTCTGCTAGGCGTGAGCTRGAGCCAGGCTTTTCCAAATACCTCAACAACCGGTGAGCTCCATGGGGTCCAAGGTGATAATGTGGTACAGGCTCGGTCATTAGAAGGAAAGGGGCTGCCTGGTAATGGGGAGTGTTAACTTCCAGAGAGCTCCATTAGAGCATCTTTTTCTTAYGCTTTTGCTTTTTCCAAGCCCCATATTTTTTTCCCTGTGTGCGCTWAGAAGCTTTTCTTTCTCTTCCAGCATTTATTTTTATTGTGTCATTTTCCCTCTGTTCCCCCTTTTCATTGGCCCTGTGTGAGTGTTTGTTTAAACCATTTGCCTGCTTTCATCTTCCATTTTTCTTCTCTCCCTCTTTCCAGGGGCTCTCTAGCTGCAATTATCCTGACGCTTCATATTAGCTTYCCTCCCTCCTGCTCCAGGATGGGCTGGAAGGGGGCATTGATTAAAGCTAAAACCTGCTCCAGGAGAATTTCTATCAGGMACCAGCTTCAGGGTCCAGTGGCTCCCATGAGCTCGCTCTCACTTCTTTTTTCTCCAGGACCAGTTTCCAAAGTCCCAGAGCTGAGCTGGCACTGAAATGCCAAGTCACAGCTCCTCTTGAGGGGCTGATTTGTATCCTTGAACGCCCTCGGCTGTGGGAGAAGGCAGCAGGGATGTGGCATGGAAAAGCTTTGGCGTGGGCCAGGCTTTCAACTCCCTTCTCCTGCCTTTTGCTCCCTGAAGGTTCCCTCTTGCTTTCTGAGTGGTCGGGCACATTGTGGARTGCCATGATAGCACAGCTTCCTGCAGCAGTCTTTGAGGGGAGTAATTACAGCCTTCACAATACGCCTAAAATAGAAGGTTGGGCACTTCATTGTTTCTTCAAATCCTTGCTCTCCTTCCATCCCTGCCATCAGCCTTGCCTGGGGGCCAGTGCTTATTTCTCCCTTTTTTTTTTTTTTTTAAGATATGGGTGCAAACAGTGTGTTTTGGTTTGAATTTGGGCTGATCCACTTTTTTTTTTGTCCAAAAAATAATAAGACCAATTAAAATTGCAATTATATGGAAAATAGTTATTTGAGATAAATGAATACTTCTCAGGGCACAAACCCAACCATTATATCCTTACRCTCCACACCATGATCTTACAGTATGCTGGTGAAACTGGGGATAAACAAAACTGAAAGCAGGAGTGATTTCCCTTGCAAAGGTTTCATTCTTGAGGGAAGGGAGAAATCACCAGAGCTATTATTTGTAGAAGAGGAAATGAGCCTGGTTTTATTAGGCTGGTTGAAGTTCAGTGGCATTCTGCTGAAATGCTACATTCTGAATCCCTTCACTCCTGAATTGCACTGGTTGTGTCAGGGTTTGTGGAGTTAAACCCCTGGGCTGGGAGCAGAAGTGGATGTGTGGGGAGGTGCCAGCAAAGCCCCCTCTCCTCACAGGCTTTGAGAAAAGCTGCTGCTGGCCTTTAGGTCTTAAACGGTATTAGAAAAACAGTTGCCCCTTTTAGAGCCCTTTGTTACCTACTTCATCACCAGAAATGAAGACAYTGGAAAATTCCTGGCAGAAAACAAAAATACACCCAAGTCTGACAGATCCTGTTTGTTCTGTGGGCAGAATAAACTGTATGGAAAACACAGGGAGGAGAGATGCAGGCGAAGAGAGGTGAAAGGAAAACAAATTGGCTGCATGCAGAGGTCTGGTGTCAAACATCAGAGGGATCTTGTTTGCTCAGATACTGTATGAAAGACCATGGCAACCAGGGGCCTGGGGGGAGAGGAGAGGTTTGCAGCCCCTCCCTGAGGMTGGATGACAGAGGAAATAGGTGAAGCAATCTGCTCTGCTGAAGCTGGAGTTGTGAACCACTGTATTCCATCCCTTCATCCTATACACTTGTTTTTCTGAGGCAAGAAACACCCCCAGCAGTCTGCAGTGAATGGATTTGTAATTCCCTTACTCTGTCAGATGGTACCRTTCTGAGAAAGGGGGCTTTGCTGTGGGCAGCCTTATTTAGAGAGAGGATTAAGATCCCTGTGAGACACAATAAGTCACGACAYTGCAAGGAATTAAATAGAAATATTTCTGAGGGAGTGTAGAAATGTGCTTTCAGGCTGCTCTGACAGTACTGGGTAGAGATGATGTTTTACTGTGACCTAGTGTATGGAAATGGAGTCATATTTTTGATCCCAGTAACAAGTTGGAGATCACCCTTCTTAACACCCAGACACACACACACAGGGRCATGCAGGCAGTGCCTGTGCCCCCAGCAGCAGCTYAGGGCTGTGCAGAGGTGAGGGCAGACAGTGCTGTTCTACCTTGTACATCACACCCATTCCATTGCACTAGTGTTGTGTTTATCCAGAAGGGCATTCATCCTTGAAGACATCAAATTGTGGAGATCAGACATTTCTGATGGGTAATGGAATCAGAAGGTAAAAATGTGATTCTTYTTTCTGATTTGAATCTGTCTTCAGCTTCCAGTCCTTGTATCTGGTTTTGCCTTCTTTGCAGGATAAAAGAGCTCTTTATGGAATTTCTTCCCTCATTAAGGTATTTTTATCCACAATGGTCAAAGCATYGCTCCGTTCTTTTTGTGGTAAGCTAAATGGATTGAGCTCTTTAAGTCACTCGCTGGCAGGCATTTTCTGCCACAAATCATTTTTTTGTCTACTTTTTCTGCTCTGACTCTAAAATGTAGATGTCTGATTGTATACATTTTTCTAGTGTCATTCTTCTGATGCAGTGKGCAGGATAAGCTACCTCCTGGCTTCTATTTGCTTTTTATATTCAATATCCATTCGCTCACGTGACACAGAATGGCACAGGAAATTGTCTGTCTGTCCATCCATTTCACAGATTCACACCCTGCTTTCTAGTCTATGTTTCTCTCAGCTTATTGAGCAGTGCTTTGCTCCCAGATGTGGAGTACCCATCCTCTGTTGACTTCTGYCAGTAGTTGCCTGGAACAGCCCCCTTTTCCCTGAGGTGCCACTTTGGCCCCCTGGCCTTCAGCAGGAGCAGAGCTGGCTCCTCCACATGTGTCAGGCTGTTCACAGAGGGATAATGGGCAGGCTKGTGTGTCCCTGCCTGGTTCTTGGGGCTTCAGCTGGTGCTCGTTCTGCTTGTTCTGAAAGGAAATTGTGTGATTGCTTTTAGCTGCAGTTGGGGGATTGAATGACATGCAGAAGGAATAAATTACTGCATGATAAGGAATAGGCACGTAAGATTTGAGACAAAGAGGAAAATCTTGTTTCCAGTCCCCTTTGTTATCCTTCTATCCTTCTGTGCATAACTGTACATATCACACATCTTATTACTCTGAGCTCCTGCAGAGTATTCCATCACTCCAGCAGAGCTCTGGAAATACACTGGGAGGACACAGGATTTATCTTCCTGTTGCTTAACTAAGAATTGGATTATCCCACAGGGRACAACTCCCGTGGAGGCATTAGGTAAGCAGTCAGATCCCTGCACAAGTTCATCTTACCCGGTGCCCTGCAGCTCTACAAACCTGTCCAGGTGTGTTRTGCTGACCATTTGGAGGGGCTGCTTTTCAGCTCTGTGAACAGGCACCTCTGGCTCATTCAGTACCTGCTTTTGCTCCCAGGGGCCAAGCTCTTAATTCTTTCCCAGGCTGCCTTAGAAGTGGATAGCTGAGGCTGCAGGGAGGCTGGGGCAGGATCAGCCTGTGTTTGAACTCGCTCTGTATCACAGCTGAGGGGCCTTGGCACCATCCTCCCTTTATGTAACCAGCTCTTGGCTTCACCTGTGCCTCGGTGAGGACCCTGCAGCAGAGCTGCAGCACCACTGTTCCCTACTGGAATGCCTGTGACTCTGCTGGAGCCACTGTTAGCAGGAGAGAGCTGTTTGCAGCCTGACAGCAGCACACAGTGGCTTTGGGTGGTGTTAAAAAGAGACAGAGTGAAAAATGAGAAATCGCACGATACCATTTTCCCAGATACAATCTGATAATACAATCTGTGTTTCCCCTTCCAGGGCATCTTGTCACTCTTTTTAGGGACTRTCTGCCCACAGGGCACCCCTGTACACACACACATGCACACATGAGCATTGGGCCCTGGGGGAAGGAGCTGGGCAGTCCCCTTGATGCTGCAGATCCCTGGGACTTACAGGGTGAGCCAAGGTGGGAGCATGGGCCACTGGAGAGACCAGCATGGGTGATGTGCAGCCACAGGCTGGGTGCTAATGGGGGTGTCTGGAGAGTCAAGCAAGAGGCAGCAGTGCCAGTTGGTGGAGAAAGGAAAATGCACAGGCTGGGCAGAGGGTGTAGGAAGGAGAAAGGGATAGCAGGGAATGAGGAGGAGGAGCAGGAAGGCTCAGGGAGCAGTTAGTAGGAGGATGAGGGAGCAGTCAGGCAGAACAGGAGCAAAGAGGGCTGTCAGTGAAGCTTGGATTAATTTGGTTTTTAAGCTCTGTAAGTGTGGAAGTGCTGCACTTAGGCTGAGTTGCTTGACTTGGTGTTCTGCTCCTGTGGTGAGACTGCACCCGGGTCTGAAGCTGCCATGGCTTGTAAGAGGCAGCCCTGTGGAGTCCAGTGTTGCCTCCTCCATGCCCAGTTCCCTGCCACATAGCCCATTGCTGGGTGCCATCTCCACACACTCCCCTTGGAGGGTAACAGCAGCAGTGCCAGGCTGCAGAGCTAAAGCTCTGGGGAAAGAGCTCTGCTCCCAGGTGCTAGGGAGCATTTTCCTGCCTGCAGAGACCTTTTGCCTGGGCTGTGCTCTCATTTTCAGGACACACAACCCAGGGCTGCTCCCAGTGATCTCAGAAGGGCCTTTCATCATCTGCTGGGAAGAGCTTTTGCCAAGGGAAAAAAGGAAAGGAGAAGAAATGTTCTGGGTAGGAGGGTGGTCTAGATGTAGAAGGCCTTAACAGCAACAGGAAATTTTCATTATGTACCTCAGTATGACTGAACACACAACACTGGAAGTGACACCTGTGTGCTAATCTTCCTGTTTCCTTCAGCTGCTGCRCAGTGCACCAGGGTCATGTCAGCTGGTGGGGCTCCTTTCAAAACTTTCTTCCTTTTAAACTCCAGAATTAATTTCTAACATAATCCATCAGAGAATGGAGTGCTTTCTGCTTGGGGTGAGCGTGTCCCTCAGCTATACCCATGTGTGCATTAAGAGCCAGGACAGGCTTCTGTAGGAAGATTTTTTTTTTTTTAAGCAATTCAGTGAGGACTTGGGCTGCAGCCCCAAAGGCAGCTGTGCACTGAAGCTCTCAGAGGAAGCTCCAAGGGATGTCACTTCACAGCATGCCCTTTGGCTCCTGGGGYTTTTCCCCTCCTTTTTCTTTGCCTTGTAGTGGCTGCAGCAAAGGCTCCATTATTTGGCAGCATGGCCCTGCTTTTGTCTATAAATGGAAGCAGTTGGCCCATATCCCAGTATAACACAGGATAGTTCYGTGCATCAGTTATGCAATTGGTAGCTTGATGACTTCATCAGAAGCCGGGGGAGGGCCAGGGGGTGGTAGGAAAAAGCCTTTGCCATCAGCTCTGCTGGAGATAGGCAATTAATGTGTGTCCCCCCCAAAGCAAAGAA
The DNA here is from genome assembly GCA_902810485.1 of Alauda arvensis. Lineage (NCBI taxonomy): Eukaryota > Metazoa > Chordata > Aves > Passeriformes > Alaudidae > Alauda > Alauda arvensis. The sequence goes on from CADDXX010000598.1 coordinate 392,453, forward strand.
AGCAGGAGCTCAGAGACAGGGGTGGGTGAAGAGTTCAGTGCAGGAGCAGCTGAGGGATCCTTAGTGATTCCCTGACCTCGGCTTGGGGGAGACCCCAGCTACTGCTGCAGCCCTGGCCCTTAGGATGCTGCAGGGTTTCTGCCTGACCAGCTTGTAAAGTGCAAAGCGTAATGGGTGGTGGGAGAAGTGGAAAGAGGAACTTTCAAACCAAGACAGATGTTAAAAGGGGAAAGAACCTAAATAYTGGAGAGCTGCCTTTCAGCAGAGAACCCTTCATTCAGGGAGTATCTGTGCAAACTAGAGATGGGGACAAATTGTATTTTGTTATTTCCTCAGGGGGTGTCCTTGAAAACCTGACCTTCATGCAGAAAGGCTGATCCTCGTTCCCCAAGCTGCCCTCCAGCACTGAACTTAACCCCTTCCCTGAGKGGGKTGGGGTGGGTRCTGCAAGATCACCTTTCTGTAYGCCCAGATCACACAGGGACTGACAYAACTCAAACGCCCAGTGAGGCAGGTGGATCTGAACCTCGCTCTGCCAGGTTTTGCACGAAGGATGCTAAAGTGATACGGGCCCTTTCCATCARCTCGGTGGTTTTGAGTAAGCACCTGTCGTCTCTATTCATCAGTTAAAGAGCTTCTACGGGCTCTGAGCACCCGAGATACCGCGGGCACGCAGTCGCTGGTTTTCAAATACGGCATCARAGGCGGCGTGGTGCCGGGCCGGGCCCCTAGGGAGCGCTGGCGGAGCCCCGTTAGCCCTGGGCGCGGGCCAGCCTCGGGCAGGGCGGGGGCGGCTCCCGGGAATGTTCCCCGCGGCCCCGGGAATCGGCCGGGCAGGGCCGCGGGTCAGCAGCGCCACCTGCCGGCAGCGGGGAGAGCTCCGCTGATCCCGCCCCTGATCCCRTCCCTCCGCCGGGACGCGGGCTGGGATTTCCCTCCCGACCTTCCCTGGGAGTTCTTCCCCGCACTAAAAGGCAGCAAATTGGATTTAGAACACGAAGAGAGAGCGGGGTGTGTGCAGGGAAGGCGCTTGGCCTGATTCTTTCCAGCCACACGCACTGATCCAGCGCTGCAGGATATAAATCTTGAATAAACACATAATGGAGTTAAATCCTTAGGTTCTGGAGAACAATTAGTGCTCCCAGCTCCCAACACCTTGGCTCAGTCCAGGGGGCTATGTTAAATTGCTGTTATGAAGAGAGGGAAACAGAAAGAAAGAGAAAATATACTTGTCTTCTTGAGAAGGGAGAAAAACTTAAAAAAAACATGAAAAAAAACTTAGTTCACTACTTTATTATTTCATTATTAATTAATTATGAAGTGCTCCTGCTTTACCTGAAGGGCTTTGGATTCCAGGAGAAAAGAGGAACCTATTCCCTGTGGGGAGCAAGGCATGAGCGTCTTTCCAAGAACTCACTTTCTCCARGCTCCAGGCTTCACGCACGGACTCTGTGCCTCCTCAGCTGGGTGAGCTGTGATGTCCCTTGCCTGTGGAGCACCCAGTAACAAGGCATTCCCTCTCTCTTTGCACAGGAGCACCAGGTGGGATTGTCGCGGCCCRCAGGACCCATGCAGCCCTCTGTCCCGGCAGGCTCGAGCGGCATAGTCACCGGCTCCAGCTCCAGGGGACCCTTCCTGGGCAGCCAGCCCCAGGCWGCCATCATGAAGCAGATGCTGATCGAGCAGAGAGCGCAGCTGCAYGTGATGGAGCAGCAGAAACAGCAGTTTCTCCGAGAGCAGAGGCAGCAGCAGCAGCAGCAGATCTTAGCAGAGCAGGTACAGTGTCCGTCTGTCTCCAGCGCATGCTGGGATGAGTGTGAACGCTACAGACAATGCAGCACCAGCCCTTCCTTCTAGATTTGGGAATTCTCTCTCTGTGGGTCCTGTCAGGGTATTTCAGCAATGGTTGTCAAAGAAGAGGCAACTGTRTCAGTCCTGCCATTAGCTTGGCAAACATTACCCGTGTTTCCAATGATGGGCTTGGTAGTCACAGTGGATTTTAGGCACTGGAGAAGTTAGCTCTTCACCTGGCATCTAATGGGGCATTTATTCCAGCAGAAGCAGACTCAGCTGCAGTTACAGTCACAGGTCCTCTCTCCTAGCTCTGATTGTGATCCTGCATTGGAAAAATCTGTGCACAGCGATCTGGAACAAAGAATGGACATGGGTTAAAAGAAGACTTAACAAAGAAAAATGTTACTGTTTACCCAGACCAATTCCTTAATCTGGTTTATTGAGTGCCAGTAGAAGCAATTAGGTCATACACGGGAGAGACAGCAGCAAGGGGAGAGCCAGAGACTGAAGTGGGAGAACAGTAAAACCACCTCTGGCAGTGGCAGTGTGGAAGAGCAGCGTTGAAGCTATCACCTGGCTTTCTGAGCTCCTGGGCTTTGCACTATGGRTGTTAAACTAAGCAAGTCTGAATGGTGGTGCATGTTTATTTAATTCAGCTGTAGTTTTAAAGCAGCCCAAGAGAATGCCAGTGGAAAGTCACACTGTTGAGTGTCATCATACTTATGATCATACCCAAGTTTAAAGTTGCAGCCCCCTAATATTAAAAATATAAKGCTCTGGTAGGTCAGCAGCTGCTTTAAGCTTTGCTTCTCCTCTCTTGCTAAGGAAAAACAGCTTAAGAACACATGCTTAAATTTGTTTTAGAACACATGCATGCCATGTAGCCACAGATACAAAGATTGTCTCCTCCCCTTTCTCTTGTTGCTCCTGAGAAACAGAAAGATTTACTCACAGYGAACAGGAAGGATGCTCCTCCAAATACTTAGGATAAAGATGCCTGAACTGATTCAAGCATGAACAAGTGCATGAGAGTGAGGATGCAGTAATGGATCCCATGGATTGGGCTAATTGACATGCATAAAGCCAAGAGTCAGTCAGTGACTTGGATGCTGAAGGCAAGCCTAAAAGCATTAAAAAGACACCAAACTGAGGCTGTCAAGTGTGCTGACACACTTTTAGAGATGAAAAGTGGTAAAGTCACAGTCCTCAGGCTCCTAGCTTTGGGGTAGTTTGTGCCTAACAAGAGTCCCTATTTCTTTTTGATAGTGTGTAACAACACATACTGCAGGAATTAGTGCTTCCTTCTTCCCTGTCTCTGCCATTCTCATCCATCATTGGTTTTGGACACAGTATTTGTACAGCTGTAAATGATGCTCCAAGACATGCCCTTTCAGTAAGTGCTCAGTTGAGTACAGCTTAGCATCTGAAAGTTCTGCTTTTATAATCAACCCTTGATTCTGTTTTAAAACATCCACAAGTATTCATAGAAAACAACCACAGAGGAKCAATGTGCTCTGGATCAAGGGAGCATTTTGCAGTCACCACTCCCCAAATATAATTGACTGAAGTGCAAAAGGCAATGTGCCTTAGTAATCCATTTCTGTTTTGGCTCAGGAATGTTCCAAGGCTGCAGTGCTTGGTTCAGGRTGCAGTAATCCTTGCAGCTGAGTGTTCTAAGTGCAGACACGGAGCAAAGTCTTGCACCAGGAACACAAACCTCTGGACCTTGGCAGGACTGAGGGAAGGAAAGTGTGTGTGTGTGGCTACAGTTGCCCTTAGACCTAGGTGAGCAAAGTTAGTTCTCATACCTCCCTCTCCTTTCTGCCTGAAGACAGTTAAGCTCATGCTGTAGAGGTCAGGATGAAATGGCTGCAAGTAAGGAGTGATGATGTTTGCCTCATGTTCCTTTTTGAGCCTCTGAGTACTCTGAGGAGAACTCTCCAGATGACTGCCTGTCTCTCCAGAACACCTCACCAGATCAGAACCACTGCAAGTTCTGTAATTTTGCCACCAGCCCATTAATTAATTAATCATCTCTTTCTCTTCTGCTTTCTTTCTGTCCTTCATTTTCAGCAAATGCAGCAGCAGTCACATTTGCCTCGGCAGCATCTGCATCAACAGCGAAGCCCATATCCAGTGCAACAGGTCAATCAATTCCAAGGTAAAAGTCAAATTGTTTTTCCTGTTTTGGAGTCAATGCCCTTCAGGTAGCAAATGTGTGAAAGCTTGTGCAGTTTGTGACTCCTAGGGCTTAAGCAGTGTGCCAGAAGAGGAATACAGGCTGTTGCACACACCACATGTTTTACCCAAAGGAGAATGCCCAAGTTAGCATATTCAGTGAAGCTGATGTTTTCCTGTCTGCTCCCTTCAGTGAAAACTGTTTGCTTTTTCTTTTCTCTCTCTCTCTCCTGCTTTTCTTTTTTTTTTTTTAATTTATTTTCCTCTTTGACATCCAGATGTCACAGATTCATTCATGGATTTATCTTGTTGGCCTCTACTTTTATGAGTTTTTTTTCCTGCCAGCATTTCTGACCGTATTTTGGTCTTGCCCCTCCTTCATTCCCCACTTTATCTAATTTGATGAGCAGAGAATTTCAGAGAGGTCATTCTTATCTGGAGAAGGGACTGATAAATGTCAGGTGTGGGAAACAGTGAARTATCTGAGATGTAAATAGAGATCTTTTTAATGAGCTCAAAAAAGCACAAGTATTATTTTGATGTGCTCRCAGGTCACTGAAGAATGTAAGTGCACTCATTTTGGCTTAGGAAAAGAAGTTAATTCTGAGTTTTTAACTGCAAAGCATCAGCTGGATGTCATCACTAATGATGATTTCTATATAGGCATGAAATGAACACACACTTGTGCTGTATGTTCATGATAATATCATGTAGATGCAGCAGAAAACAAGGGAGGCAATTCTGGACATTTCACATTGCCATTCTGGTTCCCAGAAATGAGCAGGCAGCCACATCTACTGTCATATATCAGGGTGGCTTCTTCTAATCACCTTCTCATTTTTATCTTTGGCACCCTAAGTTCTGTATGAAATTACCTTTTTCCCTCAATAATTCATTTCCAAAATCAAAAAGTGTGTGTGCACAGCCATCCACTGAGATGCACACATACAATCTCTCTGCATTCATGCTTCTTTGAAAYACTGCCTTTGTGTGTATTATTTAAAAGAAACAGGGAAGAGAGTTTAGGTTAATCTGACAGAGCAAGGAATTGATTTTCATAAATTAACTCATTTAAATAGTTTGCCATTTTTTCCTTTTTAGTCACATAAATGTAATCCAGTGCAGTAGGTTATGTGYAAATGAGACCAGAAGGTGGCCTAAAACCTTGAAATCTGTTGCATCTCTCTTTTAACTCCTCCTTGTCTGATCTCCTGTCACTTATGTCAAGTACAGTAGTTAACAAAAGTAGCATGTTAACCACTTGCTGTTACGTACTACTTTGGAGCTTTTCAACTGCCATTTTCAATTAAAAAGTAGCTGAATATGCATTAAGATTTTAACATTATCTGTRTCTTCAAGCACTTGCTGGAGTCGTCGTAAAAAGACTTACTAATTATGGAAGGAGCTGATCTAAGTTAAGAAAAATCAAGGGAACCCCAGTGCCAGTCATTAAGAAAGCAGTTTGATGGCATGAATAAAGTAAAAGCTGCACTACATGTGGCCTGTTCCAGTGAGATCCAGATGGTCTCACTTCGTGCTACAAAATGTTTCATTTAGCTGTGTGCTGGAGCTAAAAGCACCCACCAGAAGCTTGTGGTGCYGCAGAAAATGGAGCTGTAGCCATCCTCTGCATTATGTAATAGAATGACTTGTATAGAAATGTTGCTTCCTTTATCCAGACCCGTTTCTCATGGAATCCAAGCCAATGTCACTAACAGGGACCAGTGTTCTCCACTCCCCATGGACGTCCAGGGATGTTGTCTGCCACTGAGTGACAGCAAACAGGGGCTGATTTAAGAACATTCAGATTCTGTTGTACAGTTCTGAACTCTTAAGCAATGACTTTATATTTACACCTGGCATTTAATAATATTTGAGCCTGGAGCAATTGTGCACCTCATACACTCCCAGCTTCACCTGCTGTATGTTGTATTTAGTCAGTGACTCAAATCTGGAGAATTTGACTATTTAGTTAGTGACTCAAATCTGAATGTTGTATTTGGTGGTGGTTCAAATCCACAGCGAATCCATGGCATAATCTGAGCTCCAGGTAATTGTCTTTATTTAAAGATAGTAAATACAGAAGCATATTGGCTTTCCAGAAATCAATAGTTCCCCCCTGCCCCTGAAAGTAAGACACAAGCATGGTTGTTATCTATCACAGTGTGGAATTTAACAAGGCTAGGATTTTCTGGTTTCCCATCACTGGCCTAAGGTGAAGTAAAATGTGCTTATAGCATTGATTCACTAATACACTCTCCCTGCTTTAACTGTCCACAAAAACCCGATTTTTCTTCTTTCCACAGAATTAATCAGTAGCAATGCTATAGAAAATCCATTCATTTATGCCTCCTGAGCTATTAAAAAATTGATTGGCCTTCTGAGACTGACATTTCCATTTTCAAGGCTTACTTTTGAAAGACAATGGAGAGATTTAAAAGAGAGCTTCAAATGGTAAACTGAAGTTCAGCTGCTTTGYTGCTAATGAAGGTGACCAGTGGAAGTTTCCCCATTTGCTTGCTAGAAGCTGAATTAGATGTAGCTGAAGGAGATAAGTACTGCTGAGGATGCTCCTACAGATCTCTGTTATGCAAAAGTGTGTTAATTAAGATTTACAGGGTTGTGGGCTTTTTCTTACCTTCCTCCCTTTTTGGTGCAGGTTCACCCCAGGACATAGTGGCTGTGAGAAACCAAGTAGCGCTCCAGAGCATGAGAACATCCCGAATGATGGCCCAGAATGCCAGCATGATGGCCATGGGTCCCTCCCAGACCCCCAGCACGCTGCCCACCACTGCAGGCCAGTCGGATATGGGCATGACTCCCTACAGCAATGCCTCTTCCAGCCAGCCAGGAATGTACAGCATGAGCACAGGGATGAGCCAAATGTTGCAGCACCCAAACCAAAGCGGCATGAACATGGCACACRGCGCGGGCCAGGGAACAAGGCAGCCTGCCTCTGGACAAGCGGTGGGAATGGTTGGCAGTTTTGGTCAGAACATGCTGGTAAACTCTGCTCTTCCCCAGCATCAGCAGCAGATGAAAGGACCTGTGGGCCAGGTCTTGCCAAGGCCACAAGCACCACGACTTCAAAACCTGATGGGGACTGTCCCTCAAGGAACACAAAACTGGCAGCAGCGAGGCTTGCAAGACGTACCTGGAAGGACTAGYGGTGAAATGGGGCCCTTCAACAATGGCACCACGTACGCCATGCCRGCCGGGCAGCCACGGCTGTCCAAGCAACACTTCCCACAGGGGCTCAATCAGACAGTTGTGGACACAAGTGGGACAGTGAGAGCCCTGAATCCAGCGCTGGGGAGACAGTTACTGCAACCACTACCTGGGCAACAGGCAGCCAGCCAGGCCAGGCCCATGGTGATGCCAGCAATAAGCCAAGGAGTCCCTGCCATGTCAGGCTTCAGTCAGCCCCCAACGCAGCAAATGCCAGGTGGTACCTTTGCTCAGAGCAGCCAAGGTCAGGCCTATGAGAGGAATCCCACTCAGGACATATCTTACAACTACAGTAATGGAGGAGCAGGGGGGTCATTCTCCAGTTTAGCAGAGGGCACAGACCTTGTAGACTCCATTATTAAGAGCGGACCAGGGGATGAGTGGATTCAAGAACTTGATGAGTTGTTTGGAAACCCCCAGTGAATGGGATTGTATAGTCTGGAGCTTTGGTTATGTTTTGTTATGTTTGAACAAGCAGAGAGGGAGCCAGATGTTCTCGCTATCCCTGGATTGTTGGTTTTTGTTTGTGTTGGTTTGGGGTTATTTTGTTTTCTTTTATTTTTAATTGTGCAAACCAAGCTGATCTGTAGCCAACTATGGAAGATTCAAGGGACGGTGAAAACATCAGCATCCCAAAACTGTCACCAAGCAATCTTTGTTGTGTGGCAGCRCCCCTCCTGTGGGTGTGTGAGGCAGAATGGGGAAACTGGAAAAGCTAGCTGATGCCTCTGGCTGGGAAAATCTGTTCTCTCCCTTCTTAAAACAAGGCTTCATTGCACAGTGGTGTGGGGTGGTCCCAATATCTCCCACCTTATATGCCTGTGCACATTGCAGCTTCCAGGGAAGCCGATGGAAGAGCTGGGAGCAAAGCCTACAGATATCCTGGGGCAATTGCACAGGTCCTGGTCAGAAACTTGCCCTGGTCAGGGCTTAACCCTGGGGGCAAGCAGGTCTCAGARAGCCACAGCCAGGGCAATGGGGCTGGCTATGGGCTGTCCTAAGGGAATGCAACACTCACATGGCAAGCCTCAACAATCACAGGGAGGTCACCGTTTTCACTGCAGAGTGATAAACCCCACTACCAGCGTAGAAGAACATAAATTTGGCAGTGTTGTGCGGGCAGATTGATTATGTGACTGCTGCTGGAGACAGCCTAGTGGTGGGTTAGCTTAATGAACTGCTTAGTMCTCTTGGGACTTGAAATAGTGCTTCCCAAGTCACAGCACTTGGCATGGCCCAGCTGCCCTACCTCGAAGGGCTGGGAGGTACCAAGAGACATTAGCAGAGCTCCTCAGCTGGTCCCTCCCTCTCCTTCCTCCCCAGGATGTTCTCAGTTCATTCCCTTCCCCTCCTGCTCCTTCAGTGTAAAGCAAGCTGAGCTGGCTGCACTTTTTTTTCAGGCAAGCCACAAAGGGCCAGACAGGGGAGGAGAAAAGAGGCATGAGAAAGCATACAGTGAGGGTTTGGCACACAAGAAGACTTTCTCTTCCCCTCTTGCAAAGTGCAGGTTTGGCAGCTAGTATTACCCCAGGGTGTCTGGGCTCTCAATGTGATATGCTCAGTTTTAAACAGATGTTTGCTCTAATCTGTCTGGTTTGCTGGAATAAAATTCACTGCAGTATTTGAAGAACAGGAGTCAGTGAAGGACTACTGTAAAGAACATTCCTGAATGGGTAAAATAAYTGATATTACAAATATGGGATCTGCCCAAATAAGGTTTTAGGTAATAGGGATGTATCAGTATCTCCACTGTTTGGACCAGTGCTGAGCAGCCCTGTGATAGATCTCACACAACACTGAAGTCACCAGCCATTCTGAGTGTGYATAGCAGGGTTCCTAAACTGCAGTTGGAGGCTGTTTTCTGGAACCTATTACCTCTTTAGTGTTTTCAGCTGAGAGCTGCTTATCAGGTTATATAGCTGTGCATATAAAAAAYGTTAACATGACCCACAGTCCAAAGCTTTAGCACCCTCTGGCCTAGCACTGGCCTCTGTGAGCCATGAGTYGTCTCTGCAGCAGTGTACTAGTGCCAGTCCCAATTCCCCAGCTCCTGAYCACCTCCCTTTGTGCTGCTCTCCCTGGGCCCAACGATGCCAAGTGCTGAGCCCCTGAATTCCATGGAGGCTGAAGGCCTTGGCACTTGGCAGTTTCATGTCCTGTCTTTCCCTGTGGAGCACAGATATGCATCACATTAAAGAGGGAGAGCAAATTAGTCTGGAACCATTTCAGTGCCCCACTGAAGCTCCCTTTTGAGCAATTTCCCTTGCTGGGCATGCCTAGTGGGGGGAATTGCCTGTTCTAAATGCTGCAATGCAGCAGGACTAGCTGCATTTTCAGTGTGCTCAAGGTGAGCCATCAATCCAGCCTGCCCTGACTGCTAYATTTTTTTAAATGGCTTTAATTGCATCTCTTTTAGCTGACCCCTTTTTTAAATACTGCACAAGGGCCAATTGCAGGTCCTGCTGAGGATGGTGAGCATGGTTAGCTGCCTGCTGCTTCAGTAGGAGCCAAGTTGGGCCCTAATTCAGTGAAAGGGAGCACCAGACAAAGTTTTTGGTTCATCCTGTGGGTCAGCATCTCTTGGTCAGAATGAAAGGGATAAGCAAACACTGGGAGAAGCAGCAGCCTGAAGGGACCAGGGTGCGATGGCTCTGTGTGTGTCAGTGTGAGCAAGGGGCACGTACGTGTGTGACAGAGCTGTGACAGGGTGAGGAGGCAGCCACCCTGCTGGGCAGGGGACAGTGCTGGGGACAGCACAACACCCATGCCCTGGGTGAGAGCCATCAGGGCTCACCTCTCAACATGGAGGTGGGAAAGGGGAACTAAGAAACACATCTCGACCACACAGCAGCCATGCAAGCTGGTGTGCATTGGGGAGATACAGACCTTGATAAATGGTGGTGAAGACGAGTCTCTGTTGTCTTTGAAAAGCTTCCTCCAAATACTCCATACTGGGATCAAGTACTAGAGAATAGATTTTATTMGTTTTGGGTTGATTGGGGGTTTATTTCTTTCTTACTATGGTGCTGATGTATATGTAATGTTTAAAAAAAAAAGTCATTTGTAAATATGTTTTTACAATTCTACAGATATCACTGGGTCTACTATCTGTAAAATATATACATATAAATATATATATATATATATACTGTTTGTTTAAAATAGAGTATTTTTATTTCATTCCTTGACTCATCCTTACTGCAGTGGTATTGCACTTCAGATGACATCTAATTACTAATTTGTACTGTATCCCTGACAGCAACTTGCTCAGTTTTATTCAGATTTTTCTAGTTTTCTGGTTTTACTTTGTACATTAAGCATTGCTTATTTCCTTTTAAGACCTGTACAGAGTCTGAAAACGTAGAAAAATACCTGATGTTAACACACTGCTTTTAAAGAAAAAGGAACAAGAACAAAAAAAAAAAAACCAAATAAAATATGGTTATATGAGTCATATACCTGGTGCATATGGATTATATGGATCGTGTCTTGCCCCACTCTTGCGCCTCAGTGAGCAGTCTTCCATGGAGGGGAGGGAAGCTGTATGCAGGCAGGTCTGAATCAGCCCTGGATTTTCTGTATGGCTGCATCATGGCACCTGGTGGAGTTACAAGGTCTGACTGCTGAGTTAGACCTCAGCAGTAACAGGCTGGGTGTGSCCATCCCAGGATGCCCCTCTTGCTTCAGCAGCCAGTGAATCACTGCTTCCCAGGCAGCCCCAGCAGCTGCCTCTGTGCAGCAGAGCCCAGACTGCTGTAACGAGCTGCTGCGTGGGATGTGCTTCACCACCTTCTGCCATGGTGCCCCTTTCTCCAGCAAGGTAGGCTACCAAAGCTTCCTGTGCCCTGAGGGGAAGCCTGTGCTCAGGCAGATGCTACAGGGAAGTTGGTCTTTAATTGGGTCGGTTACAGGTGGTAGAGCCAACTTTTTGTGTTCATTCTGTGCTGGGAGCAAAAATAGGGAGTGAGGAGGTGCTTTCAGGGGAGGAGACAAGATGGAGACAAGGTGGGGGGAAGAAGGGAAATGCGTAGCTGGACTGTTGGAGAACAGAAGTTCTCCAGAAGTTRGAGRAAATGGGAAAACTGGAGAAGGATAAAGATACGTGCTTAGAGTAATTCCCTATCACCTACTGCTACAACAGTGTGAGAATTGTGTTATCAGAAGCCTTTAGGAATGTGCATGTAGATCTGTTAGACATGTATGGCCTGTCCATTCATGGGGAGGGGAGGGGCAGGGCAGGACTGAAAGGAGAGAAGAAGAAGGAAGAAGATTAAGAAGACATCGAAGACAACAACGAAGAAGAAGACAATGAAGAAGAAGACGAAAAAAAAAAGAAGAGAACACTGCAACAGGTAAGCTTGGAATCATTTCAGCRACAAAGAAAGACCTATTTGAATCAGTAGGTGACCTCTAGACCTCCTCTAATCTGTATTTCAAGTCTRTTCCATAGTTTGGAGCTTTGTCTTGGTTTTGGTTCTGGCAGCAGTTTCCTGCTGCCTCTGTGTCTAGTTTTGAAAGACAAGTCTGCCAAGGAAGGTGGAAACCTCCCTTGGAATGGAATATATGACCCCCCTACCCTCAAAAGTATTATAACTTTGACATTAAGGGGCTTTCAGGCAAAGATATGGGAAAAGGAATAACAGTTCTTTGCTAGAATATATATATTTATGTATATCAAGACAAACAAACACCACCAGCAGCAGCAGCACCCCAAAGAGGAGAGCAGCACAAACCCAGGCGCAGCCTCCTCTCGCTGTCAGGCCCTTTCCCCCTCGGTGCAGTTCCGGGCACAGCCGCCAGGGGCGCTGTTGGCTCCCGGCCGGGCAGGGCGGGTGCGCTGATTCCCCCGCGCCTGCAGGGGGCGCTGTGGCGCGAGCTCAGCCCCTCTCCCTCACACGGCCATGGCGGCTCAGGCGCGGCAGGGAGAGGAGAGAAGGGGCTCTGCTTTGCAATCCCACAGGGAGGAGCCGGGCTCAGCGCCCCTCCGGGCCCTGTGATGGGCTGCAGCAGGAACCTCGGAGCTGAAGGCTGGAACAGCAGAGGTGGGCACACTGGAGGTGGCAAATGAACCGTAGGGAAAACTCTGAAGCCATGCCAGGAGGCGTGGGGGTCAAGTGGACAGGAGATGTCAGGTTGAAGTGTAGCAAAAAGCCCCACTTTTTTCAGCAGCAGCAGAAAACACTGTCTCTGTGGTTCTCCCATAATACACAGCCTTTCCCATCAGCTGCACTTGGGTCATGAACTTTATGCATTCTGGGGTGTTATTTTAAAAATGAACAGTTCAGGTGCAGAGGGTGTTCTTCATCCCACTCAAGGGCAGAAATATCTYTCACTTCTACTTAAAGCACTGGTGCAGAGGACTTTATCACATCAAGCAATGTGCTCAAATACCTCAGGGGACCACAGGGTCACTGCTTTATCAATATTTACTTAGTCCATCACAAATACCTTTGCTCAAAACTGCTAATCTGAACAGTCATTTCCCCAGTTCATATTTTCCATGGTTTAAAGATATATTCTAGCATATTATAGTTTGTTACCACAATCCACAAAAGATTTTCAGCCTAAGGCATCRTCTCATCTCCTCATCTCTTAAGACACAATAGCTCTTTCACAGACCTCAGGATCTTCATGCGGCCTAAATAGAAATGTCCCCACCATRACTTTCTCTTCACCCTAGGGAGGATCAATGTTCTGCAAGCTTCACCTTGGCAGAGAAAGAGTTAACTTTAGCTGGGGTCCACAGATGGTCACGTGCTCTKGGCCAGGCAGTGGCAGCAGCTCTCAAAAGACTCTGAGGCCACATGGCAGAGGGAGAGAAGGAGCAGGAACGGCGGCCGGGGCCACGATTGCTCCATTGGTAGATGCAGCTTTCACCCCCCTCCACCCCTTGGTCTCATTGGGGGCAGCTCAACCCGGGCTCAGAGCCACTCCAGGTGGAAGGTGGGGAGGGGGACGGGGAGATCAGCTGCAGTTTCTCTCTCTCCACCAACAGCAGCTGGAACTTGATCTGAGTGGAGCCAGAGCATATATTTCTCTCTCCTCCCTGCCCAAGAGTCACTGAGCTTGGCAGATGTTTCAAGTTGGGCAGGGCTCAGCAGGCCCAGTTCCCCCCARTCCAGAGGGAGCTGGGGGCTGCTTCTTACCTCCCCAGAGGCGAGCAGTGAAAAGAGCAAGTTCCCAACATTCGCAGCTTGATAGGGCAGTCACAAAGCCAAACTTTACTTTCTCATTGGCTGAGCAAGATGTCAATCACAGGTCCTTGCAGGTAACTGTTTCCTCTTTAACTAGAAGCTATGCTAAACCAYGACAATTGCACTATTTTCTTCTTACAACTGATGATGGATGGTGGAAGAAAGCCTTAGATCAGGACACAGAAGACAGTTCAGTGCCTTCAGTGAAATGAAACCCCGTCTTTCAGTGTTTATAGTGGAGGGTATGCTGCCAATGTTTGTCAAAGCAGAATTCATATCAGGAGATGCTGTGCACTCAACATGCATTAATGTATGTTTGTCTGAAGCCCTCGGTGAAGGTTCATCAGCCTTCAAAGCAAGATTTGCTTGCTTCCTTTAGTGCAACTTGTGTGGCTAGAGAAAAGRTCTTCATGTGACAGAGGGAAAATGCAGATAGCAGACAGGCAGGCATGGTGCAAGCCTTGCATGAGCAGCTTCCCATCCTASAGCAGTCCTGAGATGCAAAACTGTRCTTCTGTTTCCAGATCTCTTTGTCGTAAATTAAGCCCAGTACAAAGCATGTGCCCACAAGGTGAGCATCAAGACTCTTCTCTCTCCTGGCCTGCAGCACCTGCATATCCTAACCTAAGCTTCTGCTGTAACACCCAGCCCTCTTCCCTGAGGGTTTCTAGACCCACTGCTGACACTTTAGACATGTTGCATTCAATTATAATCACTTTTCACTACCAGTCCTTGGCTCTCAGCCCAGCTTCAGACCAGCCTGGAGCTGTTAGCCTGCTTCCAGTTGGAAACTTCTTACCTTCCTTTCACAGACTGSACATAACCATGGAGGTACTTATAGCAGGCATACATGTACAACATACCCAGAAAGGAAGCTAATTCTAAGAAAGAAAATGTTAATATGGTGGGGGAAACAGTCAGAAAACTAAAAAATGAGGATTGCAGACTGTTAACCACTCTAGTTATGTTTTCTAGTTATATTGCTTTAGGAATTTTTACAGCTACCTGTAACTTGGGAAGTTATTTTGGGAAAGAATCATTCAAAAGAGATAGATGTAKTCTTACACAGTCACTGCAGGAGGTTCTTCATACAAGTTTACAGGTARGGGTGGATATAGGACTGCCCAAAAATACCCAAAAGCATTCCTTCAAAAGGACATTTCAGGAACTGATCCCTCCTGTCCTAGGGTGATGTCATAATGTTTGTATCCCCAATTGTCTGTTGAATTAGTGCGGGATGTTGTACTCTGTGCACCGTGGTGTTGGGTCTGGGGGGAAGGGAGGCACAGTTTGTTTTTTTTTTTTTTTTTGGGGGAGACTGGTGATTATCCCAGAAACAGGACAGTGGCTTGGAGCACTGTGGCTCTGTCACTGTCCTAGTTTGATGTAATATGTGCCAAAGTATGTATTCTATTACCATCTTCATGGGCTGTTAGAACCAGGTGGGGCAGTGTTTTCCCTGCCCCCTCCCTCAGGACTATCTGCTGTTAATGGCCCATCACTGCCCTGCCCAATGACTCACAGGTAACTCCCCTCGGGAGCTGTCTCTGCTCAATGGGCAATCAAGGACCCATTGTGTGACTCATAGAATGACATCAGCCCATTGTGAGATGCTCTGCCCAGKGRGGAGGAGCCAAGCATTCCCACCTGGATATAATCTGGAGTTTGGGGCAGCACAAGCCCTTATCAACTGSATTCCCAGAGGACAGGAGCTGCCARATCKTTCTACAGGATCASTGCTTCATCTGGGCTGCTACCACCACCCTAAGGAACAGGGTGTCAGGTTGTATTCTGACTCTGTCAAGGGTCTTTTCTTTTGTTCCTTTTACTATTACATTTGTTTTATCATTTTCCTRTTAAATTGTATTTCTGATTTAGAGTCTCTCACTGGTTTTGCTTTCAAACCAGTACAGTMATTTTGTATTATTATGGCAGTTTGTTTTGGGAAGAGAAAATCTATTTATGTTGTTAATAACCTGCTTTGCATTTATATAGCAGCTTTTATCCAAGGACATGGAAGGAAGCTGTAGTGAAATTAGCTTTCTGACCTCCCTGAGGGAAGAGTATAAAGTCACCTCCACTTGATAGTTAGCAGGGTATGGGGGTCAGTTCTATTATCCAGGACTAGGCAGTGCTTGTTAATTKTGTGGTTTTAAAATGTGTGTATCACAGGGGACAGCTTTCACTGTGTGCTGTATTAACTCCTGTTAATACCTATGGGACATGGCTGAAACATTACTTCAAGGGAAGGTTATCATAATGTTTCATTTCTTACATGTGCAGCACCTCTGTTGCTGGCTAGCAGCAGTGATCTTCCCTGATTCAAGGGTCTGTCTATGAGCACATGTATTATTTCATATCCAATTTATTGACTTAAGTGGTGCTTCTTTGGATTTACAGTGGAGATGGGACTGTAAGAGAGCCCCAAAGAAAAAATTACTGGTTTGGAGGCAGAGAGAAAATGGAGAAGTTGTTTAGGAAGGAGTGATGAACATGAGCTGGTTATCCTTTCCCCAGCTCACAGATTTCATGCTTCTAAAACATTAGCTGGAAAAGGGTTAATAAAGGAGAATGTACAGATTAGGTTGTCACAAGTTCCAGCTCTGTGAGACCTCCTTGGTTTGCAGAGAGAAGGGAAAGCTGGTGGGGCTCTATGAAATGCAGTGGGGATTTCAGTGTCACTGAGGGTTCTTCTATGAAGGCTGTGTTAATTAAAGATGGGAAAAAGATGTCTACACTCAATTACCTCCTGATAATAACAACATTTTGAAAAGTTATATACAACTTTTCAGTCTAAGATAAAAGCAGAAAGTATTTACCTTGATTGAAAAACATTCTAGTCAGAAATATTGGGTAAAACTCCACACAGTTTTGTCTGCAGAATAAATTTGAAAGAATATTAGTCTGTAAAGGAAAAGAACYGTGGGTGGGATTTCAAGGAGAGTCAGCTTTGGCCTTGTTTTGCTGCCACTAAAATTAATGCTCTCATATCCAGTGGGAGTACAGTCAAGTCACTAGGTACTCTTAAAATTTCTCATTTTTGAAATCTCTGATAYAAACTGTTTAAAATATTTTCCTGGCATTTAAACTTAGGAGAGGATCTGGATCCCAACTACATGGAAATAAATAAGACAAATAATCCTCAATCAAGTGCCTGTGCAGCAGAGACAGGCAGGAATTCCAGTTCATTGATGTGATGTTAATCACTTATCTCCACACTTGTTGGTATGCAGGTTTTGTGGGTCAGCATTACTGGGACTGCCAGAGGAATTTGGATTACTCTGCTGAGGCCAGCTGCCTTTTTGAAGGCACAGACAGCACATCATAAATTTTCTTATGGCAAGGACCATAACACCTTTGTGAACATCAGTTTTCCCACCAACAGATTGTTCATGTATCTTTTCTCAGTGGTTCTGAATTAATTTCTTTTTAAGGAATTAGGCAAAATTCTATGTCATGAATAATGTTATCTAACAAGTTGTTTAATGCCTATTATGCATTACTTGCACAACTTAATCTTCAACTGACCTGATTCTTTGAATAACTCCTGGTTCTGAGGCACTTCATCTTGTACCTCTGATGGCTGCTAAGTGAAGCCTGGCTTCCATCAGTGCTCCACGGAGGTGGTATTGCCCATTAGCACCTTTCTAAGTCAGGACTGGATGCTCAGAAGAATAAACAGAAGAGCAAACAGAGCACTGAGTGCTCTGTGTGTTGCATTTAGTTCCCAGGAAAAGGTCACAGGTTGGGCTGCTCCCTTTACATGAACTGGTTRTAATACGTGCTTGCAGCTCTGGTTTCACAATATTCATCTGAACTCCCATAAACTAATTTGTGTTGGGTTACCCATGCTGGAAAGCTGTGTAGTTTAAATCAGGTCAGCTGGTCAGATTCTTGCACAAGTTTCTCTTTGGGCTTGATGTCAGATTGACAGTGTAAATGCAACTCCAGGTTATATCATCWTTTCTGTGATTTTTATCTAAGATTAACTAATATAGGTGATCCATCATAAGGAAGAACAGAGGTATTTTTCACTTCCCTTCACAGTGTCAGTATCTGTAGAACTCCTTGAGTTTTAGAGCTACTTTTCTGAATAATGACTGGTTTTTTGGTTGGTTGTTTTTAATCTTTCACACCTTTAGGTTAAAAAATCAAGGCAGGCAAGCTGAACTTTCTCAGAAGGTGATGATAAGCACTGACACCAGATAGAAACATTAAGATCACTGGATATATTGGAGCTGATCTGATGACAGAAAAAGAGGATGTAAATTTTCAGTGCTTTCTATTTGCTTTCTATTGTGTTGGTTGTTGTTTTTTAAAATGGTACAAATGTAGCTGAGGTTTTGCAAACAAATAAATAATCAAGCCACATCAATAGGTTGCTAGATAAGTTGGCAGTGCTATACATATTCGGAAAAAAGGCAGAGTTTTTCAGTTGTTTAGGTGCCTAAGCAAGACTCAAATCAAGACACAACATTGATTTGGGGTAACTTTACAGCTAGTTAGAAGCTCTGATAATAGTATGGTTCCAAGGAATCTACAAACAAAAGAGAATTGAAAACAAATTAGTTTCTCCAACAGGGAAAAGTAAACTGTCCCTCTGAGCCAAGTCCCTCTCAGACTGCAGAGAGAGTAAACAATTTCTCAGCTGGTGAGAAAAATTTGAGAAGTTCTCAGAAATTAAAGTTGCAGAGCAACCAATTTATCATAAAACAATTCCCATACTTCAGCACCAGTGGAAATCTCCCCAAACCCCAGCTGTGCAGCCCACAGCTCGTTCTTACATTGCTGGAAGGCAGTAAGGAGAGAGACAGCTGCCAGCCACGAGTTAAATCAAATCCCCAGCCTTGTTCGCAGCAGTTTTGTATGCCAACAGGATGTGTGTATGGGAGAGAGTGCTTCAGTGAGCAATAAGGTAAAACAACAGGTGGGAGACTTACAGTGCTTTTCAGCATTGCAACAAAGGCAATAAAACACACTRGCTGCCCCGGAAATAAAACAGACTAGCTTTTTAAAACAAGACTGCAAAATTACGGCCAGGTTTTGTTCCTGAAAATGTTCTGCCTACTTCTTGCCTGTTTGAAAGCGCAGAAAGAACAAAACCAGCCTTTCTTGCCTCTGTGGATTCAGCTGTTCCTTTATCTTGAGGTTTCAGTAGCAGCCTCTTTGGGAGCAAAGCCTTTTTGTTCTGTTTTTGTAAAGGGTCTGTGTCCATCACCAGCAGTGCCCCTGAGAAGCAGCTGGTGTGGGACATGCGCGAGAGGAGCAGAGCTTTGTGCTGCCCCTGCCCTTGATTTACAGGTTTTACTGAGTGTGCCTGACGCCAGCTCTGACGGGTGGCACGGCAGAACGAGCAGTGAGCCTGCAGAAAGGAATTGTTCAGGCTAGCTCAAAGTGTAAAACAACTGACAGAGAGAGAGAGGAATGACTCCCCTCATCTCCCTGCCAGGAACACCCTATAGCTTATGCCTAGTCTTAAAACTGGGAAAGATTCTCTCAAGGGACATTTTTTCGTCACCTAACTAACAGAAAGCTTAATGTCATTAGCCTTTGAGATCCCATAAGACCACTGGAACAAAACCACTGTAATGTTTGTTTTGGCTTCTTACAGCCMATGTTAGAGTGGGATATTTCATCAYCTTTCATCAAACTTGCTGATTTTAAGGGCTAACATAAAAAAGACTTTAGACAGGTTATTTTACCTTGCCACATTTTACTTTCTTGGATGTTAATATTGTTCTTTCTAAAGATTGGAAGAGCAGATATACTRTAATAACAGTAGGTTGATATTTGTGCTTAGTAACTCCTTAATTGGTGATTTAAGCCCTTTAATTGCTTTARTTCTTGGAGTAGTATGGGTTGACTTTCTGACCATACAGTCTCTGTGGTTTTTAGGAGCTGGCACAGAAGTGTTCAAAGTATTGTCACCTTGCTGATAGATAAATGTGAAGAAAAACTCTGACAGAACTGGTCATTTAAAAAGTTAAAACCACAAAAGCTAAACATTTTAAGGCCAGGTGACACTGAAGTTGTCTTTTTTTTCTGACTTTATTCAGAAGATGCAAATTTCAAAATGGTGATGGACATGCAAAATCCAGCAAAGATTGACATAAAAGGAGGCAGGAACAGAGGTTCTGAGCAGTGAAATGTCATGTAATCAGAGATGCTGGTGGTGTCTTAGCAGACATAAGTCTCTCCTGTTTGAAAGAGTGGTATTTTATTGCCTGTTGGTGACCATCCTGAAGAGGCTGGCTCCTCTCTCAGGAGAAGCTGCTGTTGACCAGAACTGCTGTCATGAGAGAGCAGATGGTTGGGGAAGTGAGACCRAAAGCATTTTAAGCATGAAACCAGRCTGATCAAGTGAGCAYYTTTAMTGGATTTACACTGCCAGAGCTGCTTAGTTTTTGACTCTGGAAGAGCTGAAAAGAGCTTTGCAAAAGGCARTGCTCAGCCTGTGCTGGGGTACAACTTCTTGAAGATCAGTCACGAGTAGCAGTGCAGCCTCTTTTATTCTTGAACACCTCCTAGAGGACAGGCTCTGAGGATCTGAGAGGCTCCTCTGGGTGGAAGGGAAAACATACCTACACTTTTGTGTATTTCACTGGAAATGCTTRTAGGGTGAATCAATGCTATTACAATGTATGAGGCTGGCTCATGGATCAAAATCAGTTTAGCTACAGCAGTAACAGTAGTGGGTTCTGCAAGTTATTAATTTACTCTGCTTTTCAACAATGTATTACAAAGAACATGGGCCTGTGTGGCACTGGATCATACTCAGGCTTTAAATTTATCAGAAYTATGAGGCAAGTGAAAGAGGAAGAAAATATGCCTATTCCTTCAATTGCTCCCTCTTTCTGCCTCCTTAATACCAGTTGTAACCTGTGTGTGGTGTCTTTCCATAGGTACTTTGTGTGGGGTTTCAGAGGAAGAAGGAATAGTCCATTTTATCCAGTTCAGTTTAAGGTCTGGCTGTCCAGAGTCCCTGCTCTGTGGCAGTGTGACCACACCTGAGCCTCATTTGCCATCCCTGTCCTCTGGGAATGAGCTCATGCCTGATGGCAGCAGCAGAGCAGATTCAGAAGGATTAAACAGAGTCGTAGACAGAGGTTTGGATTCTTCCCTGAACTGCACCTTCTGCAGCCTTGTGTCACCTCCATCAATATTGGATATAAGTCAGGAAAGAATTGGTTCAYGATGTTCTCATCTGGATGTACAAAAGATTGATGTGCTTTAAGCACATAAATTTCTGCAATGCCCACAGGCCTCTTGGATTTTCCTRTGGCCTTTGGGGATCATTATATTTTTTTTACTTTTGTCATTGCAAGAACATATCTGGAATTCAATTCTGGACTGTAACAGAGAATAATGTATTTTAACAGATGTGAATTAGACATAAACTCTGGCAATCTTGCATGATATCCCATTGTCATCACAACAGGCTTTCAAAGTAGCAGCAAAAATAGTTTAGGTTATTATAAGAAGTACCTTATGTAATTACAATGTGGGGTTATCTTTTGTTAAAACARTGCTATTCTGCTAAAAGAAAAGGTTGGGTTTWWWWAAAAAAATCTCCACCTGCTCTTAGCTCTGAGGATCTCAGAAGTGCAATGGCTTGGGAGAATTCGGTCAGGAAAATGGTGCACACACAAGAACACCTACACTGCTATACAAAAGCTGTGTGCATGTGGTGATCAGGGAACAGCTGGGGCACAAAACTAGGTAGAGGTTAAATATTCCTCATCTCCCATGCCTCAGACCTTCTCCTCCTTCTAATTTGAATGCTTCTGGAACAAGCAGTGAATCTGCAGAGAAGAGGTACACTAACACTAGAAGTGAATTCTGCAAACTCTGCCTCTCCTGTTTAGCAGCAGAGGAGGAAATGCAGTAAACAAAGCTCCTCTTTCCTATGACTTTCCTTGTGAGGGATTTAATGTGTGCTGCAAAACCTACAAACCTGGAGGCAGTATGTGATAGGCCTTGCAGTCTGTCACRTGTCTCAGGAGAGAGTTAGGCAAAGTCATGCTTCTTTAGTCAATGCCTGTGATGATGACTGAAGATYAGAAACCACTCTCCCAGATTCTCCATCYTTGCTGATTGGCTTGGCTTACRCTCCACACCTCACAGGCTAAAGCTGCTGAGGACCAACRTGATCACCTTGCCTGTATAACACAAACTGGCAGTATTTCARCAATGKGAAACAACTCATCAATAAGTGAAGGCAGCTGGGAAGCAGTGGTGCTGCCAGACCTCAGAATATTTCCTGCCTTGCGCAGCCCCACTGGCTCTGCATGTAGTGTCTCCCATTTGCAGCASAGAATCTTGGGAGAAACAAATGCTGGTCTGCTAGTTGTGTATCCTGCACAACTTATGTCTTGATCAAAGGGAGGTTTAAAGATYCTCCTGTTGGTATTGACCAAGTGGAAGCAGATCCCCAGGCCAACACAAGTGCTCTGATATCTGAAACGTGGGGGATTAATGAGGATTCAGCAGAAGATTTGAAGACATGTTGGCTATACATCTCTTGTCTCCCTTCACAACACCTAGTAGATTTGTGATAATACTTGCTTGGTTTTGCCTTCCTAACCTTGGACAAACAGTTATTTTAATTGGTGAGCTGCTTCTGCTCAGGGCAGGCTTTTCATCCGAACAAAAGTTTAATTTCATCTTTGTGGAAATCAGCTGTGCTTAGGAAGCACATGCCTTGTCTGATGCCTTTAGGCAATGAGGCAGATCTCAGCATTTGCTCAGGAATCTGGTGAGCCAGGGCCATCAGACAGGTCCACTCTTGAGCATGCCTTCTGTTAGAGACAGTCACAGCTGTGTGCCATGATTTACAGCTTGCATCTTCAACTTTTCCAGACACTATTGGTAAGTGCTGGGCTTTGGTGTCAGAGTGATGCTTGCTTAACCCCAGCTACCAAGGGAATTTGGCAGCTCCAGTCATTGTCACAACTGAAAAACTGACACTTTTTCAAGGTTCCTGCTGCACTTACATATTCAGCTGCTCCCTGATTTATATCTGGTGTGTTTTCTGATTCCCTGAGATTCATTTGAAAGTCTGGTGTGACTTGGCTGTGCTGACAGAGAAGGTTAATGGTAGAGACCAGGTATCTGGCTGCTGCCCTTGAGCTTCGAATTCCTAAGTACAACCTCCTCCCAYCAGGCAGGTTGCAGAGCATGCAGGGCCTAGATGTCAGCTCCCTTGAGAAAAATAACCCAAGYAGCTGATRTTGTGAGTGGCATATTTACAYGGACATGTTTTWRAGAGAAAAAACCTCTCCAGAGTCCTTGTACCAGGCTCTTCCATCTTTCTCTCCAGCCAGGAAAGCCCTACTCATGTTCAGCCCTTCCACACTGGAGCAGGGTTTGATCCAAGCACTACTGAAGCAGCCACATTCCCATGCTGACCACTCCATCCTGGATTGACTTCTGTCTATCCTTGGCTCTTTTCTTCACCTCCCCCCTTGGCACAATTGCMATTTCTTCCCTTGGTCTCCGCAGCCTCTCCTTGCCAGCTGGAAGCTCTGCTCTCTTCCCCTATCCTGCTCCCTCACTCCACAACATGTCCACTTTCCCCTGATGGATGCCAGCTCAGCTTTCAGAGCAGTTGTACCAGAAAGCTTTGTCTGCTCCTGAGCAGGGGAGGGGGTGCCCTGGACGGGGTCTCATGTTGCTTGGCAACCTATTTCTCTCTCCTCCAACAGTGATTTTCCCTCGCTGTGTCTGCTGATGCAGGCACAACAAATGACAGCAGGATTACTGAAGCAGTTGCTCCTGTCACTGTTTACCTGTTATTTATGGTTATTGTCGTGAAATGATTTGTAAACATTTCCTCCCTTCCTCAGTCAAAACAGATACCATTTTATACTTTTGTAGCATTCCTGCATAATTAATGGATGGCCACTTCATTTCAGTGTATGTGATATACAATTTTATTGGTGGTATTTTTAAAGTGGTTCCTGGTCCTACTTTTCAGCCCCAATTTGAGACATACAGGGTTTTATATGCAGGAGTGAAAAAATCCAATGTAAGAGAGTCTGGCTTAACTGCCTCAAACTGTGGTTCTTGTGTTTAGATGCAGGTACCTAAAAAGTCTGCTCTGAATCCCTTTCTGTCACCTTCAGAAGGACCTTAGGTCTAACACTGAGATTTAAAACAAAAATGTTTCCACTAATAGAGATAAAGCAGCCAGGGTTTTTCCTGTTTGCCATTTCCTCCTCCACACTAACCACTTCCAGGTTAGTCTTTCTGGTTTGCATTTGTGGATGCACCAAAGAAGACACAGTTTCACTTATCTGTTTTCTCCAAACGAGCAGAGCAAGAAAGCCAGACCACATGGGGTTTTCTGATCTCACAGTGAAAATGCTGCTGAAGCCTTTCTTTACTTAACAAACTGCAGTAACTCCAGATAGATCTGGAGAGCCTCATGCATGCTGCTGGCTAATTACATGCTGACAGATCTTCCACTGGGCCTTCATTCAGCTCTAGATWGGATTTCTTCCATTTGTTAGCGCCAAGTGACTCCCGAGCTTGTGACAAGATCTATCAGGCAAGGGAAAACTTAGTTTTCTTTTGTAGGAGTGCTTTGCAGTGCCAGACTCAGATGTACATCTGCCATTGCCCTCTGCTGGGGCATGCCAGAACTACTGGCGTGTGCCTTCTGCCGCAGGAACTCTTGGAAGTTCCCGAGGAGAAGGTTCTCCTTTATTCTACAAAATTACTGCTTCAGGAGCTCGGGATGCCTGGCTGGCAAGCGAGATTTGTGGTTTTGTTCAGCAGGTGATTGTCACACTGAGTCAGTTTGTTACTATTCTACTTAGTAGATTTAGTTATTTATTAGTTTGTATGTTTATGAACAGTTGGAATTGGATGCAAAGATGGTTTCTGACCACAGCTCTGTGGCATATGTGCCTGCATGACATCCACCCACTTATCTTCATGCTGAGTAGAGACAACTGCAAATCTCAGCCTAAAAAGTGGTTGGGTGGTGATCCTGAACCCATTTAAAAATCTAGTCTTCCCACAACCAGCCTTATTAAGGACAGYCTTTTTGAAATKGCTATTTGGAATTMAGACCTTTGAAAGACCTTGAAATTAAGTGCTTTACAGAAATGAAGGCTCAGTTCTGAGGCACCAGATACCTGCAAGATGCAAAAGGGGCATCTTGCATTTCTGTGAGATTGCACCAGTAGAGAAGGAAGAGGAGACCATGTACCAGCTGCTCCTCAGAGAAGGAAAACAAGCTCCAAATCAGGCCCACTTAGCCWGGGCAGGCTGGTTGTTTAGGAGGGAGTTCTCTGAAATCAAACCAGAACAGAAGTGATCTGCAGTAATGACCCACTATCAGCCATTTCTTTCCTGAATCTATACTGACAGGAGAAAAGTACATTCTTTATGGCTTTTTGCTTCTTTTACCCTGCACCCTTTCTAAGCACAGATTGCTCCAGAGCCAAASACAGATCTGAGAGAGTTTCCCAGTTCCACCTACTCAGCAGTGGCTCTGGACATGCTGCATGCTGGTTGGGTTCCAYAGCTTGCAAATCAGGAGCTTTGTGACACTCTTTTAAGAGATTTGGAGCATGCCTTGAAATCCTTGAAAGAGCATAACCTGCCTGGGGGTAGTTTTCTGTCTTATTCATCTTGAAAATCCCTCTGTGTTTTCTGGTGGMAACAGAATTGGAGCAGTATCAGCTCAACACAGAACCTGGTAAGTCTCACGTGGACGCTTACAAGATTTAAACCAGGTAACAAGGGAGTGCAATTTCCCTGTCCTCACCCCTGTCTGAATCAGCAAACATATTGTGCTGATTGACTTGCATTTTTCAASTCAGACAGAGATTATATTGCAGAGTACAGAAAACTGCTGATTAATTAGCAGATTTTAGAGTAAAAGCCATTCCAGTTGCAGAAAGGCTTTACTACTCTTTGAACAAGCCAAGTATTTCTTGATATAGTTCATTAAGCCAGCTCTGAAACAGGGAATGTAGAAATAGGTGGCATTGACTTCAGATATTTATGTTTTGGTAAATAAAAATTTCTCAGCCTAAGAACTACTTTCTTCTTCTTCAGAGACAGAGTTATAAGTATCTTTGCTGAGATCTGGGGCCTCTGAAATGAGGGTGTAGCACTTCTCCTTGCTGTACATTGCAATTATGTTTCCTTCCATTCCAGTCTCTCACTCCTCTGACAGAAAAAAGCCCCTCATCTCATAAAATCCATTAGTTATTTTCCTGAGGAGTAAGAGGATGCTTGTGGAAAAATGCACATTATGTGTTGTATCAATAGGAAATATAATGTGTCCCATTTCTGCCTATGCCTGACCGGTCTTACACATTTCACTGTCCTGGATCTCAGTGGTCTGGTTCTTTGTGCAATCAGTAACATGTGCAAAGTGCTCCTGTCCTTGCTCTCCTCTGCTTATTGGTGCTTTCACACTGGAGTCCTTGCCCATRACACTTCAGACATGACTTTATTTGTCAATGTGTGTTCTAGAAAGGACCAAGCAAGAAAGAATTGAAAGTCTGTCAATGGCAAATTTACTTGCTGCTCTCAAAATATGACAGACCCCATAAAGATTTGTAACCCCGTTGCTCCCCTAGAGAAGGACCAAGGCTCACCTTTTAGTCGATTTTCTCTGATAGGTACTGTTCCTTTAGGAAGCCTTGCTCAGGTAATCTAAAAGAAAAATGACTGGAGAAAATAAATAGAGCAATAAATATACAAATGGGTGGGGGAATGCCTACCTGACAAAATCTGGAGATGCAGGTAGGGAAGTAGCATTTCCTATTGACTGTCTTAACTGTCAAGTGCGTAAACATGTAAATTGTGCTCAGTTGCCCTGGTGGATAGAGCTATGGGTACATCACAATCCATGGGCATGACTGAATAAGCAGCGTTATAAACACTCATAAYCTGAAATAAGYAYARTGTGGCCATGGGCAGAGAATATCARAATGTACTTCAAGTTGTACAGTTTCAGCATCGTTCATGATTTAGGAATGTTCAAAAGGAAACAACAGCATTTCAGATCATTTTTGGAAATGTGTCCATTTTTAATTTCTTATGGTCATTATTGCGATGCTAGTCCTTAATTAAAATTTAATTTTTTTGGCATTTGCTAGTGATGGGGGTTAGGTTTCTTCAAGGAATGTTCTTCCCATTTGTTGCCATGGAAAYGGCAAATGGATGTCGATTAAGAGACAATACCTTGGCATACCCTTCGGATTGTCCTGGGGATGGGGGCGGGGGAAGCAGCGCGCTTTTGGCAGCTTCTTAGCTGGGGGTGGTTCAGTCTTTGCCTGGCGGGGAGAGGCAATGGTTGTGGTGCTGGGGTTCATATATATATATATATATATATATATATATATATGTATATTCTAGTAAAGAACTGTTACTCCTTTCCCCACACCTTTGCTTGGAACCCCTGTAATTTCAAGGCTGTGATAATTTGGAGGGAGCGGGTCATCTTTTCCATGACTTCCTGCCCTCCTTGGCAGACACCTGTCTTTTAAAACTAGGACAGCTAGCTTAGCGTTATTTGAAGATTTTGGTTCAGATTTTACCTGTCACTTTAAATCCCGCATTTCCCTGAAGGAGAGCAGAAACGGCCCAATTCTTAATGGGCAAAACAGGTTAATATTACAAACATTTTTATATTTTAAAATTAAACCGATAATTCTACATGGAGGAAAATATTTTAATGGGCTTTAAAATGCACAAGTTTAGTTTAAAAATAAATTTTAAATTGGCCTTTTTTTGAAATAGTTTTACTGCTAAAAGCACACTAGTGAAAGTATTAACATCAGTGCTAAAAAATCAGGTATCCAAATAAACATTCAAATAAACAAATATTTATTTGTTAAAGCTATGCTTTTTCTATTTTTAACTTTGTTCTACTGATTATATAAAAATATTAAGGATGTAGTATTTATGAAAATTTGTTTCTTTCCAGAATATAAATTTTGAATAAGGTAATTTGTATAGAAAAGAGAATAGGAGATCATGAATTCATGTCAGATCCACTTTCTTTCAAACTTTATGGATAACTTGGAAGCACTCTCTGTAAAGTTTTAATGCAGTTCCTTTTCTTTCCCATGATCTGCAACAATGTCAATGTGACAATGTCCAGTACTGATTTTTTTGAGGCCACCTGCCTTTTAAAGAGAAAAGTTAGCATTAAAGTTAGCATTTTTGGACTGCAGACATGCTGTTGAATATATGATGTACTGGGAAAATCCATACATTGATTATTGTATTTTGTACAGTTGGCAAGCCATTGAATTTAAGATAGCAAAAAAATTAATATACCCAATTGCTTTCCCTTGCCTGTGGTTGCACATTGCAAGAATAAAGTAAGGCAAAAATTGGAAAAAAACCAAAAAAGGTGTGTATTAAGGAAAAGCAAGCTAGTCAACTATAATCCAAATGAATCCATTACCGGATGCAACCTGGAATATTATTATTAGGATGTTGAGCTGACCCTGCCTGAAAAGCACAAGAAGTCCTGCCTTTGGCTGAAAGGCCTTTGATTGCATACAGCAGTATCCACTCTCTAATTGAAGCCAACCATCTCATACCCTCAGGGAGCTGGCATGGGGCATAAATTTGCCACAGTTGTATTAGCATCATTATTTTACAGTGGCAAGGTACCAGGGCCACTTGGCCTGCCCCTCCCATTTAGAAGTCTCTATAATGCACAGACAGGCTCGTTGTTTGGTGCTAATGGATGGYATCTCTTCCTGCTAMCTGAAATATCAATTTTGGCACCAAGTACATACTTCCCATTGCTCTTTCCAGGCTCAGGTTTTATTTCCTTGCTGATCTGAAGAATTACCCTTGAGTCAAGTGAGGCAGTCCAAGCAAATCCWTTCCTGCTGTAAACCTCAGAGCCTATATTTAACACAGAAACGAACTGAATGAATCAGACAAGGAACTAGAAGGAACCTGCTGGAGTGTAGGAGAGCCTCCCAGGCTCCATATATGCTGTAGGTGTGTTACAAGACTGCTGGCCTGGGCAGGGCAGCCATGAGATGATGGTTCAAATCTGCTCCCCAGCTCCTCATTTCCAGGAGGAAGGTCACTGGACACTTTGTTTGCCTCTCTTGCATACTGTCTTCCAAATAACCCACTTAGGGCCCAAGAGGCTGATTGCCAAGTGCTGGCATTGCTGCATGGCTGTCTCTGAAGCACCATTSAGTCAATGTTCCTGATTTGTGCTCAAGCTTGTCCTCAGATGGATGCACAGCTGCAGGGGGAAAAGTGAGGAGATGCTCCTCAGCCTGCAGCTCTGCATGGGGCCAGTCAAGAGCCCCATTCCTTGTGTGCTTCTGCCAGAGYTGCTCCTTTTGTACCATCAAGAGGAGAGGTCTCAGATTCACTGKTATCATTAATACTTACTGGTTTAACTGAAAGGACAGGGCTCCTGCTTTCTAAAGATCAGCTTGTCCTCCAATGCCCTCTGGTGACAGGAACTAATTAGATGCCAGTGCTTTTACTGAATCCAATTGTGAAACACTTATGTCATTTTCTTCCTATTAAATATTTTAGGCAAATACTGAGATTTATCACAAACCAAAACCACTAGTTTGAATAAAACCCTCCCCCTGTAATTGCTACAGCACTTCCTTATTGAAAAATAAGCATCCTCCAGATACAGGATAACTTGGGGAATCTCCAAAGCTTATCAGGCTGAGCCCTTAAATACTTTAGTCCTGATCCTTACTGCAGAGAAGCACACTTTGTGTGTGTGTGTGGCTGCATGGCTGCACAAATGCCTTGGGTCACCTTCCACGCCTAATCTCCCTGGATGGAAAAGCAGTAACCCCAAAAGACTTAAGGAAAACAGGTTGATGAAATGGTCACAACAACTTGCATGTGCTGGTGTGCAGTTTCTGTCCTCTGCCGGTCATGGCTCCTGTGAGGGAAGGCAAAAGGTGCTGGGGAAGCAAGAGGGAGGCGGGGGGGCAAGGCAGGTCACTCTAATTTGGTATTTGAAAGTCTGCCTGCCTCACAAATGTGAGGACACTTTTCAAAACCTGACTTAAGAGGAATGGCAACATGTGACAGCTTATCCACTCGTTCTTTTTTTTTTTTTTTTTTCCATAGCCTGACATTACTGTTGCACCACTGTGATATTAGGGAAGCAGGTAATAATGCTGAAATGCACAGTAACTGGTTGGTGAAAAGATCTGGAAAATAAGCAGGTCAGATTTTCATTTTATGAGCCTWGTGACCTTCTGAGTGTATCTTTTTAAATAAATTTTTCTATTTGCAATCTCTGTTCTTCAGAAACAAACCCCACAGAAATAGCAGATGCTTCAAAAACAAAATGCTGCAACACTGCTGCCATAGACTGAGAGCCTACAGCTTAGTTACAAACCTATGATAAAGAGAGCTTGTAATTAAAACTAGCAGTAGAGCCTTGATTACTGAGGGGGGTGTAGGTCCTAGTATAATTTAATAAGGTCCTTTGGCATGCAGATCTGCAGCCCTTAGTTAGCCCTCCAACAGCACAGAACATCTGTGCTGTACCTCTGCAGCCTCTCTGTGCCTGTGGCCAGCACGGATTGCTGTTCACTCCTGCCTTTCCCCAGCAGCAAACAGCTGTGAATGCCATGTGGGATTGCAAAAGCACACCCAGGATTRTGCTCCAGCCTCCATCCTGGGGGTGCTGGCAGTGAGTATGTGAATGTGTAGCTGCTGGCTTTCTGCACCCTAATAAAGGGATCAGGAGCTCCAGAAGTCACAYCAACCTTCCTTGTTTATGTTAGCAGAAGGTCCTCTCCAAGACAGGTGCATCAAAGAACGTTTTCCTTACCTGTATCAGAGCATGCTCAGAGGAAAGAATGGCCAGARCAAGCTGGCCATTAGGCTATGCATAGACTTACCCCTTCTGCATGGTCAGGGCTTGCCATCTCCCATATTTGTGCAGTGGTCTTTCTAACAGAACTCTCATCTCCACCCCCAGAACAGCTCTTTCCATGCCAACAGAATCCTCTCCCTGCTCCAGGGGTTATCAAGCTGGTTACCTTGCATTTTGTACATTAAATAACCTTTTCCTGTAGCCAYGCATCTGTCTAGAACTGGAACTTCAGAAATAAGGACAAGACCTGGGCATTTTATGAGCTTTTTGGAGGAAGAAGATCCATCTTAAAATTGAACTGGGCATAAGTGAGGAGCATGATATAAACCTGTGCAGATTACCTCATCCCTGAAGCAATGKAAGTCAATCTTTTGGAAAAGATGGGTGCCTGTTTATTACAAGCAATTACCATTGGTCATAATCCTTTTAGGATGTACAGAGAGAATGACTCAGTTCATTTGATGAGTTATACTGCCAGTTTYCCCTGAAGCACTGGCCCAGCAGAATTACTTAGGCTGGCCCTAAGCTTYCAGAATGGGAGGGTGTTAGGGCAGCATTTGGGTGAGCTTGTTGTAGCAGGCAACTAAAGGGCTGGGGCTGACCAAGGTAAAACTGGCAGCATGTGAAAGCTCAGCAGAGGTTTGGATCTCCCTCAGTGGGCATGTGCCCATGCCATCTTTCTGTGCTCTTTTGGTAGGTCTGCAGAAAAAGAAGCTGTGAGTTTTTAATATTCCAGCAATACTTCAAATTACATGGCTGAGGATCTCAATGCTTTACAGAARTTAATTTATCTTCAAAGTAGGTATGTGAATGGGATCTCACATCTTCACACATCTACAGCACATGTGAGGTAGAGAGAGAGAGAACAGTTTTCCAGTCAGTGAGAAGCATGTCAAGCTCAAGACTTTGTTCAGGTTTGCAGGAGGGTTAAGCTCCGGCTTAAGAGAAATATTAGAAGTGATTTACTCCTGCACAAGCAGACATCAGTGGCAGTTCAGTATACCTGAAYCAGGGCAAAATGTTATGGAAAGCATTGCCTGAAATACCTTGTAGCTGGCTCTCTAGGGGGTCTGTCACACAGCCTAGAATATATCCTTCATCAAGGAAGCATTGTCTGCCCTCAGGTCCAGTGATACCACCAACCTGGCATGTCAGAGGAAGAAAGGATTTGCCATCTACATTTTTAATTGRGAGTTAACCTGAATTTTGAGTTATTTCAAGCACTGTCTCTGTGCAGGTGGATGTGCGGATGTCCTTGCTAACAAGATAGAGGTACTCCAAGCTGAGGGTTTATTTTAGTGTCTTTTCTTTGCGTGCCTCTCTGTGCAAACTGCTCAGAATGCAGCCCTTCTGTCAGCACTAGATTTRTGCATATAAAACATTTACTGCTATGTTGGCAGCAGCATCTGGAAGCATCACTATTAGGAACAAAGTAGGGAGTGCTCTCAGCAGGTAGTGTACACAGCTGCCTCTCAGCAGCGGCTTTAATTTTCTGCTGTTGCAGGGCATAGCTAACCTAACATTAACTGTGGGTTTGCACAGTGTCAGGACAGCCCTGACAACGTCAAAACAAAGTGGGGATATTGAAAGGAGAAACTGGCAGGGAAAATTCTACCCAAGATGGATTGGTGTGAAGTTGTTGGCTCAGAGACCTTGGCTACCTCCAAGTGGGAGCAGAGGGAGGGCAAAAGCAGTTCCCACTTSTGTGTGATAGCAAATAAATTGTGTGTTGTTGAGCCATGTTGTCAGCTGCAGCACAGAGAGTTTAAGCTGTGGTAATTCTACATGAGTGGTGTGCCAGTGACTAGAACAAACAAATCTAGTTTTCACATGGGCTCTGTGAACACCGCTGCTGCCAAGCACTGTGAGGATTCACAGCTGCAATCAGAACCCCTGTATTGCAGTGCCTGTGCATACATCAGACTTTCTTGTTCATTTTAACATGGGTTTGTCGACCAAAGGTTAAAAGGAAACTTACAGGTTCTCAGTTTCTTCTTGCAGCATAATTTTAAATGCTAGCCATACAAATATCTGGAATAAATTACTTTCTTTCTGTTGAGGTCCGAATAATCTGTACATCAATGACTTGAAAGGGTGTGATTAAGAGTGAGTTTTGCACTATACTGAACCTTGCCCTTCTTTCTCTTTWGTTAGCAAGCCAGACTATGTTCTGTATAGAGTGGTCCTTTTGAAGATCAATGAAAAGGGAAGGAAATACGTAGAGATAAATAGCTTAAGACTGTAGATTTGGATGCCGTGAAACTTGAAATTAAGTAGTGGCACAACTGAGTATATAACTTTTATCTATCATTAGCTGTCCTTAAAAGGATAGGGTTATGAAAGTTTGATTTTCTGTAGGAATAGATGTTTGGGATGTTTCATGCACACACTTATGGCATATTACTTATATCAATAGAAGACACAACTAAGCATCCCCATCTGCTTCTCAACTGAGACAGATTATTAAAAATCCCTGTGGTAGAGATAAGAGCTTAAAAGAGTAGTATCCAGATGCTTGTACACATGGACACATTAACTGTGTCAGTTATTCATCCTGTGGGACATCAAATTGCCRTTCTGTTCCTTGCTGCAGTCTCTGCTGACAGATGTGATTCCTTACATCCCAGAGCCTGAGCCCCACTCTGTGGCCATGCRCATACACAGCCACTGTTTCCACACCACGCTCTTGCTGTGCCACTGCAAACTTGTCAGCTGGCTCTCCCAAGGGCAAGCACTGYTTGGTGAAGGTGTTTGCACAGTCTAGTCAGATTTTGTTCCCCACATCAGATCTTGACTGCATTTGCCTTTATAATTGCACATACGTCCTCAGGAAGTAGGAATCTTATTACTCTCTCCTCTTTTTCTCCACTGCCCTCTTAAACACCTCTGCATTGCTTTGTTTATTTTTACAACTGATCCATGCAGTGACAGGCCAAGGATGAGACAACTCCCTGCACTTATAGCCTCATGATCTCTGCATCATGACACATCAACAGCAGCACATTCAGTGAAGGAGGGAGTTTGTTGGTGCTGTAAGCCAATCACATGTGCTGGCACCTTCAAAGGAGCATCAGTCTCTCTATTCTCACTGGCTGGTCCCAGAAGTACAAATGGTTCCCAGAAATGGTACCAGTTGCTGAATCATGTTTTAATGGAAAGCACAATTAACTCTGCACATCCCTCAGAGAGACCAGATTACAAAACTGCAAGCAGACAGGAGCTTGTCTTGTTATTAACAAGTGTCAAAGTTTCTAATTTRAGTTTAGTCATGCTTTTTACAGTAGGTGAGTCCAGCATTATTTGTGTGTGTTGGCTTGGCTTCCTCTCAGGCTGACAAAGATGCTGACACAATTGRAATCAAAGCCTCCAAGTAGCACAGGGAGCTCATAGATGAACAAGGTGATAAAAAAAACCACACAGCTCTGTGCAGCACACACATGCTAATGAAGGGTTTATAGGACAACTTCTCATTTATCACAGCTTCTGAAACGAGATCCTTCTAGCAGACTTTTAGCTTTTAAAGTCCTCAGTCAGTGCTGAAAATTAATCTTCACTTTCAGATGGGCAAATAAATATTGGCGAGGACAGTGTAGAAACAAACAGCAAGGTCCGAGAGTCTTTTTGGCCTTTTTCCTTTACCAGGGGATTCTTCTGAATTCTTCARGGATTCTTCCCTGAAGTGCTGTGATTAAACTCTTGCACACTGCATCTGGAGCTGCGCTGCAGCCCTGTAAACAACTCAGGCTTTGGCTGAGCAACAGGCAGGTGCTGTGCAGAAAAAGGGTCACCCACAAAGCTGGTAGCTGGGAATAAAAATGGGCATATGCCTTATTTGTGTTCATTTAGCCCTCTGCTTTTAAAATGGCTCATGAGTTGAATTGGGGGTATGTAGGTTTGTCTCCGAAAGATGTTTCACGGCAGTGTCTTTGGCATTGTAGCACCCTGCAGCAGGCATGTTCTCACATACACACACACACACTCTATCTCTCTCAATCCTCAGTTATGGTTGTGGGACTGAAGGAGAATGAAGGATAAATTTATATGTCTCCAGTCACTGCTAAATAGCTGAGAGTTTAGGAAAATAAGAAGCTGCAGTAGAAAGGAGGTTTTAAAACTTTTGTGTGATTTTTCCTACCAGGAAGAAGGCCCTAGAGAGGGAAAYGAAGTTAGAGCTCTGGCTGTCAAGTACTTTTCCATAACCATGTGTCAAAAGCTTGTCTGCCATATGAGCTCTGAGCCAAGGCTGTGGGATGTGTATGGTTATTTCTTAAGTGCCAGACACTGATTTGGGTATAATATTTCCATACATTTAACTCTTTGCCATTTTTTAAAATTATATAAGAAATATCAKGGGACCCTCAAGGTAATAGAGGGCAAACTCACTCACTGATATGCTACCCAATGTCTTTGCAGACACCTGATATTAAACTCAGTRATGTGCACAGTAACACAACCATCTTTCTAATCCCTAATCTCTTCAGCCACAAGTGGGACTGGCAGTGATCTGAAGGACTCCAGCCAGCTTTCACTGCACTAAGGCTGCAAGACTGTTCAGGCTTGCAAATGGCACATCACTGAAAAAACTACTGCAGTGCTCTTTTAAGAGAAAACACCAAATATCAAACCCCTACTCAGAGAAATTACATTAGAAACCACTATGTGGAGCCAGCCACTAATTATTTGGCAGATGAGAAAATGGAATTCAAACTAGTTGTTACTTGAATTTTGGGTGCCCGTGCTACCCCACTGGCTTTTGCTTTATCTCTCTCAGAAGCCTAGWCATGATACAATTTGCTGTAAATCAGATGCATAAAACCACCAGTTTAGCTGTGAAGTCAAAAAGGCACATCCTTTCCCTGTAATGGGGAGAGACGTCTCCACTACAGTTGCTATGCTTCCATCTACCTTATTTCTTACTTTACTCCCATCTAAAGTCTTGTGGCCTGTGAAGAGAGTACTACAAGCTTCCCAGACTAAACAAGAGAACAGAGTGTAGCTCAAATGTCATTACTGACAACAACATGCTGTGGTTTGTGGAGTTCATCCGGCAGATGCAGAGCCTCTTTAGCCATTAGATTAGGATGGAATTTGATTTAGAAAACAGAATAGCTTCTAGGTAATGTCTGTACTCAAAAGGCTGGGAAATATGATGAACTTCATCAATCTCAGGCATGGCAGGCAGTTTCAAATGTTACAGAAGAAGACAGTAAGAAATGCACATACCAAGCACACCTTATGTTTTACACAAGGCTTTCTCCACTGATCAGCCATGAGAATTYATGAAGTAAAAGTTCAAACTCTGCTCTGCACTGAAAATTTTTCTCACAGTTTACTCCATTAGTTAATGGGAATGCTTCTCTATGTTTCCAATACTCAGTTTAGAGGTTTTGTCACAGGCAGGCAAATGATATAGCAAGATGCAGGCACTTTTTATTGAGAAAAAAAGCCCTCAAGGATAGAAGAACCTCAAGAGTAACTCAGGTTTTTGTAGCAATGTGAGATCCATTGCTTTTTTTCCTCTATTATCTCTGAGGAAAGAGAGAACTGAAATACAGAAGAGAAAAATTCTGACACCCTCAGCAACCATCAAGCATTATTTATTATTTGATGCAGACAGCAAGAAGCCTCAGAGAAAAGATGGGTATTGTTGGCACTAGGAACTGAACGCCATCTGCTCAGGAGTGTCACTTTGTATGGAAAATTACACTATGTTTCCACAAAGGAGACAGAGGAGTCCTGCAACTTTATTCGAATAAAGGGAGAGAGTTCACTGGGGCACACACCCACGAGGTTTTCTCTGACGAGGTTTTGGAGGGTGCAGCCTCCTTTTGTGCTAAACTGCATGGTGCCCTCTTCCTTTCCAGAGRTGTTCTGTGTGCTTTGCTGCTCTCTTTCCATTATGAGCTTGTTGCCAAAGGATCCTTACCRAAGTCAGAGTAGTGCAGGGAGAGTTAGGGTGGTTTTTTCCTCCCAGAGGTTGTCATTAAATAATAGGCAAGGCAAGGGATTGTATAAACAATACCATTAGACTGTTGGATGTGGTGTTGATGTTTAAGGAGAACAAGCCAGCATGAAGCCCCTGCTTAGATGAAAATAAAAGAGGCAACCAGTCCTAGCAGCTGCAACCAGCCCTAGAAGCTTGAACAATGCCCARTGATGGAAAGACACACTGTGAGCCCCAACATCTGCTTGCCTGTTTAGGTAATTWATAAAGATGAACACTAGCCTAGAGATGCCTCTGCAGTCTGCCAAGTCYAAAATGATGAGACCCCTAAACACTAAGTGTTTGCTAGGGATTGCTGCCAAGGTGGGCACATTGGCTGAACCAAACTGTTGGTAGCTGATGGCCACTTGTTTTCCACCCCACAAGGGGCACTGGGGAATGGCTCAGCAGATGGCTGAGCTCTCYTGCAGCAGCCTGGCTTTGGGCAATGGGTGGGTGGGCTTTTGATGTTAAACTTCCCCCATTTCTTAACATCCAACATAAAATACTAAAAYAGTGTGTTTACCATCACTTTCATTTAGGGTTGCTGTGCGGTTCTTAGAGCTGCACTTGGAGTTAATGCAAATTACACTTTGAACATGTCAGACGCTGTGTAATGCTAAGAACACTCGACAACAATCCGGCACTTGAAATTTGCCAGACACTTTAATAGCTTCAACCCAAGCCTGTTAGTTCTCCTGCTGCAGACAGGATAACATGCCATCACTGCTGCAAAAATACGTGGTGGCTAAACAAGCAGGCCTGTAAAAGCTTCACAGATTGAATTCTAACTGGATTCAACTGTACTCATGAGAAATCTGTCAGCCTTTCCTGAGAATGGAATCCTGTAATGGTGGAAAACAGCTTGTTCTCGTGAGAGAAGTCCTAAGACTGGGACGGTAAACTTGCACCTGTGTAAACTAYTCCAAACTGTCAAAGAGAAAAAATACAAACAGTATCTAAAAACAGATGTTTGCCAGCACATAGACACCTCTGGTGAATATTACAGGTAACAGCTTGTTACTGTCCAGTTAGAAGTAGGCACGATATGTTTGTAAAACTCTATATAAATGGGATGTGCAAAGAAACCAGGATCCTTTTTTTCCTTCTCGACTCTCTAACATGAGGTCACAGCAACAAAAATGTGTTAATTAATGTGGGTGGAAGGTGGGTGCCATGGAGAGGGAAGCACAGAAGCTCTCACCACTGTCACCCTTGTATGCAGTGGAGGGTAGGAAATAAAAWGAGCAAGGCCTGAGGCTGTATGTGGAATGATCAGGGCAGAAGGCAGCACTGTAATCATAGAGCAAGGCATRGAGCCTCTGAAAGAAGAGTATGTGGTTATGCAGATAAAGGCACGAGAAGAACTTGTGCACAGAGCTGGGCACATTGCACCTGGARAGGGATTTCTTATATTTGGAGAACKTGAACTTCAGCATTTTTACTGTGCAATTTTGGCTAAAAGGTGTGCTTTTAGTCTGAATGCTGCTGCCTCATATCCTGATGAGTGCTCACCACACTATGGTGTTTAAAGGTCCTATTGGTCTGCACTTTGTGTATGTAAGTCACAGCATGCCCTCTTCCTTTCTTTCTGTAGTATTCCCTGAACTCTTGTTAGCTTCCAGTAAAAGGGGTACCTACTTCAGCTCCAGCCCCACAGTCTCATCTCCTTTCTGACTACTAGTAATGTTCATAGTTTAAGCACATCACCTTTGGTAACTCCAACGCTATGTATGTGCTGATTATTAATTAGTTTCTTCAGGGACTCCCTGAAACAAAACAGGTACTTTGCATAGGGATTCCTATTGTGTTCAATATTTACTCTTTCCTTTTTGGAGGGTTGATATCAGAATCGTTTCAAGTCTCTGAACTTTTAAACCACAAACCTTCTCTCCTAAACAGCAAAACTGACTTTTCTTTGGTTAAATTAACCACCTATGATACAGAGGCAAGCCATTCTGTTCTGCTCAAGCTTTCTRTAAAAATTAAATCCTCCTCAAAGCTCTCAAGATTAATAAGTTCTCATGTCAATTTTGTCAAATACTAACCTCATTAATCCAGTTCCAAGATTTCCAGACTCTCTTTCTGCAGACATATCTAATAATTTTGTTTTGTTAAATTATTACCTGTCCTGTTTTCCTGTGGGATGCTGTCCCTGCCTTCAGCAGCACTGTGGCTGACTTGAGACCTTCGGGTGGGAAGGGACCGCCGGAGGTCCCCACTACATACTGTGGCTTACAGCAGGGGAGCTCTGAGGTCAGGTCAGGCTGCTTGGGGATTTAATGGGTCAGACTTTTAAGTGCCTCYGAGGATGGAGACTGCAGAACCTCTCTGGACAATCTGCTGCACTGCTTGGCTGTTCTCACAGGGAACAAATTTCTTCGTATGCCATGTCTTATGTYATGTTTTCAGTCATGCACATGGTCTTTTGTCCTTCTTGTGGAACAATGTGAAGAGCCTGTTTTCATGGTAGCACTGCTGTAAGTGCTGGTGGGCTGCTGCTGGGTCCCCCTGAAGCTGTTTCTTCTCTAGGCTGAAGAAGCCTCATTCCAGTCACTCCTCACAGAGCCCTGACTGTCTAGGTCACCTCCAGTAGGATGGAGACACCTCCTGTGCTCCCAAGACAGCTGTCTGGAAGACCTAGAAACAYTCTGCCTTTCCTTTAAGGTGATACCTGCATATTGTCAAGCTGTGGTGGAGAGGAAGGTCCCTGCAGTAAACTGAGATATGGTGGTGACAAAGTACCATCCTTACATCCCCTGGATAAGAGCTCCAGAATTGCACCCTCTGCTTGGGGCTGTCACCCTTCCAGCATCATTGAGATCCAAGAGCGTGATTCTGTGTGTTCTGTGAATTAAATCCTTCAGCACCATGAGGGGGAAGTCCTGCTTGTCC
Source organism: Alauda arvensis (assembly GCA_902810485.1). Lineage (NCBI taxonomy): Eukaryota > Metazoa > Chordata > Aves > Passeriformes > Alaudidae > Alauda > Alauda arvensis. The sequence goes on from CADDXX010000598.1 coordinate 431,586, forward strand.
AACACAATTTCCTTCTACAACAGGGTAAGCCACCTACTTGATCAAGGAAAGCCAGTAGACCCAACCTTTTTGGATTTCAGCAAAGCTTTTGATACAGTCTGTCACAGTATCCTCCTGGACAAAATGTCCAGCACACAGCTAGAACACTGTGTTATGCAATGGGTGAGCAACTGGCTTAGAGGTTAGGCACAAAGGATTATAGGGAATGGGGTGACATCAGGCTGGTGTCCAGTCACTAGTGGGGTTCTGCCAGGCTCCATCCTTGGCCCTGGGCCTTCAAGATCTTCATTAATGACCTGGATGCAGGACTCAAAGGAATGCTRAGTAAGTTTGCTGATGACAGTAAAYTGAGAGTTGTCAACTCCCTTGAGAAAACCTGCAGAGAGACCTCAACAAATTAGAGAGATGGACAATCATCAGCTGTAGAAAGCTTAACAAGTGAAGGGCCAGATTCTGCACCTGGGATGGGGAAACCCTGGATGTGCAGACAGACTGAGAGGCTGCAGAGCAGCGCTGTGCAAAGGGACCTGGAGGTCCTGGTCCATGGAAAGTTGGATGTGAGCCCAGCAGTGCCCTGGCAGCCAGGAGGGCCAGCCCTATCCTGGGGAGCATCAGGCCCAGCATGGCCAGCCAGGCAAGGGAGGGGATTGTCCCCTCTGCTCTTCTCTGGGGCGATTTAACCTCCAGTGCTGGGGGCAGTTTTGGGTGCCACAATATCATTAAAGACATTAATGATAAAGACATCATTAAATGACATAATGTGATTAAAGACACAATCACAAAAGACATTAAACCATTAGAGAGGGTCCAAAGGAGGGCCATGAGGATGGTGAAGGGCCTTGAGGGGAGGCCAAATGAGGAGTGGCTGAGGTCACTTGGTCTGTCCAGCCTGGAGGAGACTGAGGGGAGATCTCAGTGAGGTGTTCCACATCCTCAGGAGGGGAAGTGGAGGGRCAGGCACTGATCTCTCCAGTGAGCAGTGACAGGACTCAAGGAAATAGCCTGAAGTTGTGTCAGGGGAGGTTTAGGTTGGATGTCAGGAATAGGTTCTTCGTTCAGAGAGGAGTTTGAGCAGGCTGAACTGGCTCCCCTCTGGGAAGTGTCACAGCACAAGGCCTAACAGAGTTCAGAAAGTGTTTGTACAGCGCTGTCAGGCACAGGGTGAGATTCTTTGGGATGTTGCTGTGCAGGGCCAGGAGTTGGGCTCCATGATCCTAATGGATCCCTTCCAACTCCGCATATTCTGTGATTCTGTGTTAAGAGCAGCAGATCAGCGGTCCCTGGTGTGGGAATGGAGAAGGGGTGTCCTGGGGCTGCCGGGRACTTCTCCGGCTTTGTGAGGTCAACTGCAGCAACGCCACTTGGGGTCAGCGGGCAGACGGACGGACAGCACGGACTGCGCTGGAGGACCAGCGGTGAGCGGGCTGGCGTTCTCSTGCCCTCGGTGCCGTATGTTGGCACACACGCACCCATCCCCGGCCCCCCGCACAACTCCCCCGCCATTATCCTGAGGGCACCGCCTCCTGGTACCCTCCTCAGCCCGTGGCAGCCGGGGCGAGCCCGGGTACGCCCCCAGGGCGGGTGAGGCCCCTCCCCGGGGCTGTGCCGGGGGCGGGGCGTGGGGCGCGCGCCCGTGCCCGGTACCGCGGCTGCGCTTTGCCCGCGCCCGCGCCCGCCGCCGCCATGGACAGCGACGAGGAGACGCTGGAGGAGATCGTGGAAGGTGCGTGTCCCACGGCTCGGGGAGCGGGGCGCGCCGGCGCCGGCCGCTGCCGCGGGAGCTTTAGGGGCGTGGGGCGGTGGCGGCGGCCGGAGCCGGGCGCCCGGGGTCGGGCGCAGCGCATGACATCAGTGGGCTTATGCAACGGCCGGGCCGGGGCCGCGCACGTGGCGGAGTTCGGCCGGGGGCAGCCGGGGCCGCGCCCTTACCGGGTGGGCGCTTTGCGTGCCTTCCGCCGCCGAGCGCTCCGGCCACGGCGGGAGGCTCCGCACCCCGGACGCGGGGATGGCGTCTGCTCGGCTCTTATTGTCAAAAATAAGTCATGACCGTGGTTTTCTGCTGCTGCTGTGCCCCCGTGCGGGCGATGGCCTGCAGCCCGCGCTCCCCGGGCGGTGCGGCCAAAGCTCGGTCCTTCACCCGGCGTCTGAGGGACACGGGGATGCCCATCCTTGGGGAGAGCCCAGGGAGCCGGGGCTGCAGTCACATACATGCAAATGGAGAAAGGAAAAGAAAGAGCGACTCCAAGAAGACACTGTCGCCTTATCCATGGGCAGCAGGGCTGGAGCCATCCATAAAGGAGAGGGGTGGGTCACCTTATAGCTAATATACACTCTCTGTGTGCAGTTCACCTCTCATGTGTGGAAAACTAACTCTTGAAGAGCTCTAAACCCAGAGGCACACGTTCTCTGGCAGTGAATTGCTGGTGGAAACCTTAGCAGGCAGGGATGCCGCTCCCCAGCACGCTGTCATCCCGTGAGGCGTCTGKGAGCAGGGAAATAAAGCATGGCACCTCTGTGGGACAGCACCGGCTCCCCAAAGGTTCCTCGCAGAGGGACAGTGGTCCTGCCGGGAACAGCAGTCCGGCGTGTTCAGCTGTTGGGACAGGGAGCAAGGAGCCGCCTTAGATGCGGGAGATGCCCGTGTTCGGCATGGGCCGTGTGTCTGTCTCCTGTGGCAGAAGGGTTAGGCCTCAAAGCGAATRGCTCCGGGGAAGGTGTCCTGCGCGGCAGCTTAGTGTGACCAGTGTGAGCTGAGCAGCTGCTGCTCAGAGCTGGATTTACTGTCTGGTGTGTGGTGTGGGAGCCAAAGAGGAGCTTTGTTGTGTGCAACATGGGTGTGAGGGGAGTGAGGCTATGCTATGCATGGGATGTGCCCTGTGCCCTTACAGATGAGGTTTTGCACTGCCTTYCCTCCGCAGATCTGTGGGTTGCAGTTGTCTGGGGCAAGGAGTCATAGTTTTCATTCTCATATCACAGATAAAGTGTTCAGCTGTRTCCTGGATTTGTTTGGCATCTCCATGGGCTTTGGAAACAAATTTTTAAAGCAACCTTTATTCAGCAATGTATATGAATGTATGTTTTTTTCTGAGTGAGACAGAAGCGGGATGCTTTTTGGCAGTGTATAGGATTTTGCACTTACYCGAAGGAAGTTAGAAATGTAGAAATCAGCACTTGTATTTATGTAGGGGAGAGTTTGGTTTATTGTTGTTATCCCCCAAACATCTATCTCCCATCTTTGTGGCCAGAATGTTTTATTGATGATGTACATTATATGTCATCKGTTAAGTAATAGTGATACCGACAGTAAAGGGCTTTTATCTTTGATTTGTGTACATCAGTGGTTTCGGTAAGTGACTCAGTTGTGAGCTAGCCCCTATTAGGGTAATTCTTTTCCTTGAAAAGTTCATTGTCTGAGCTTAGGAGGAAATCTTGGAATGAAGCAATAAAAGTGRRAAAAAAAGTTYTAAAATAATTTAAARTTKTATTTAGACGTTTTGGGTTTATTTTTTGCAAATGGAGGAGAGTGGTGAGAAAGTGGAACACACTGCTCCTCATGAAATAATGAGGATTTTTTCCATTGAATTAATCTGAAACAGAATTACAGCTAAAGGCCTCAGCCATACAGAAAGAAAGTTGTATTTATGTTATGAAACCTGAGATTGCAGTTTTTCCCATGTTGTTGACTAAGAGAGACTGTGTTTCTTGTTTTGTGAAAGTGGTGGGGGCACGGTTTTATGGGTTTTTTTAATAAGGGGAAACTTCTAGCACATTAGAATGATTGGATTCTTTGTATTGTGGCTGAGATTAAGACCCTGTATAGAGGCCATTGGATCAAAGCTGACCATTTAAATCTCTGAGGTAGTCTGTATCCCGCTGTGCAAAAGTCCTGTGTTCTGTGTACAAGCATGGCAGCTTTTGTGTTGGGCTTTGCATTCCAGCAAAATCTTGACAAAGCTGAATAGTCACAGAGAACAAAGTTGCAAGGGGGGTTTTCTATTGTTGTTGCATTGTCTATTTTTAAAAAAATAGTATGATGTGCCAGTATTATCAGTGTAATGTTTTAATCCAAGTGTTTTACAAAAGTTTTGCCCCGTAGTGACAGGCAAACTGGTATTGTATTGTTTAGGGTTTGTTAACTTACACCAGTGTACCCTTCTATACTGATAAAACTTAATTTAAAAGGCTTTTAATTAGAGCAATCAATGTTGACATAGTTTTTTGTCTAAAAGAGGTGTCCATGTCAGAGATGTTACTGACCTTTTTGTTAAACTGGTCATCAGAAATGTTACTGACCCTTTGGTTAAATAGTTAAATTTATTGTTTATTAATATTTAACCATTAATAATAATTAGTTAAATATAGCTAAAACTTGTCCTTTCTACAAAAAGGGGCATCCTGACAGAATGGGAGGGAAAAAAGCCTTTCTTCTCTTTGGAAAGAGCAGCTTCTGTTTAAAGAGTTCCTCTTCAAAGTAATTAAAAGCCTTTAGTGATAGAGCTTTTTTCCTTCTACCTCCTGCTCTCTCTTTTTACTCTGTTATTTCTCYCACTTTGAACTGATAAGCAGTGCCTGACTGGTTATACTGGCTTGAACTTTTAACTGTTTTCAATCTAGTTTGGAGTAGGGACTTGAAGTGAGAGCACAGTCATGTGCAGGTGCGAGAGAAACTTGGTGGAGCATGCGAGGGAAGAGTGAGGGAGGGAATCCTGGCTCTGGGATGAGTTCAGACCGCTCACTATTACTTTCTCCTGTACACCTTTCTAGGTGCATTTCTATACTCAAGGAAGTCTGCACAGCTTGTTTCCTCTCTGGGCACCAGACTCAGGGTCTGGCAGTACTGAAGTGCMTCTTGTTGGCTGCATCAGCCTGGGCTGTAAATCACTCCCCCTCACAATGAAGTTTGTTTCTGCCTTTCCATATGTGTGATGAACTTTTCGGTTTAGGGCAAATTTGTTCAGGGAAGAGCTTGACCCAAAGCCTGAAGAAGTGGATACGTGCACTGTCTCTCACCTCTAATAGGCTGTGTGTGCATCACCAGGAGACTGGGGGAATCACAGGCAGTGTTTTAGTTAGAAAGATGGAAGAACATAAATATAGGTTAGTTGTTATTTATTTGACAGTTGTCATGCAAAATTTATACCTGGTAAAATGTCACTGTGGGAGCTGTAGCACCCACTCTGGTRTGTCCCTGTGCTGAGAGCAGCCCTGCTGAGCTGTGCAGCCAGAGCTCACACAGCTAAACCAGGCAGTAACCATCATTTAAAACACTTCTCTGTCATTTTCCTTTGACTTTGAAGAGGCAGTTAGAGATGCAATTGGAGCCTTATTATGCTTTAGTTAGTAGAGTTGGCCAGTTATATTCAGTAAAACACAAACCATGCAGGTGAGGATCCAAGTGTGTTGTCTCTGCTTTCCCTCTGTRCAACAGCTGTAATAGGGAGAATGGATATGGCTGGGGGTGGGAACAGGATATAAAGTGAACACATCAGAAAGGCACTGGAGAACAGCATTTAAAATATTAAATACCAGATTGACGGACATATTGTAAAGGCCCAGCATTATGGACATTACATACTTTTATTTCTTTGAATTCCTGTGTATATAGCTGCACGGTGGCACACCCACATTATCATAAGGCATGTGTTTATCAAAAGAAAAAATCAAACCTTTTATCCTGTTCTTACAAATAAATGCTTGTTTTAGCTAAAGAATTATATTTTTGAAGATTTATATTAATACAAGTTAGAATTATATAAAYCTTGTTTCTTTCAGAAACAAGTTTTGCTTTTTCATTTCTTCTCTCTCCAATCTCTCATCCGTTTTCTTTTATCCTTACCTTTTATTTTAAGCTATGTGTTACACAAGTACAAACTTCAGTTGTACAGAATGTCTGATTACTGTTCCTAACAGCAATGATCTGAATTACTGTTTTGTGCTAGGGAGCTACTGCATTTCAAGCAGCTACATAATGAGAGCAGGTTTAAAATCTTGTATAATAATTAATGTGCTCTGTTGCTCTTTGATTGGATTTTATTTCAGGGCATCTAGATGACGATGGGCTGCCACATGGATTCTGTACAGTAACCTATTCCTCGACAGACAGATTTGAAGGAAATTTTGTGCATGGAGAAAAGAATGGCCGTGGCAAATTCTTCTTTTTTGATGGAAGGTACAGTCTGACTCTTCAATTTTTCTTCTGTATTCTTCCTTCTGCTTGTAGCAATGGAAAACTAATCTACATTGATTGTATACTGCTGAGTTTCTGGATAAGGTTTCTCGTTAAAAACTAGCTGAAAAGTTTACTGCTGCTGTAGCCATTCCTGTGGCAGCTTTGTGTGTAATGAGGTGCCTGTAGTTGTTTCCTGGAGGGAGAATGCAGTGATGTGAGCTCTTTTAGACACTGTAAAGTTATGAGCTGATTAGAAATCATAAGAAATGGGAGGTGATCAAAACTATTCAAAACTATGCTGACAGTGACTTGGGCATCAAAGTTCATTACTTCGGGTGGACTTGTTTGCCTTATGAGTGCAACTGGACCAGGAGCTCCCTGTGCCGGCCCTCACACACAGAGGTAGGACCTTGGCAGATGGGCTTGCCTTCTGCTTTGTCAAATTGTTTATCAGTTAAATGACTGAGTTAAATACAGGTTTGTTATCAACTCTAGTTAATCCTCTGCAAGTTGCTTGTGGCCTGATTTACTTTCAGAAAAGCTCCTATAATTTTCCTTCTTTTCACTGGGAATTGTGACAGTGAAATTGGGCTAGTCTGTGCCTATGCATGTTTTCTTCTCTGATCCTCACTATGAACACTTTGTAAGTCTTTCCCCCACTACCACTGCAGCATTCCTATCTGCAGTTGCTCAGAACTTCCTCCAAGGGAGCAGCAGTGTAAAATGACACGATTCTTCATGGTTTTGCAGCTGTTAGTGACACTCTGAATAGCGACTGTTAAACTGACAGTCGTGCTGGGTCTGCTCTCTTCCTGCTCAGCAAAATTCAGAGCAGGAGCAGAGGTATTGTGCTGTCTCAGTGAGTCAGGTCCTTGTCTGTACTTGTCTTTGCCTTGCTTCATACTGGGGATTRTGGGGTTTTTTTCATGAGAAAGATAATGTATTTATTCAGTTATATGGAAAGTGATTAGGCCTCCAAGCTTGGATGAAGAAAAAGCCTTAGTGTTGTTGGTAATGGCCTTATTAAATCTCTGAGTAACTGAAAATCAGTACTGCCCAGCAGATGAGTTCTCTAAAATAGTTTTGGTTGAAGTTGTTAAGCAGTGTCTCTGTGGACACAGGTACAGAATGTTTCTGTGCTGGTGGATGATTTCAGCAGAGTAGATGCTGATTGTACACTCAGAGGAACTGACCCACTATTTGTTTGTAGGGCTGCTCCTCCATGTAATTCAGGGTACAGGCAGCATTTAGTGGGAAGAGTCAGGTTGCTGCTGAGCCTTTTTTGTACTGCTGAAGTGTTGTCAACTCTTCTCTTTTTTCTTTCTTTGTTTTTTCTCTCTCAGTTTTCATAAYCCTTAAAAAACTGGAATAGATGGCCACTGATGACCTTAGGAACTAGCAGAATGAAAACATGCAAAAACAGTCTGCAATGTTGTTTTGGAAAATGGGATTTTTTATTATATATGGGATTAATTATTATATATTTTAATTTWGCTAAAGCAGCCTTAACTGAGCAGTAGCTAATTACTGAAGATGTCACTTATCTTGCTATGCCCAGCTGAAATGGGTGGTTCAGGAATCATGACACGTCATAAGAACGACCTGGCACAGAACAGGACATGCTGTTTCCATTAACTGTGCCATGGGCAAGGCTGAGTGCTCATGAAGATGAGCAATAAACATCAAAAATGTCTCAAAACAGCTCTCCCTTTGCAGAATCCTGTGCAGTAAGCTAGCTGGTTTCAGCACTCGTGGGTGTGTTTCCCTGGCAGGCTGCTGAGTAAAGACTGACAGCTGTACTGCTGTACCTCTGTTGTTGGGGAGCAGCTGAGTCCTGTCAAATACAGGACTGGCTGCAGAGTAAGCATTCTTGTTTTTTGAGTGTTGGGGAATAGGACTGGCTGCCTGGCTGCCTTGTTTGGTCAAGGAAACTTTTCCCTTTACTGGAATAGCTGCCTCCTTCCTGCTGATTATTTAGGGGAATGGAAACTTGGAATGAAATATCAGTTGTTTTTTTCCTTCCCCTTCAAGAAAATGCAAAAATCACAGCAYATTCTTTAAGAGAGAGAAGTTTCACCTCTGGCATACTCCCTGTTTTGGATTGTGGACTTGAACTTTCCTTGGTGCCAGTGGTTCTGGAGTGTGTTTTGGAGAACACTTTGCAGTCTAAAGGCAGGCATGAGAGCCATGCTTGGCACAGAGCTGCCCTTCCTCCTTAACTGGAAACTCCTGACATCTCCCAAAACACAGTAGAAAACTATTATTTTTAGGGAAAAAGTTTTCAATATTCCCATGTAGAGGGAGTGAGAGATAAATGGATCAGTGTCTATAGATATTAACTTAATCCCTGGAAGAATATTCGAGTAAGTTTTGTTCCCCCCCTCCCAATTCATATCACTGGTTTAATTTTTAGATAAGGAGTATCTTCAGTCCCTTCTAAGCATAGTGRATAATGGGAAGACGGTACATCTGATAAGTCTTGACTTCGGCAGAATTTATGTTGTCAGCAGTATGATCATCTGAGAAGCAAACCAGAGAAGTACAGGCTAGTTCAGGGTTTGTGTTAAAAAGCTCTTGCTTATGGAAGACACAAAAGCTACTTACTCGTCTTTGTGCTGGTCAAGTCCTTGTTGCAATGGTTGTGTCTGGCTGCAGACACCATACTTTAAGAGCTTAAAAAAAGTGGAGTGGGGAGCAGGGTGGAAATAGCTCAGAAACTGAACAGCATAAAAGTTTCTGAACCTGACTTTTTAGGTGAGCTTGAAGGACATGGACTTCTTTCTTAGGCTATCATCCTTTTGATTTCCTTAGATGAGATGGATCTTTTAGTCACTGTTTGGAGCTTAGTACAAAGAGAGAACATAGAAGTTTGAGTTACAGTAAAAGAAAATACATTMTTTCCAGGGCTGAAGCACTGTTGTAATTTAACAATGTTTTAACTTCAACTAGTGCAATTAAAGGTAAGAAGACAGGATTTTTGGTGTTTTTCATTACATAAACTGGGGSTGGCTGCTTCTTTAAAGAGTAATCCTACATGTGTACGGTATGTGTGTTGTCACTACAGTGGAATTCAGCTCTAGTGATCTGTGATAAATTAGAGGGGAAAGTGGCATCATTTATARTTAAGTAACTATAAGCACTGATTTCTGGTGGTTCCCTGTGCTGTAGTGCCGTAGCTATCTGTGCAGCTCTGTAGYAACCTGGATCAAGAAATCCATTTGACTGAAAAGTAAAATATTTTTCCTGCCCCTTCTTGTTTTGCATCTGGTGTGCACTAAGGCTTTTACTGTAATGTATTTTCCCATGGAAACCTCATCCAGCTTGCCAGAGTTATGTAAAAACAGARCATGAAGCTTTAGAAACGCGAAAGTGAATTCTGAAAAAAAAACATTCCTTCCACAGCTCTTGCAAATCTGTGTGGTAAAACATGTAGAGTCATGTGCTCACAGACACTCTTTGGGCTTRTACCTTAGATGTCTGCATCTGAAAAAGAATTATGCAGTGAAAATATGTGTATGCTGACAACTGGCTGTTAGCTAAGTGTGCTGAAGTAAAAGCTAAACAGGTTGTGTTCCCATATGCTAATCCTAACAYGAGAAAGAAATATCTGAATAGACCCTCTTTTATGGTGATAGTAAAGGGTTTGCAAGACAAAACCAAAATGAAATATTTCTTTGTTTAAATCCAAGTGCAGCACTAGTTCTGTTTGACAAGGCTGTGTTTGATTTTAAGAGAAATACACAAAAAATGGCTGCTTTCAGTGGGGCCTGTACAAATGGCTGCAGAGTGTATTCTCCATCCCCATTAGAGCTGGGGAGCTGTGGCAAGTTGCAGTTCATGCTCTGTCATGTATACAGCACCTGAGTTTCATCTCTCCAGAGACATGTCAGTGAAGGTCCACACATAGCAGGTGGAAAATCCTAATTGTGACAGTAGCCTGCTTGAGCAAGAATTCCTTCTTTGACCAGGAGTGTCCATTTGCTGACTATTCCAGCCTACAGAACATACCAGGCACATGATTGAGATGAGTGATGCTGTGTCCATGCAGCACACACTGATGAAAGGGTGCTGTAAGTTGTTTTCTGCCTTTGGAGCTCCATAGAAACAAGTTCCTGCTTCTCACCTTGGCACTGCTGTGTGTTGAGGCTTTGGGTTCACCCCTGAGAGAGGAACAGTTTTCCACTGTTGTTTTCTTTCTCTCTTCATCAGCACCCTGGAGGGGTACTACGTGGATGACGCCCTGCAAGGCCAGGGAATCTACACGTATGAGGATGGAGTGGTCCTYCATGGCACCTACGTGGATGGAGAGCTGAATGGCCCAGCCCAGGAGTACGACAGTGATGGGCGGCTGATATTCAAAGGGCAGTACAAAGACAACATCCGACATGGAGTCTGTTGGATTTATTACCCGGTAAACCTGACCACCTGMTCTCCTTATTATTGAATTATGTACCTTTCTTCACAGCTGAAACAAATACCCACCATGACCCAGCTATCTAAAAATCRGCACACACAGATCTGGGTAGAAGATCTGGGCATTCTGATTTTGGATAATCCAACACAAAAGATTTTGGTGTTGAATGTTTGCCCAGTAGACAAGATTCAGTGAGGCTGCAAGATGCCCTGCACCATTTTCATCTTCCAGGAAATCAAGTCTCTTGGAAGTGCATCTATATTTGTATGTAATGTGGAAATAGGATGTCTAATAATTTATGCATTATCTCTTTGGGAAGGCTGGACTAATGATCTTGTCACTTTGTAGTGCTGGCTGCAGGTGAGGAGCATGGAAGCCATACTGCTACCTGCTGCTCYTGTTAAAGTAGGAGGASAGACTTTCTCATTTCTGCAGAATAYGTTGTGAAGTCTGGCTTTGCCCAGCACATCAGATGTAACTGATGTGAGAGCTGTGCMTCTGAGTRGAGTAGTGGMCAAGTGATTTGCTAATTAAGCAAAYCAGCATTTTATCTTTTTGAATTTTGATGTTCTTTTACAACCATGCTAGTTAAGGCTGTGACTGTTGTACAGTTTCTAGGGAGTTTTTGGTGCAAATTTTTAAAAAATGTGATTCCTATTCAGCCTTACACAGCAGAGTTGAACCTTTCAATCTTACCTTRTGTCAAGAAGGGGGTAACATCTGCATGTAATTAAGCTTTTGATCAAAACCCAGTCTAATTCTGTGCTACATATGGCACAAACTGGTTGCAGATTGATTTCTAAATGCTTACCACCACTGAGTGTTCATTTTATTTACTGGCTTTCACTGCTGCCATTAAGCGTGTATTAGGATCAGCAAATGCTTGGTGTACGCTGTCAAAAGTTTTTCAGTCGTGTACAAAATACAGCTGACCCTTCATGTATCTCTTGCTTCATCTTCCAGCTGACAAAGTGTTGCTATACCTTTTGGAAATGTGGATAATTAGAGGTTGTTTATCATCTTGCCAGACAGAAGGGTGCAAGGTGTTCCGAAAAACTCCTTTGCCATGGAACCAGTTGTTTCCTCATGACACTCTGCAGGATGCTATGTGCACAATTTTTTTCCCAGACTTAAGGTTCACTGTTCCCTATTACAGCATGCTTGAAACTCTTTCATCCTTGGAGTTGAACAAAATGGTATTTCTTTGAAATAGACCCAGTGCACAGGTCTTGATACAAATCAGTTTGTTTCCACAGCCCCTCACCACCTGGCCAAAGGAACCGCACCCCTCCCCCCCCTCCAGGGAAAGAGAGGAACCATCTACACCCTTCACCTTCCTCCCAGCCATATCTTCTATTTTCTTATGTATCAGTAGTTACTGTTTTGTAGCAACAGATGGGACAAAATTCCATGAGAGAAAGAAACAAAAGCAAAAATCCCAACCCCCAACAAGTGGTTAGACCTGTGCTAATGTATGCATCTCATTTCTGCAGTTGTGGAAATAATCTAACCTGAGCTGCAGGCAAATCACAGATGGCAAAGCCCAGGACTGAAATGCATAAAACTTGGAGAGAAGTGTTGTTGTTGATGCTTTCCACAAACAGTTGTTTTTGCTGATTACCACTGACATTGGGAGACATTCTGGGAATCATTTTTCCAGGAATCATTTTTCCTTAATAGGCTCAAGTCTTTAGAGGTACCATGMACTAGCAAGGTAGCGTTAAATCTTTTTTTCCTCCAGCACAGTATCATAGTAATCAAACCTCAGCATCTCTGTAGCTTTGGTCCTTGTTTTGCACCCTTGAACATAAAGCTTTCACCAAGTGAAATTGAATGCTTGTGTCACATGGAAGGGAAGACCTTGGGTGTTGCCTATTCCAAACAACGTAGCAAATCAGTTTTATCCTAACTGGAATGACTTAATCCAGCTTCTTCGTGTGTCTGATTCTCCCTCATTTTCATAATTTCACATCTGARCTTACTGTTGCATTTTTTAAAAGTTGGATAAAACCCTTTTCATTTCCTAAGGATGTTGCCTGGAAAATAGAATAGATCTTYCCAACAACATTAGAGTGACTATAAAAGCAAACCTTCACTTGAAATCTTTTGGGTACTCAGTATGGCATAAATCACACATGGTACAGTAAATTCACCATTTTCTAAGGTTAGTTGATTAGTATAATTACCATATATTGTCCAATTAAAAGGCTAGTTGATTAGGTAATAATTCCTCTGGTTCTGCCCCACTGGAAGCAGTCCACAGGCTTCTGACATAACAAAAGGCCCCACTTTCGTTATGTCAGGTCCAGATTCTGGTTGGAAAACAAAATGTCCTTGTAGCTGGTGCTCTTAATCTTGGAGATTAAGATAAAGGAGTATTTTAGGAATGTGTTTAAAAGGCTAGCTTATTRTTCCTAAATGTAGGGGAAAAGGATAGGAAAAAGTAATAGAAGCTACAGCCAGCATTTGCAATCTACAAAGCTACAAATGCATGRAAAATATAAAAATTAAAAATCTTAGGCATCAAGGATAGTAAAGTATAACTAAATGCTTTGCCTTTTCTTTCTTGCCTGTGYTCTCAGGATGGAGGCAGCCTGGTGGGAGAAGTGAATGAAGATGGGGAGATGACTGGAGAGAAAATAGCCTATGTGTATCCTGATGGAAAGACTGCATATTCTGGAAGGTTCATAGATGGAGAAATGATAGAAGCAAAACTGGCAACTCTGACAGCTGTTGAGGATGGGAAGCCTCAATTTGAAGTAGTACCAGGCAGTAAGTTCAGCTAACACAAACTTGTATTCCTGCTACCAGCCCTTTGCTGCAGACAGCTTGGTTCCTGTGATGTTCCCCTCTGGAGAACTGGCTGTAATGACACAGGCTGTTAGTGAGGGGCCTTTTCTCCAAGTCACAGAGCTGGGCAGTGAGGAGGGTGGTCTTTGTCCTGGGAACAGATGGGAAGTGCCCTCTGCATGGTCCTGCCCAAGTGCATTTCATAGCCCTTCTCTCACTCCTGTGCTCATGGGCTTGTCACATCCTGCTGCCCTCGGTGCCAGATGGAAAACCTGCTCCATTCACCTGATAACAGTGGTACAGCTACAGTATTTCTTGCAGTGAAATARCTGCAAGAGAAGAGGGAGGCCCTGATTTGGCTGTAGCTCTGTCAGCTGGRTTTGTGCAAGTCAGGGTTTGCTATGTGAATGTTCTGGCATCTGCATTGCTGGGCTGAGATTGGAATTAGTGAACCAGATTCAGTTGTTGTGTAATGGTCTGATTCACCAGCACCCTTCTGTGTGTCTGGTCCTGCTGACAGAAAGTGGCTGTGAAGTGCATAGGGGTGGTGCCTTCTCCAGTGGCTTGAAWCTAAAGCTCTGGAGTGGATTTGTTGTTCTGAGGTGTATGTGATGTTTTGGAGGAGTGTGGGTTACACTGCAGTGCTAA
>CADDXX010000598.1:445721-479001 GCA_902810485.1 Alauda arvensis
AAGAGTGCTTTCTGGTTACTAAATGTTATCTTCTGGCTGAAGTCTCTTCAGGATTTGGACTAAAAAATATTTCATATTTGAAGTAATCAAGTTTTTGGGGTTTTTTTTGGGTAATTTTTAAAATCAGCTATTGAATATATCCTTTTAAATTTTGCTTTACTTTTAAATTTGTTTTTAGAGACAYTAGGAGGGTCAGTTTGGAAAGGGAATCCAGTCCTCCTACAAGTTGGTAATTTGAAGAACTTATGTATCACCTTTTTGTGTTAGTACTGTTACTCTAGAATGTTGAGGAGAAAAAATAATCCAGAAGCAGTATCTCACTTAAGGCTTTTTACAGGTGCAGTTCTGTTCAATACTTTTTTTGGAAGTGTAGCATCTATTTTTTGCAGCCATTAAAATTTAATTTTTGACTGCCTTGATTAAGTTAAGGATTGCATACTCTCAGTACTGCCAATGAGTTTATTTCCTTCATTGATTTCTGGTTTTTTTTTTTAGGCCCAGTATACAGTTTTGACAAATCTACTTCATCCTGCATTTCTACAAATGCCCTTCTTCCTGATCCTTACGAATCGGAGAGGTGACCTTTTTTTTTCTTCTCCCCATGTTTCTTTAATGCTAACGATTTAGGGCCTAATTTTACAGACCCTTTCTCATCTAAAACTTAAAAGATGTGTAAAGGTTTGTAAAATGGAGGCCCTGTGTGTACCTCAACTTTAGGTACTTTMTGATACTCTGCAATATCTGAATAAGTTATTAGTAAAACGCTTGCTTGAATTCTCATTGAATGCTTGAAGACGAAGTGCTTCACCTTGAGAACTCCTGCTCCTCAGTGCCTGTACATACCAGCAACCCCAGCTTGGTGGGGACTTCTGGGGTTCTGATACGTGATGGAGGGTGCCCCTGAATTGAAGCCATCATTGTGGAGTAATAGTAGATTGGCACTTTAAAAAAAATACAAATTTTCCAAGTCAGCCCAAACTTCCCACCAAATCTCAGTTTTGACAAAATAGAGAGAACATACGGAAGAGAGGAAGGGAAGGAGTTCTATATTGAGGGTTTGAATAATAATGATAATGATAATGATAATAATAATAATAATAATAATTTTTAAAATTTAGTTTTGTTATTGTTATTAGCTTTATTGTTGTGCTGAAGGTATTGGGCTTTATCCCAGTAGTGCTGTACTTCTTGGAAATGAAAAGAGCAGCCAGTCACTAATTCCATGCCCTGTTCCTCTTGTAGGGTATATGTGGATGTGTCTCTCATTTCCAGTGCTGGAGAGGGATTGTTTTCAAAAATAGCAGCAGAAGCCAGTACGGTGATGTCCTTCTATAATGGAGTGCGAATTACCCACCAGGAGGTAAAGAAAAGAAAAAAGTCTGTCTGAATTTTCATTGCTCCTCYTGAAATTTTCTTTTCCTAGTAGGATCTTACACCCACTACTTCCCACCCTTGATTTAACATGATGGAGTTTAATTGAAAGGAAGTGCATGCTCACCTGTGTATAGATTTTAAAAGTGTGGGTTGTTTTTTTAAATGATGTACACCCATGAAAAGCTTTATGTGCATATATTTTGAATGTTGGGTTYCAAACTGCTGACAGAGTTGACCCCTCCACAAAGACATTGGATTTTTGCCTTGCAAACTAGGTAGACAGCAGAGACTGGGCCCTCAATGGAAATACAATATCCCTGGATGATGAAACAGTCATAGACGTGCCAGAGCCCTACAACCATGCTGCCAAGTACTGTGCCTCGCTGGGGCATAAGGCCAACCATTCCTTCACTCCCAACTGCACCTATGAGCCGTAAGTACAGCCCTGTGTKTTAGGGTAGAAGCTGCAGCCCGGCTGTCTGGGCTCACAGGGGTCCCTGGGCAGCTGGATGAGGACCAGTGGTGGRCTGGGAGTAAAGAGCTGAGGCACTGAAGGTGTTCCTGCTCACCTAGGCTGAGTTGGAAATGGGCTAGCCTTGTGGGTGCTTGATGTGTGTTGGGATTTAAGTATCTTGAAGTTTGCAAGTTGTTTGTTTTGTCATGAACTTTACGAGTTGCTTCTTGATTGTAAAATGCAYAGTCACAGCTCTCTAAATCCTACCTTGGCTAGAACTGCACTGTTTTTACTGAACTACCAGTGTTTTGATAATATTTTTGCTCGTATTCTTAAATCCTTTTGAGGTTGACTCAAGTCTGCAAATTTGGTATCAGAGTATGCAGTATTGCTCCGAAGTGAGTGAAATCTGGAACTGTAAAAGGAGCCAGCAGAGTGTGTGAATTGACAAACAAGCCTAGCAAAGATGTTTTTTTCCTAGGTTTGTTCATCCTCGTTTTGGGCCCATCAAGTGTATCCGTACCATCAGGGCTGTGGAGAAGGATGAGGAATTGACAGTGGCTTATGGGTACGATCACAACCCTGTGGGGCAGAATGGGCCCGAGGCACCRGAGTGGTACCAGCTGGAACTGAAAGCTTTCCAGGCTGCCCAGCAAAAGTGACGTGGGAGCACCTTCTGCATCCAGCAAACTGAAACAGAAACTTGGATCTATGCACTACCTTTRTACTGAAAACTGGACAACCAGGGATTGTTCATGCTGTTGCATCATAACCTTGCATTCTGTGTTAAGAGATAAGTTCCTTGGATACTAACTAGGTTTGACTGTGTTACTCATAGCAGATCTAAAAATTAGCTAGCATTGCACCAGTCTTATCTGAAGAAATTATTTAATATTCTATACAAGATGTGGTATTCTTTGGTAGCTTCTGCTTTTGCACCATATGCAAAGATGCCAAAAGACTAGAAAGAAACTAAAATGGGTGTATTGTTCACTTTTAGTCGGCAGACTTAGTGTTGCTCTCGATCTGCCTAGGCATTATTGTGCAACTGCATTTTGCCTATATGCCACTTGTGATGATAACAGTAATATTTTGATATTCTCTAATAGTAGCATAATTTTGCCTTTTTAAACCTTTGATCTGAATCTTGCAATAGAGCAGTTTATTTATTATCATATAGGAGGCTGGGTTTTAACTCCCCTTTCCTCTTGTCTGAACGTTGTTCTTTCTACAATTCCTCTTTTGCAGGAGAAAATCCTTTCTAACTAGTGGAAAGGCTTGTGTGTGTATGTGAGAGTGCTGTGTGTTGGTCTTTGTGGCTCTCTAAATAGTATAGCAACATGTCTAAACCTAATATTTATCTAGCCTGTACGGCTGGCTTATTTTATTTAATTTATTATTATGACATGCAAATGAAGCTGTTCTTTGCATGAAGATTTTGTGAAAAGGAGAAGACAGATTTGCTCTTGAAAGACTTCCAGAAGTACATGTTCTGGAAGGCAAGCACATTACTTGCATTAGTGTTCACGAGTTGGTTTGTGTATTGCACCTGTTCAAGTGGCTAGTTTGCAAGGCAAAAGATGCTTGGATCTCCCATGGATTCTCTGAAAGGAGGTGCATGTATTTAGGGGYAGATTGTAGTGAAGGAGAGCTGTATCTTTTCTGTGTGTTCACTTGACAGAACAACATAGCCTTATAGCCATCCTTCAGTAGTTCTGGTTTATGACACAGTGAATTAATATAATATGAGGTATCAAAATAAGATTTTTTTTAAAAAAAGAAAAGATACTAAAAGATTGTTTTTGAAAGACAAACAATGAATGTAAAAGCATCACTCAAAGCTCATATTTATAAACAGAAGTCAAATCCATAGCTTTGTTGCAGCCAACAGTRGGGGCTTGTGAATATTCATCTGCAGGGCTGTGTTCTGGGGTTTTTCAGGGGTAGGGAAACTGTGGGGTTTGTCAGATACTGTACTGGTGTTTCCTAATGCTGTATAAGAGAGAAAMAAATTGTATTGTCTTGRTCTGGATACTGGAGCCTTTCTGGGACTCTGGTGTTCTCTTTTGGATTTAGCAGCTTAGGAGAAACTCAAATGCATTTGCAACACTTTCTTTAAATGTTTGTAGTTTTAAAAAGTTTGTATATATGTAACATAAATGATCTGGGAATCAGACCTACCTTTCTATTGCAACATGTTTGGGTTGCTTGCTTGGACTGTTGGAGGTGTCTGGGGAGCTGGGCAGGGAGAATGTGTTGGGTACCGGCAGGGAGAATGTGTTGGGTACCTGCAGGTAGAAGGATGAGGCTGTTGTTATGTGCAGGCTGAGAATCCTTGCTTTGGTACCTGAGGAAAGTTAGGAATTACTCATAAGAACCTGGGGCTCTGTTTAGTCCCTGTGGCTGCTCACAAACATTTTCCATCACCTCATCATTTCAGTTTGCACAGAAGCTACTCTGTGCATGTGCTGGGGCAGGGGACAGGCAGGCTCAGGGTATTGTGACACTCTTTCAGCAGTGATCTGCACATGAGCTGTGACACCTCCCATCTCCTCGTGCTGGACACTCAGGTCACAGCTCCATGTCTCATCCAGGGCAGAGGTGACAGCTCAGGGACTCACCTGAGTGTGCAAGGCACAACTAACCTCACAGGTGAGGGAGAGTTGGCAAAGGTCAGTCAGCTGCTCAGCTTCAGTAAATGATTCTCAGAAGGAAACATGCATGACTTCATCTTTCCTTACCTGCTTATGGGTTGTTACTTCAGGTCATCAGCCTCTTGCAGGAAAGGAGGGAGCTCTTCTGTGTATCTTGGGGATTATTGTGCCAGGATCATGCAGTTTGCAAAGTTGAGGCTTGTGTCTAAGTGCAGGAAAGAGCAGAGGGAAGATGTGACTGAACCCTGCTGGGAATGGATGGTGACTCCTTCCACAATCTTGATAACCTGCTTTGGACTGCTRGCTTCTCTGTGCTCACTGAGGAATTGTGCTTAAAATGTTCTGATCTCTAGAGCTCCTTTCCCTTCATTTCTGATCAGTCTCTGATTCCTCTGCTAATCTCTTTGTGTGGAGTTGCTGTTTCAATAGATTTGTCAGTCTTCATATTGCCTGATTTTGAGATAAATAGAATATAGGTGCTCTTTGTGTATCAGGCTAGAAGATTGTATCCTAAAATRGGGAAATTCTAGGAGAAAAAAAGACACTGAGGTGTCCTGTGTCTTCTCAGAAAATTAGGTGAGAGTCAAGCAGATTCTTTTGTACTTGTGTGTAGCCTRGTAGGTAGCATGCCACAGCTGTGGCTGTTGTCTCTGTTACCTCTGCTGTCCTTCTCATCTCTGTAAAATCTGCTGGTCCTTCTATATCTCCCTTCTTCAGCGACCAACCTTTTATAAAAGTGGTGATTACAGAGCTGCTTTGGCTTGATTCAGGACCAAGCCTTTTATAACTCTCTGTTTTCTCTCTGTTCCTGGTCTGTTGGAGTGGAGATGGCTGGGATGGCTTTTGCCACTGGGTGGTGAAAGAGCTCAGTGTGTCCTTCAGAGGTACGAGCTGGCATCCCCTGGTTCAAACACAGGTTAGTTACAGAACTCCAAATAATGCCTTAACAGGTCAGTGTGTTTCTGGGGCTCACTAGAGAGCACAACCAGCTTCACACAGCTCCTCATTGGTGGTGTGATGACATATCCATAGACACAAGACCCACACCCAACCACWTTTTCATTTGGGGCAGAGGAAGCATCACCTTGCACAGCAATCTTCTTGGGTCTGTAGGATGCAGCTAACTACTGGTGAATATGCAATAAGTAAAGAAGCTCCACTTCTTAGTCTGGCCAAAGACCTTTCCTGTTGGCACAAAAGCTGGGAGGAGAGCTGATGCCTGTCAGCTGAGCCTGAGTGAGCTGCTGGCTCTTGGGATGCCCATTGTGACTAAAGAACAGATAGGGAAACCTGGAATTGCTGCTTTTTYCAGGTACAGATCAGTTCCCAACATCTGCCTTTGGTCTGCAGTGCTGCACATGGCTTTCTGTGATGGGAGGGTTACTTGAGCTCCTTTATGAAGAGCATGTAATCACTCTCTATTAGGAGGCTGCTGATTGTCACTTAAAAAAAAAAATCTGAAGTGGATTTTGCTGTGTTGGCAGCACAGGGTTTTGTCACCTACAGTATAGAAGCTTTGTTTTCTGGAAGTGGCTACTCTTGGAGATGAGAGCCAGAAAAGTTGCAGCTGAGAGCTGCCTGCTGCTGAGGTCACTCCACTGGAAAAGGAGGAAAAGGAAAAGTTCTTAGGCTCTGGAGGGGGTGTCTGAAGTTGAGTCTTGTGCTATAATTCTACTTTTGGGGATCCTGATTTTCTTTTAACAAACCTGAAAAGGTTTGGTTTTTTGGTTTTTTTTTCTTTTTAGTGGTAATTATATAAAACTTACCCTGCATAAATACCTTGACTGCTGAAAAAGTCAAAGGAAATACATGGAAATGGCTTTTCAGCTGTGAGAGCTTTTTGACTTTTTCCACAGTTGCTAATGTACCTCCTAGGATGGCCCATGCTTTTAATCAGGTGGAGCTCCTGGGGAGGTTTTGTGAGCTTCGGGGTGAGGCTGCTTGTTGTGGGAGTGACGAGGCAGGCTTCTCCTGGGCRCAGCCTTTCCAGGTGCCACAGTGTTGCACACAGATGGCACTGGGTTTTTTTCTGGGGGTCTCGTAGCATGTTGCTACAACAAAATGCTGCAAGAAGCAAGAGCTCTGTCAAGGATTTCTCACCCTCTGTCAAGCACTGGAGGAGCAGAGTAGCCAACATCCCATCTGGTAAGAGAAACTCAGAAATGACAGAAACTGCCACTTTTTTGTTTCCTTCCCAGCTGTCTGCCCTTGTCCTCCAGTCACAGCAGTGCTCACCACCTGGGTTGTGCCAGGGGTGCAGTGGTGTTGCTTTTGTCCCAGAKACCTCTGTGATTTGTGTCTTTCCACTCAGTGTGATGGTCTTTAGGAAAATGCTGCTGTTGCAATGAGGTAGCACTACACAGAGCTGAGTATCTGCTGCTTTGTTCTCCTGTGGCCCAGCAGAATTGCTGGAGCTGTGGGTGCCTGAGGACTTCACCTCCAAGCACTTAAAAAAGCCAAATTGCTTCGAAAGCAATGGTACTGAAGTATCTCCTTGCATGCTGGGGTGCTGCCTGCTCCTCACTTCCATTGCACTGCTGCGTGCCAAGAGCATCCAAGCGAGGGAAGCAGGCGTGGGAGCAGCTTCATCTGCAAGTGGAAATGGGCTTCACCTGCAGTGAACTTGTTCCTTTTGCTTCAGGGAGTGGAAACATGAGAACTGTATTTTTGGATAAAGAATTTCTAAGCAGTCTTATAAGGGATTTTTTTTTAAAAGGAAAAAAAAAAAAGGTGCAAGATTAAGTGCATGTTTACTTGCCCCAGATCAAAGGTTTTGAACTCCAAGGTCACTCTTGAATGGACCCTCCGCTGTCTTTGGGCAGTGGAACTTCCTGCCCTTTTTCTCTYTACCATTTTACTGTAACTCTATTTTTTTCCCCAGGAGAAATATCTRTACAAAAATTGTAAGCAATTAAATGTTGAAGCCATAAAATCATGAGTGTGGGAAGACCCGCTTCACRAGTTTTAACATTTGTATGTAAAATGATGTTTGTATGAAATATTTTCATGGTAGAATGAATATTTAAACAAAAAAGTTTCAGTAAGATCTAAACCAGATTTAAAGGGATGTCTTTTTGTAAGATGCAAGTGTAATTGAATACCAGTAAGTAGATAATTTTTTTCTTTTATTTTTAAGGGGAGATGCAACAAATGATCCTTACCATTACAAATGGTTGTTTCTGCTATTTGGGGAAGTATTTATGCAGCATTACATGCAGCTGCCATGAATAACTGCAATAGCAAGGCTAGTCACATTTTCAAGATGTACCTCTCAGCTTGTCTCCTCATGATATCGTACAAACAACCCATCCCTCCTTTCTGTAGATTCCCTTCTAGAAAACTTTTCCTACTGCAGCTGTAACAAATTTAACTCTGAGCTAAGAACCAGACTAAAATTGTGTATTACTTAACAGTTTCTGCTGGGCCTTCTGCTGTTTTAATACTCTTTAGCCCATAATTACTGGGTGTCTCTGTTCTGAAGAACTAAGTGCTAAAGAATAATCTTTGGGGTAAGCTGATAAGGTGTTCACCCCGGAGTATTTAACTTGTGTACAGTACTTGATAGGTGTTTTATGACATTTGTACTCGAACTATGAGCCTTACTGAACATCTGTAAGTTTATTCATGACTTTTACAAAATGGATAACTCTAAGAAAGATGTTTACATGAATGATGATTGCCCTTCCTTTGATGTTATGAATGAGGTTTTTATAGTGTGTTTGGGCGTATGTGCAAGGAAGCAAGAAAAGTGTTTCCGGGGAAAAACAGACTTGACAAATATTTGTAATAAGTGAATTTTAAAGATTGCTTTAATTGCGCTATGAAGGCAATGCAAAAATAAAATATTCAACAGAAAACCAATCATCTCTCCTTGTTATTTGTGTGTCACAGTTTTGGGCATCCTCTGACCTCTCCCCCTTYCTTGTGTCCTGTGTGCCCACAGTTCGTGCTGATGCACAGGAGCAGGATTTCACACAGCTAACACACACCTAGGCCACGTTATGTAAATGGTGAATGAACACCTGACACCACCTGTTGGTTTGTTCTGGCACCTCTGCTGCTTTTCTTACTCTTCTTTGTCAAAGCACTGGACATCAGTGGGATGGAAGAACATCCCGCCCRAAGTGTCATTAACTGTTGTTTAAAAGTGTGGCATATTTTCCTGTGAGGCAGTGGGAAGGTGCAGCAGGGTGCCTTCCAGCCAGGTAAGCCACTCCTCTGTCTCCTGATTCCAGGTGCACATCCTGCTGGGTGAGTGGTGAGGAAGGGGGCAGCACTTTGGGTGCCAGTCCTGCCTTCCCCTCCTCAGTGATCACAATTGCTGAGGTAACTGAGCCTGTGCTGGGTGTAGGTGTGCAGAGACTGTGCCCTCCGCTCTCTGCAAGGATGCAGAAGTGACATTGCCACTTGAACCTGCACAGTCACAAGGGGCTGGAAGGATGGGTACTGGGTGCCTGTTTGCAGGCTGTGTGGAAAATGACAGTGGGATTGCAGATGGCTTCACCCAGCCTGCCTGTGTCCTGCCCTGGTGTAATAACCCAGTACAGTAGAGGTTTATTTAAAGAAATTCTATCTGACCTGTGAGCTGATTTCTTAAAACTGTTTCAGGAACAGGCAGTTTTAGTGGTGTCCTTGTTAGGATTTGGCTGGAGGTGCTTGGGGGGGATGTTGGAATCATAGAATTGTTGAATCATCGAGGTTGGAAGAGACATTCAAGGTCAACCAGTCCAACCATGCACCTCCCACTAGCACTGTAACCCCCAAACCATATCACCCAGATGCCTCTTGAACACTTCCAGGGATCATGACTCCACTGCCTGCCTGAAAAACCTATTCCAACACCTGACTGCCCTAACAGTGACACTTTTTCTAATAYCCAATCTGAATCTCCCCTGTCTCAGTTTAAGGCCATTTCYTCWGGTCCTCTCACTGCAGACACGGCAGGAAAGACTGACCCCCACCTTCTTACAGCCTCCCTTGAGGGAGTTGTAGAGAGTGATRAGGTTCTYCCTGAGCCTCCTTTTGAGACTAAACAGCCCCTGCTCCCTCAAACATAACMTGTGTTTTCTGTAACTTTCATAAGCCTTGYTGCTCTTCTCTGGACACAATCCAGCACCTCAAAATCCTTTCTAAAGTGGGCAGCGCAGAACTGAACACAGCACTYGAGGTGTGGCCTCACMCGTGCCRAGGAAGGGGGATGATCASTGCCCTGGTCCTGCTGTCTGCCCCAGACAGGCCAGGGTGCCCTTGGCCTTCTCAGCTSCCTGGGCACACGCTGGCTCATGCTGTGTACACGGCACTCCCCAGCTCTTTTCTGTCCAACAGCTTCCGCTCTTTCCAGCAGAGAGCGGGCACCGATKTGCCAGGGGAACCTTTGCCTGTCARTCTAAGGAAACTGWTCCCACAAGCCATTAATATGCATGGAGTTTCATGGAATCTTACAATCACAACATGGATTGGAAGAGATCTTAGAAGAGCTTCCAGTTCTGCTCCCTCACCACGGGCAGGAACACCTTCCACTARACCAGGCTGCTCAAAACCCCATCCAGCCTGGCCTTGAACACTTTTAGTGATGTGGCATCCAAGAAGACCTGAGCAACCTGTGCCACTTTCCCCAGCTCACAGTACTGCACACGTGTATCGTGTGAAGCAGCACTCACAGCTGCAGGGGGGTAAAAAAAGCAGAAAGGCTCAATGGCTGTGGAGAAGGGCTGGGTGGAGTGCCCGGTTCCGGCAGCCCGAGGGTGCCCGGGGCGGGGCGGCCGCTCCCGGCTGCAGGCGAGGCGGCAGGGGCGGGCGGAGTACGTGGGTGCCGGCACGGCTCAGGGTCTCCCGGCCTCGCCGGCTTCTTCTGGCGTCATCTCGGAGCTCCTTTCCCCGGASGCGGAGCAGGAGCTCTCCCGCCGCTGCCCGGGGAGCGCCGGCCGGGCCGGTGCCGCTGCAGGTGAGGGCGCAGCGGGCGTGGCGCTTCCAGCGGGATCGGGAACGAGCGAGGGGACGCGGGAGGACACGGGAGACGGAGCTGGAGCCGCCCCTGGAGGGGGCGTGCGATGGGCGGCRGCAGCCACGGGCAGTGTCGGGGCTCGGTGCTGGCTGCCCGGCAGCGGCGCCTTCCTGGAGAGGAGCGGAGCTTAAAACTTCCAAATGGGAGCGATCCTGAGCGCCCCCGGCGCCTCTGGGGACAGCGGAAACCCCGGAGGGAGAAGGTCAGCGCAGGGGTCTGAGGTGAGGACCGCGCATTCCGCTCCACAAACGCCGGGAATGGTGTCCCAGTCACCAGGGACTTCCCGAAAGGCCGCTTTGCCTTCGGACACTGAGGAGCGAGCTCCGTGCTCCTGGAACCGGCCCTGCCCCAGCCATGCCCGCGGCGTGCTGCTGACCCTGTCCCTTCTCTCTCTCCTGCCTAGGCAAAGCCGTTCTCCCGACCCTGGAAGGCCCCGGCGCAGCTCCCCTGTCTCCCTGTTCAGGGGTTTATGTGGCAATCAGAGCAGAATGGATCGGTATCGCTATTTCATCTTTAACCAGAGGAACATGGTCGTGCTGGGGATGTTCCAGATCGCCTTCAGCACCGTCTGTGTCACCAGTGGCTTCATAGATGCCATTTTCAGAACGGAGTCTCAGCTGGGCAAAACCAGAGCTCCAATCTGGGCTGGCATGGTAAAYTTGTACTGTGTTTTCTATGCTTTGTTTTGCAGTGGTTTTTTTTTTCCCCACTGCCACCTACCAGTACTCATATTGGGGGTGGGAGGGAAGCCACGATTTCTTGCCAGCTGTTCTCTATGCTTTTAACTCAGTTAATAAAAGTTTCCTTATCATGATATAGGCAGAAGTTTGCAAGCAGACTTTCCTCTGAAGGAACTGAATTAAGTACATTTCTGCTGGATAATGTAGAAAATGGGGCATAGTGACAATTGACAGGGTTTTTTTGCAGAAACATAGTGACCACAGGGAGACCATCAAAGATTAGAAAGGGAACACCCATCCTCTGTTCAGATAGATGAACATCTGGGTGATATCTCTGTCCCACAGCACAGTGCCCCTAATTTTGGTACTGCAGTGAGGAGGAGATGTCCCTGYTCCCTGGCAGTCAGCACCCTGATTTACCCTGCTGAGCCATGCTGCARGGAAATTACACTGAAGAGCTCTCCCCAGTGCAGAGGCTGCCTGCTCCTTCCATTAGTATTTTTCTTTCCTCTACAAGATGCATAGGGACTTGGGACAGCAACATGCATTTTTAGCACTTTAAATCAGACTTAGTCTCATAATTTTGCCTGACCCATAAAGCTGTGGTGAGCAGAAGCCAGGCTGTGTGGGTAGCAAGTGGGCACGATATGTGTCACCCATGTCACACCCCCAGGAGATGCTACAGAGGAAAACAGAATAAATGAGCAAGTCTTTTCCCATTTCTGATGCAGCAGTTACTGATCTGAGCCTTCAAAACACAGGCTTTTCATTACTGTGCAGCAGTTTATCTTCCAAATCTGATACGAGTCTGCCAAGTTGCCAACTCCTTTTGTGCTCCACAGGTGATGGGAGTCCCRGGCATCCTGGCTTTGTTCTCCTCCCAGAGGAAGAATCCAGTTCTCGTAAGCAAGAGGGGCAGATGGGTGTTTGTGTGTATGGGGCAGGGGCAAAATGTTGGGGCAACCAAGAAACAGTTTGAGGAGGGAATGAGCTGCCTGGTCCTCCTGCAGAATCAAGAGCTTATTTCTTTGAGTTATYGTCACAAAAGCTGCTGTGTTCATGAGCAAGAGGAGGATGCAGTGTTGCCTTGCTTTCTGCTGCAGCAGTCAGGCACTGGGCCTAATAAAAAGCAAAAATCTGTAAAAACACTYCATTTCAATTCTTTTCTTTTGGTGATCCTTCATGTTGTTAAGCACTCTGTGCATTAAAATATGMAATAAGAGGTTTGCATTTCCTAGGCAGGTTTCTCCAGCTGTGTAAACTCCAAGGGAGGATATTGTATGTAAATAAGAGATCTCTAAGACARAGTCTTTAGGTAGCATCTCTGATTATTATTCAGGACTCAGCTGTAGCTCAGAAACTCAGTATTGTGAAAACCTCTACTTCTCTGTGTTTAGCTTCTTAGTGACTGTTGCTGCTGGGGACATTGTAGTGTTATGCAGTGGTAGGTCAAAGGCTACTGCAATGCTTGTATTTSCAAAGCACAGCTCTAATTCCTGCTCCCCTTCCTCTTCTCACTAAAACTCYCTGTCTAGGTGAATGTACTGATAGTTGCTTCCATAATCTCTTGTGTTGCCATCCTCATTGTCATAGTTTATAGCTCTTTCACACTGAGCTATGGTGAAGAGGAGGAGCTGAGTTCTGCCCCAGTCCATGTTATCCACACTGTAAGTACTGATATGAATTATTACTGGGGAAYATGACACCCTTAATCTGCCAGCAGTGCCAGATGTGGCTTACAAAGAGAACCAGATTTCTAGGAGGGGTGACACTAGGTCAGGTTGGCTGCTTTTGCTTCTTTGTGCAAAGGGGTGGTGTGGGCTGAGCCATAAAAAAAAATACTGGTGCTGCTCAGGGAAAGGTGCTGAGAGTGTCCCTGGCCTGGTTTGAGTCAGTGGTTGCAAGGCTTGAATCTTTCCAGCAAGCACCTCAGGTGACAAAAGTTACAGCAGTTATAGGTCAGCTGGTTAAACCTGGTGTTATTCCAGGTGTATCCTCCACAGTAAAGCTGAAAAGAAGGATTGAAGCCCTTTTCTATCTCCAGCCTACAAGCAATTGCTTGCTGTGGGGGTGAAGGCATTCCAGGTGGATGAAGCTGATCATTAGCTTATTGCAGGACAAATCAAAATGTCAGGCTGTTAATAAGGTGAAGTGCAGCAAGATGATGTTTCTCATATTCAGTGTGAAGAGGAGCAGCCATTCCTGAGTTTTTACTCATTGTCAAAGCCATTTCCAAACCCACTGCCATTGCATAGCATCTCACATTTAATCAGCAGCCTTATTTCACTGCTTGCTCTGTTTGAGGGTCATACTTGGTTTGTTTTTCAGATCACAGAAAAGCCTTAAATAACACTGACTGAGAATCAATCTCCTATCATGTGATCACAGCATTCTTGCAGTCATTAAGTTATCTTTTGGTGGAGAATGTCACTTTTTGAATAGTGTCACTTTTTGGCTTTACAGTCTCCTTTTCTGTTTTGCAGAGGTTCCTGCTCAGTAAAGTTGTCAAGGGTGCTAACATAGCCATGCTGGCTGCATCCACCTGCAGTGCCTTCTTTGTGCTGGCCATGGCTTATCTGGGGTGCCGCAGCCTCCCACGCTGCTCCTGCTACGACAGTGTCACTGGCATGGTGAGTGAGCAGCCAGGGACACCACTTTGCTTCTGAGTGGGGGTGGGAGGGGGAGGAACTGGGGACAAGGTTTTTCTCCTATAAACTTAGTCTCAACTCCTATCTCAGGCATGCAGGGCTAATTCTAAGAAATTARGTGGGATATTAGAAGGGGTTTATGTTTCTTATATTTTTTGCTTTTATTATCTCCCTCTTATTTACAGTCTCTTGTAAGATCTAATATAAGTTATCTCTATTTGCCAAACAATTTGTACTGAAGATRCTGTGGCCTCTTYTCCCATAAATTCCAGCTGTCCTCAGAAACTGTTYTTCTCATCTKTAAGCCAACAGTTCCTTCTGGTGCAGCATGACAAAGACTTACTGGTACTTACACACTGGAACTCCAAATGCTGTAATAAAAGTATCTGTGAGAAGTGTAGGGGTGCTGACATAGGTAATTTACTCCTCATGCATAAGGACTTTTCTCAGGTGATGGGGCACATGGCATCTCTGCTGAGTGAGCTCAGTAAATAAATAAATACCAACTACTTCTCTACTAGAACAATTCTGATGCTGTGTTATTAAACATGTACCTCCAGCCATTGGGCTTGGTAAGGAATTAAAGGGTGCAGGGCACAAAGCAGCTGTTCTTGACTAAAGACACCAGCTGGGTAATGTAAGGCTGCTTTAAACTTTTCAACTAAAGCATGTTAGGAGGAGTGAACTGCACAGACTTTARAAATAATTTCAGGTGTATCTTCTTGAACAAATTTCCAAGTGAGGTATTTGATGGTGSTGTTTTTTTCTCAGGAATGGTTGCAACCTAATGAGGACCAAAATCAGGCTGTGGAAATGATTTGTGCTGTACAAAGTGAGTAACTTTTGCCTCCACATATCTGGATGTTCACCAGGGATGAGGAAAGAACATTCTGAATAAGGTTTACATCCCAGGCCAAAATCCTGATGACCAAAAGGAACTCAGGATTCTGTGCAAACACCTATGCTGTGTTTAATGGATTTCCCTTTCTTCTCTCACACAGGCCCTGGTGGGAGTTTTAACTTCATGGATCGGTTTCCAGCCCAGGATGTAGATGCAGAAGAAGACACATCCAAACCTCCACCATATATCAGAATGACTTGAAAAAGTGGCTGAACATTTTGTTCAAATGTGGCAAGAGAGATGCAAGAAGTTATCTTTAAAGATGGTTGATGCACTTTTCCTTGGCCATTTGAAAAACACAAGCACACAGAACAAACTCGTGAATGCCCAACACTGAGCAGAGATCACAGTGCAGAGGGAAACATCTGCAGGTGATTTTGAACTTTCAGACTTTGTATGGTGAAAATRCCTCATTGCCTCTGGAAAGTGAGAGCATTTTTGTCCTCCAGCTTTTGTATTTGAATTTTGTATTTGAATTATGTCTTATTTCACTAGAATTCATCATGTAATTTGTGTAGTAGTGCTAGCCTTAGGCATTTAAATATTAAATACAACTCCTTTTTCTTCAATGACTATCTCAATTTCTCCCTCTTACTGCATGAATTATCTGGATAAGAATGAACTTCATCCTTGAGCTTCAGAGTGTTTTCCTTTTCTTCTTGGTAGGAATGAGGGCAAGTAAAGTTTTTGATATGAAACCTTAATAATGGCATTCAGGTACCTCTGTCAAAATGTGCCTTCTGTGGGGTGTAGACATGTCAGCACAATCAGTTTCAGCACTGAAGTGTAACCAGAGTGTGGCAGGAACTGGAGCTGCAGTAGCTCCTCTTAGGAAGTAACTTGAATACTCTAAAGTTAGTTCAAGTTTTCCTATTTCTACTTTGTAGATTGAAAGTTTAAAAGAAATCCTTATTTTAGGGCCCATYCTGCTAAAATTTATTACAGATCTAGACCAAGGTGTTATGTTGTATTTTCTCTAAGGGACTTCATCTTCTAGACCAGGGAACTACAGCTTCCAGTGAGGTTCTGTCATCCTGAAGTACACAGAATTCCCCTGTGTACTTTATGTTTCACTTTTAGGTGAATGTCAAGTGTTTATCTTGCCTGCTGGCCTTGAGCAGGGAGTGGTAGATGACTTATCCCGTGGTACAGGTTAGCACAGCATTTGGACAGGGCCTGGAAAATAAGTTCCCATCTTGAAAAAATGGATAGTAGGATAAGTCATGCCTACCATGAGGTCTGTAACTCCAGGAATTATCTCATATAAAACTTCTCTAATTTGCAGCAAGTATGGTGCCCTTCATAGTCCCAAGACAAGAGTTGTTCTTGATTTTTTTTTTTTTCTCTATAGACTGAAATCCTTTTCATAATGCTGGTAAAGGGTCTCCAATATCTAAATGGCTTTAAACTAAAGAAGGTGGTTTAGATTAGATATTGGGAAGAAGTTCTTTGCTGTGAGGGTGGTGACACGCTGGCACAGCTTGTCCAGAGAAGCTGTGGATGCCCCATCACTGAAAGCTCAAGGCCAGGCTGGATGAGACTCTGAGCAACCTGGTCTAGTGGAAGGTGTCCCTACCTGTGGTAGGGGGTCAGGATAAGGTGATCTTTAAGGTCACTTACAAACAATTCTGTGATTCTGTAATGGTTCTGTGAAGAGCTTACACAGCTTTTGTTGTAATCTTCAACAGAGAAATACTCAGAGCCACATAATGAGGAAGTGCCAGTGAACTCTGGCAGCCCTTTGTGTGTGAGGTGCCTGCCAAGTGTATCTGTTACTGACTTTAACCATTGAAATGACTGTGTCTGGGAATATCTCAGATCAGGAGAGCAGCCCTAACCACCAGGCTCTCTCTGTAGCCCTTCTGAGGTCACACACTGCTTCCTTCACTGCCCAGCCTCAGCSAGGGAGGCTGTCCCCATCTTTGGGTGCTTGGATCTGCAGGTCCTACTCTRGCAACTGGAGGCTTAACTATGTGTCACAGTAGGCAAATTCCTCCTGACTTTGGCTCTAAATACCTTAATTACCTTGCCTGCAGAGCCACAGGATGGCTGAGGTTGGAAGGGACCTCTGGGGATCACCTAGACCAACCCCCTCCWATGCCAACCAAAACACAGCTGGTGTCTTGTTCATTTGAAGGTGTTAATGTTTGAATTGCTTTGATATATTAACTCAAACGCTGTGATTCCAAATGGGATGCTGTGCTTTTTCCTCTGAAACAGTGCCTGTCAACAGGCATCAAAGCACTGATTGTGACTGCTCTCCCTGTCCTCAGATGTCCTGCAATGAAATGCCGAAGAGTTTCTTTTTGATTAACACAAACTGCAGGTCAGTCAGACTCCATCAGAGGGTATTGGGCTCACTGACAGCTGAAAGCAGCGTGGCTCTGGTCATTCTAAAACAGATTTTGCCTTGCTGAAATGCACTGCTCAGCCTCTGCATCACTTCTGGGTGGGAGTTATGGCCCCATCCAGAAGTGCTGTTCCATAACCAGTCATTGCAGTGTGAYACACTGAGCATAATTCAGCAGCATGTGACTGCTGGTTGAACAGGACAATTTGCTTTTACTGTGAGCATGCAGAGCARCACATCACCAGTCCCTGTTCAAATGCTGTGCTGTTTCCATCGGCTCAGGCAGGTAATTCCTRGGATGGGGGTGGCAGTGCCACCACGGCTGCTGCAGGTCAGGTCYTACTGGCACAGCTCTGGGGCACAATCCGAGTACCCAGCCCGGCTCTGGAAGCCTTTGATCAGTGGCATTTAGTGACAGGCGTGGCAGGGACTCTCCTGGCTGTGAAACAGCCTTAGCAGCACATATTGAAATCTTAGGGGGTAAAAGAGAAGTGTGGTCTAAGCTACTTCTGAATAAAAATGTATGCAACTGATTTATCAGCAGCTGTAAGCTTATTTCTTACACAGTCCTTCCAGTGGTGCAACTATTGCAGATCACTCACAGACACAAGATTTCAWTAGTTCTTTGCACAAAAGTGGGGGTTTCCAGAAACATGACAGCTGCAGAATGGAAATTACTGGTAACTGATTATCAGTTTAATGTTACACCTCTTTGGTGTAAGAGAAAAGAAGGAAAGAGCCAGAGCTGTGTGGGGCTGCCCATGGGATTGCAACAGAGARAAGGTATGAAAGACTTTGAGATAACAAGGTGCTGATACTTAAAGCCTTCTGAAGTTTTATTGAAGCACTCTGAGTGTCGTTGGCAATCACACGCTTCCGTACCTCAAGTAGGCTGAGACAAACATTACCTGAGGCACAGAACAAGGCATAGCCAGGTGGATAAAAGCAAAGCCTGCCAGCCTCTCCATTAGGAGGGGCCAGAGTTAATCACCCAGCGTAATCAGAAGGTTAATCAGGGAAGCTGATTCTGGAAGTTAATGTTCAACTAAGGGCAAAGAATTTTTTTGAAGTCACTTCCCCAACAGAAGGGGCAGGAGGTGCAGAGGAGGAGGGAAAGAGAAGGGATCTTCATCATGGGCAGGATGAAGATGATGAGAAGTAGCCTGTCAGGCACTTCTTTGACAACAAGCCCATTTGGGATTTTTGAAATATATATTTTTAAATGTATTTATATCTTATTTTTTATTTTTCACAGATATACGTTTTGTGCAGTTCCTGCCCTGTGCTGTTGCACTCCTGGTGCTCAGGGTTAGGGCAGTTTTTGCTGGGCACAAATGTCTTTCCCCTTTGCTGGCAAAAGGCAGTGAGAAACCAGGGGATGCAGTCACAGTTCTGTATCTCCGTAGCCCACCCTGTTTTAGCAAGTAGTTGGAAATTGAAGTGAAGCTTCACTATAGGTAGATGAACTGGCCTAAAATATTTTGAGTGGGGAATACACAGGTCTTGCTCATTAAACATGCTGCTGACTGCTAGGGAAAGGCAGGCTACAGAAGAGAGCCCTGAAAGAGCTGGGAAAGGACAGGAGTAGTACTAATGAATCAAAATACAGACATGTTCTGAAAATAGGAAGTGGTATTTGCCTGCAGCTGAGAGCAGGAATGTTCCCAGTTTTGGGGGTTGTTTTTCTTATAGTCAGTAGAAACCCCACCTAATACAAGAAGCACAACATGCATTTTTTGGAGTCACACTGTAATTTCTTGTTTCCTAGGATCATGGAGCCACAGGCTTCTTTAGGTTGGAAAGGACCTTTAAGATCRTTGAGTCCAACCATTGATCCTTATGGGTCCCTTCCAATATGAGATATGATGATATGATGCCATGATTCTGCAGCACTAACAGTGTGTAAGTGCAGGGAAAAGTCTCTGAACTTCCCTCTGACTTGAGGAGGGAAGCCCGTTAAAGCAAACAGCATTTCCCAGCCTTCCCTAGCAGCTTCTCCATAAAAACAGGAACTGCTTTGTCCTGCCCCTCTCCAGCTCAGTCTAACCCAGCACATGATCAAACTGTGCTTGTTTCACTTGCACTTTCTGAGCTGCTGCAGTAATGCGTCCCTCCCCTCACCTTTTTCTTTATGTAGTTACAGCTTCGAAGTGACAGAAATGTGTGTCCTCTTTGACTTGACATTTATGCCATCTTCATTTAAAATTACTTTGTTTCTTAGTTCATGTTTCATCCTCTGGCTTCTGTCTACTACATGTTTTTAAGTACACTCATCACTTTCTCCTTTAGTCAATATTAGTTACTGTATCTGTTATGTTTATGGTGAAACAGTGCATGCAAATATTGCCAAGCCCCTGCCCCTCACCCATGAGTGATTCAGGAAGACAGATGGTGTTTCCAGCTTCCAAATTCTTTGCTCTGAACGTTTCTTGCAGCAGTTGCTTCTGTCTTTCTTATTTTGTCTGATGCAGGCAGCCTCCCAACCCCGACTGACCCAAGTGTTTGCTTCATTCAGCAGTTCTTCACCCATAAAGCCAGAGAGCTGGAGCCTTAAAGCAGATGATAGAGCTGGAATCCCACCAGTGTCAGGTACCACACATCAAGAAGAGTTGGAATTCCACACAGCACTCCCCCAAGTTTGCATTATGATGCAAAAGTATGTATGCCTATGGTGATATGAATATACGTTTTCTGTCCATCCTTTTAGATATATAGAGAGAATATGTCTTGTTTATCTTCATTTATCCTCTACTACCATCATGCATATAAATGAAATATACCTATTTAATGACAGATGAAAGTATTGAAATCAGCTCTTTCAGGTCAGGTGCATTTTGACAAAGGCACTGTGAGCCTTGAGGCAAAAGAGAAGGGCTGCCAGCATTTGTGCTTTGTGACTGCAGCCTCACAGTGACTCTGGTATTAGCTCAGAATTGAAGCTAGCACTCCGAGGCAGTCATGAGGATGCACAGGAACTTGAAAACCCTCTCTGATTAGCACAGGCTTTTCTTAATCTGCAGCTGAATCTTTGGTTGCTGAAGCCAGAAGCCCTTCACTGTCTGTAATTTATGAGTGTGTTAAAAATACTTTGAAGTAAACAGAAAAGCTATTTCACGTATTTTAGGGTCACTTTAGTCTTTTCCTCTTTGTCTGCCCTTCCTTAACTGAAGAAAGGTCCGAGGGACAGGGGACTATGAAGGGCAAGGAGCACCCCAAAGCCCCCTGAGCATTCCAAATGTATTCCTGTACAGGATTGGGTGGGAAGAATGTAGGAACGACCAGGCTTTGGAGGGATAAATGGTTTGCAAAGGCAGCTTTATGACTCCTGATTGAGAGGCCCAATGTGATGTTTTTAGCAGTAAATCACTAAGTATTTTCAGAAAGGGAATTCAGCATATTGCCTCACACCAGCCTTTTTTCTGCCCGTGACCTTTCCAAAAGGCAGCACAAACAGTAAAATAATAGAAAAGGAAGTCCTGAGCTGAGATCAGGGTCKTATGACTCCCAGTTTTCATGTGCCCAGAGCTTCACCCAGCTTGCCCTTGAACACTTCTGGGGATGGGGCAACCACAGGTGCTCTGGACAACCTGTGCCAGCWCCTCACCACCCTCAGAGGGAAGAACTTCCCAGTAAGAGCAGCGTATTTGTTAAAGGCAGGCTGGGGAGGGGATTATGCTCTGTTTTGGGGTTTTTTAAATGATCACTGGTATAGCTGGGAAATTTGTTTTCCATTTATTTCAAATGATTAGCTAACTATTCAGTAATTTGTGATTCACATGAAGCAGTGATGATGCAGCAAGACAAAGCAATACTGTCAGTGACATCCCCCCAGGGACTGGGCACCTCAGGGAATGTCCTGGATGACCAGTAGCTCTTCCTTGTCTTCCTGTTCTGGAAATAACTTCCAGAACTACAAGGAGCTGCCTTCAGCACGTTCTTCTATTTTGCAGGTGGGAGACTGTGCAGAGCCCARTGAATCCCAGAACATCCCTGGAAACCACCAGCCATTCTTCCTCTCTCAATGCCTCTTCACAGCCCACTGATGTCATTCAGCTGGATAAATGAGGCCTCCTTTGGGCACCCAGCATCAACAGAGGAAGGAGGAAAAATCCCACATCCTCAGAGATATGCTCAGAACGGTGGGATTTTTTTTGTGAACCCTAGAATAATGACAACTTCTAATGTTATGYCTATGACTTTAGATTTAAGATGATGTACTGGTATTGATTAGCACAGAAAAACCAGACTATTACATGAAAAAGTAACATTACTATGACTTTTAATTAACATATGGCTCTATGTTTATCTGGGAATTGCAATGTTAAGCAACATCAGTCAATGACCTCAAACGTAAGACTCCGGGAAAAAAAAAAGGATCATTCTGGTGGAAGTGGAAATACTCACAGAGTGGACAAGGAATATGACTTTCAACAAAKGTATAAAAGTTACTGAGGTTTTATTTCTGAACMAGATAAGAAAGAAGAAGAGTACTGGAGAACTAGAAGAAGAGTAAAGGACAAGACTCCTTTAGGGTCCTGACTTACATCCAAGGGTGAGTAATCACTATTTTTATAACTGTTGTATCACTTGCCATTTTTCTGGGATCTGAAGTAAATAYTGAATATGCCTCTGAGTCATCAGGTGGGTGCTTCAGATGCCTCAAAATCACCCAGAGTCATTGCAAGAAAACACAGACAGTAGTCCAAGTATTGTGACAGTCTTTTTTGTAAGAATTAATCACCCACAGAGAGAGAAACAARAAACTCCATTAACTCCCTCACAGCATTTTTTTAACCATACAGAATTATATTATCATTCCTATTATAATTATTGAAAACAAGTGATAACAGTTTGTGGCAAAGGCAGTTTATTAGGTTTCTGGGACTGTGCCTTGCCTGCCCCCAACACATACAAAAGAAGCCAACTTTACAGTCTGGTCAAGTGAAAATACACACACCAAGTATTGAGTACTCTGACATCCACTCTGTGGGCAGAACATCACCACTGAAAGCCAGGGAGCAACACTGAATCCTGCAGTACTGACCACACTGCCTTCGTGGCAGAACCATTACAACATGCTTTGTGCTGAACATGGAATCACACACTTCAACACCATTTCCACACAATTTTCATGACATGAGGGCCCTTATTTACAAGTTGCGATAACTCAAATAAAACTTAACAGATGTGCAGGTGTTTCAGATAAAATGTAACAGTAACACTGCAGCTACATTATTTTCTTACCCCAACCTGACTGACTGACTTTAAAATTCTTAACTCTGGGATATTTTTTATTAAAAAAACAAAACAAAACAAAACAAAACAAAAAAAAAAACACACTTGCTGACATATTTAGTACACAAATAATTAAGGATCCTTCTCAGAAAAAAGATTAAGGACATGAGTGAAAAACAATCTGTCCAACAGGACTGTAAACCATATTCACTTACCATAGCATAAATATCAGTTTAAGATCAATTCTTTTCTTAAAGAAATCGTTAAGGACACTAGTGTTAAAAAGGTGATTGTTTCTGAAACAACTGTAAATTCTAGTCATGTAAGGTTTAGAGTGAATACAAAAGCTCCCTTTTACAAATGTTTCCTAAGCAAAAATACTGTCACAATTGAAGCAGCTTTATACAGGAAAAAGTATTACCTTTTGTTTAAATTCTTTTTAAACATCTTAATCATATTAGACCAAATGAAATGCTCTTTCAAAATCTAGAAAAAAGTCAATGCATTTTTTTCAGAATAAGTTGCAATGAAATTGCATCTTAAGAATTTTAAGAGTTAATAACAGTGATCTTGTTTCAGTAATTTGTTTCTAATGTGATCATTAGGGTGGCAGCTTCTGAACTAGCCCTTCCATTTAGTTTCTAGTAAGCAACACATGCTACACATTGCCAATAAAAATCTTCMTTTATACTTCAAAAACTAAGTCACAAAGCACGGTTTGACATGGATGAAGTCATAGACTGCATTCTATGGCTTACATTTCACTKGATGCAACTATGTGCAACTTAGCACCATTTTTATTATGAAACTCGACCTTATTATGAAACTTGATCTTCAGTCAGAACTGAAAAAAGCAGTTGCAAGTATGAGAACACAAAAAAAGGTGGTTCAAGAGGAAGAATTTCCCTCATCTAACCCCTGCTAGCTCACATTAGTAATGCCAAGGATGCCCTAGATACAGTCACAACATTATACATGCAGGCTTTTGCTCAGAGATCTGTAACAGATGATGTACTGGGAAGATTTACTCCATATTTCAAGACCAAATTTAGTCTGTGTCTGGAAATATTTTWAGAATGTACCATATTCCTGAAATATGTTATCATGGTGGCTTTTCAAGGTATTTGAGAAGCACTCATGATTTCTTAAAGCCCTGCAAACCGTGACCTTTCAAAAGCAGTATGCTTTTGCCAAATTCACCCAATCTTTTACCTTCTCAACTGTTTTTACTTACCCTGAGACACTCAACTCAAATACAGCACCTTCAGAAATATAAAATTTAATTTTATATAATTATTGTAATAATTATATAAAATTGATTTCTATTTAATCGTTTAATAACTTAATTTAATAATACGATTATAAAACTTATGGACAGAGTCCCAATTTCACTCCAAATCCTGTGCTACAGTACTTTCCACATGGGTTAAGATAACATAGTTTGGCATCACGTGCTAATTATGAAAAATTAATGAAGTTTWAAGTATCAAATAACTGTCTAGAGGTAGGGAGAAGTTAGTCAGTTCTGTTACCACTGCCATGAAGAAACAGACCAAGCTCATAGTGGAATGACAGGCCAAAACCCAGCAATTTGCACCGACACTGGCAGCCCAAACTTTGACAGATGTGGGGGCTTTTTTGCTTTTAAAATAAAAAGGTACCTGCTTTCTAATTTGTTAGAGGTCACCTAGTATTCTTTCATATGCCAAAAATCTCCCCACTTGCTGACCCAAAACCCAAGTTCCCTGGTCGCAAAGGGCTCTTCCTCCTATATTATTCCAACACAAGCAGTAACCAGAAGTATTAGTAAACTGGCCTACTATTTATAATCTTACCACAAGTGATGAGAACAACCTCAGGCAGCAAGAGCTCAACTAAAATTGCTTTGTCAAAACTTGACAAAGTGAATATGTTCCCATGTATTTATAGTGAAATTTTAGTAATTCAGAAAGTACAGTTACAAAGTGCAAGAGCATAAGATGGGCACATCTACACCAAGAAAAATAAAAAAAAACACATTAAAGTGCCAAAGAGATTTGCTATAATTGCTACCAAAACCTGGAACTTTGCCAAGACCATAATTTTGAAGCACTTGCAAACAAGACAAGGTGACAGCCAGTGACAATGTGATCAGTGACAATCCTAACACCAGCAGGATGTAATAGGTTTTGGTTCAGGCTTTATATGTATTTCATCATGATCTGGGGGTTGACTAAGCATTAATGGCTTGTGACTTTTAAGCTTGTGAGCCAGTGTCATGAATATGGCCTCCACATGGTCATTGTCATTGGGGTTCTTGGCAGAGGTTTCAAACAATGGCATGCTGTGAGTGTCAGCAAACTTCTGGGCCAGGTCCGTGGGCACCTGAATAGCACTTCTCAGGTCACACTTATTTCCAACCAGAATCCGTGGGATATCACTGGCAAGAAGGTGCTGTTTGCATTCCTCTATCCAGGATGGCAGGCTGTGGAAACTGGCAATGTTTGTCATGTCATACACAAACACCACAGCATGGACATTCCTGTAGTAGTGCTGCACCATGCTCTTCCTGAAGCGCTCCTGGCCCGCGGTATCCCATAGCTGTATCTGAAAACAGAAAGCAAAGCAGAGGAAAAAATGTTTTATTACTCAATGTAACAAAATAACACAAATAACACAAATTACCTGTAGTGAGGAGAGTGACATGATCACAGAAATCTACTCTTCTGAATTAATTATACTGACAAGTTTGTGCTGAAGAAAACCGTTGCGTTCACACAATTTCAGAAGCTTTGGCTTTCAAAGCTGCTCGCAAGTGAGGCCAGGAGGAATGATGACACAACTTGAGAGAAAATAAGAATTTCTGAAAGTTTACTGGAGCCTGTATTTTTAAAGATCTTTTTAAAAAACAAATCCTTAAGTCTTAGCAATAGCACCTTCATTTGAAAATTAAATATATGTTACTTCCCAATACAATGCTCAGCTGACATGATTATTGCTATTGCCAAAAATAATCTCATCTTCCCCAAAATTTTGTTATTAGCATGACATTAACTGCCACGTGAAAGTAGGAAGAAATAAAACCATGCTTGATTTCAACATCACCAACAAAAACAGGACAAAGAAATCTTTCTCTGCAGTGTGTTGGAATCAAACCCTCCTGTGATGAACATCTAACTTATTTAAACTGGGACCATACTATTATTTGTAGTATTAAGGCATGCATAAAAGGAAAAAAAAATAAAAGTATATGTTGTGACAGATAGAATAACTATAAAGGAAAGGCCTCACAAAATCAGGCCTGCTCTATTAAATTAACAGCTAGCCTGTCATCTCTTCTAACTGCAGTTAAGCAATTTGCAAGCTCCCATGTGAAAATCTTGGTATGAAAGGTTTGTTAGCACAACAACCTATGCTTGGGTTGAAAAATAAGTGCATCTGTGTAAGCAATAAGATCTGTTCCTTGAGAACCCATAAAGGAAAAACGTAAACAACCTGAATCTGAGCACGAACACACAAATCACCTTCTGACCAAAGACTGAAGTAGTAAAAAAATAACCAGCCAATGGGTGTTGCACAGGAGAGCTGTGAAAACTGTATGAGCTAAGTGATGTGAATAAGAAATTGGCTTTTCCCGCATGAAGAAAATGTCTCGGCTAATTTATTACAATATCTGATGACCCGACGCGATCGGGGGAGGGACGGCCGAGCCCGCCGCAGTAAAGGACGCGGGGTGTGCCGAGCCGGGAACTCGAGAGACGGAATACGCCAAGTGGCGAACGAACAGCAGCGGAACGGAACTCAAGCAGCGAATACACAAAGCAGCGAAAGGCTGCGGCTGCAGCCGGCCCGGGACGGCACCGAACACAGACAGATAGAACGGGCCGGGCCGGCGGAGCGGGGCCCGGGCGGGAGCGCACGGAAACAAACCCAGCTCTGGACAGCGCCTCCGGGGGGAGCGAACAGGCACCGAAAAATGCACTGCGTCCGCTGAGACCGGGCACACAGCGGGCTCAGAAACCGCGGTGAGGGCACGGTCAGATACCGGAGATGTGGGAGACACGATCTCGAATCGTGAGAGCCGTGGGGAACGGCCGAGAGCCGGGAAATMTAYTGCGTGCGAGGAGACGGGGGCACGGGCTGAAGAACCGGGGAAATAAGACGTGAAAAATACGACGTATGAATACAACGTCGTTATACTGGCAGCGAGCCGCGATCGAGAATGGTGTGAGAAGCTGCGGCCGAACACTCGTGGATAGCAGGCAGTGGGAAACAGGCGCCGCAGAGCGTAATGTGCGCCAAAGTCCGCACCGTGAGGGAGCGCGGCCGCGGGGTAATGTCCAGACTGGGAGCTTAAAAAAGGGGTAAAACACGGGAAATCCTAGATCACGAATTTCAGCTGACGARAAAGCGATAATACGTGTGTGGGCAYTTATATTGCGCAAACGGGATAAAACRGGATAAAAGRAAATTGCGAACTTTATTGCTACGCCACAGAAAACAACCTGAAAGTAGATGTACAAAATGTCTTTTCTACTGAAAGATGAGACGAGTTGAGGCAATTTTTGTGGACAGCGGCCATAGGGGAAGATATGGTAGCCACAAAATCGTTACCTATCTAATTTTATTAGAAATTCGTTTAAAAAATTACGATCTGCTGAAGGGATCGCAGCTGCTGCGGCATCCGCCCCGCCTCGGGCTCCAGACACCTCTCGGTCAGTACCGCCTGTGTCTGTAGGTCATTTTCTGTTCCCTCTACCCACGAACGATGGAGAAGAAGCTGCCTTTAATTCCGTTTTTCATGTTGAAAAGACTATTAAAAATGTTACAGCCACTTGGAAACTGCTTTCGATCATAGCCGTGTGAGGTCTCCGGCCGCCTGGGGAGCCGAACGAAAAGCCGGGATGCGCAATCTGTTTGCGTGCGCCCCGTGAAATGGTTCGGCAAGGCCCAGTCTCCCCGGGCGGCACGGAACAGCGGCGGCTCCCGCTCCAGGGAAGCCGCGGTGGCGGGCGGGGGCCGCGGCAGCTCCGCGCGGGTGAGTTTTATGTTTTATCCTGCAGGAAACCCCGAGCCCCGGTCGGTTCGCAGCTCCACACGGAACGCGCGAGCTCAGAAAACGGCAGGAGCCGGACAGCATTCTCTGCAGCACGGTCCTTCCCGGAGCGGGAAGTTCCAAAGACATTCCCTCCCATTCCCGCTGCGCACGCTGTTCAATGCCCCGGCATCGCCGGCCCCTCTCCGCGGAGCTCCGCGGGCTCAGGGGCGGGAGGTGGGAGCCACAAGCGCTTTGTGCCTCTTTAACCTTCCCTGTATTTGTTCTCGGTGTTTCTCCCCTGTTTTGCCACATGCGATCTTTAGAGGGGTTTTTTTGTGTTGCTTTTCCCCTCTGCTTTCCTACCGCGGGTGTTTGGGAGAGGCGGGGATGCAGCGGCTCCGGGACGGCTGTGGCGGCCGGGCCGAGCGACAGGTCCGCAAGGCTTCCACCTCCACCGCCACCGCCACCGCTGCCCGGGCATTCCAGAGTTAAGAATCCCATCCCTACCGATGTGAGGACAACACGGCGGCGTTTGTTGTTTCCTTTCCCCGCATAGCAGCTGCGAAACGGCAGCACCCGGAGTTTTCTTTCTCTTCCCCCCAACTCCTTTTTCCCTGCGAGCGGCACAGCCCCCCCGCTCCAGCGCCGAGTGGGTTCTGACAYCTCTGTTTAATGAAGCTTTACGCATTGTGTTTGTGTGCCTTGAAAACATGTAGAAATAGGTTTTTTTAAGTTCACTATGTTTTCTGACTGAATTGTTTACAGTTTTACGGCTGCTGGAGAGATAGAAAACAATAAATGCAGTGCCTTATTACCATCAAAGATTTCAACATAGTCTGATTTCCTTAACAAGAATTTTAACAGATTTGCCAGATAAAATTACACAAAATACAGAGATCTGAGTACTGAATACAATTTTGAATAATGCAATGTTTAAATTAAAATTTTGGAAAACAGATCATTAATTCCCAATTGATTGTACAACAGCAAAGCCTAATTGATTCATTAACTTAAAGAGAAGATATGCACGTGTTTTTATCATCAGCAGGTTAAAAGTAGTTACCAGTTCATTTGATCAGACATCAATTGCCTCTGAGAAAACGAGGAGAGAAATGACTTCACCACCACTCAGCCTCTGCAATCAGAACAGGAGCAAAAGTAGGACTGCCAGAACATGGCTGCGTCTGGGGATTTACAGAGGAAACTTGTCAACAAAAGCCTTAC
This sequence comes from Alauda arvensis, assembly GCA_902810485.1. Taxonomy (NCBI): domain Eukaryota; kingdom Metazoa; phylum Chordata; class Aves; order Passeriformes; family Alaudidae; genus Alauda; species Alauda arvensis. Next base: position 474,263 of record CADDXX010000598.1, read on the forward strand.
ATCATCATCATGGTATAGTGTTCCTACTAACCTTCTTCAGCTATTCCCTATTCCAGGCTCCCAAAAAGACATTCAGTGATGTTAAAGATTAGCATTTCCAGTTAATGGACTTTCTTCTGTGTCTCAGCTCTTTGGAATKTAAAACAATGGTCATTTATCTCAATTTCCCCTAGAGACACTGGAGATTATTTTTATTTTTCTYATGCTGYGASACCYTGTGTCAGTGACATAATTGGATTTAWTAAGTTTTGTTGTTTGTAATTGGTTTTTTATTGGTATCTTGTCCTGTTTTAATAGCTACCTGGTAATAGCCTTAATAAGATGCACATTATTTTAACATCAGAACATGTGAGTTTTTAATTAATAAAAAATTATAAAGTATATGCTGTGACAGATAGAAGAATTATAAAGGAAAGGCCTCACAAAATCAGGTCTGCTCTATTAAATTAACAGCTAGCCTGTCATCTCTTCTAACTGGAGTTAAGCAATTTGCAAGCTCCCAGTCTGGGTACGAAAGGTTCGTTAAAACAACAACCTATTCTTGGGTTGAAAAATAAGTGCATCTGTGTAAGCATTAAGATCTGTTCCTTGAGAACCCATAAAGGAAAAACATAAACAACCTGAATCTGAGCACAAACACACAAATCACCTTCTGACCAGTAACTGAAATAGTAAAAAAGCTACCAGCCAATGGGTGTTGCACAGGAGGTCTAAGTGTATAAGCTAAGTGATGTGAATAAAGAATTGGCTTTTCCCACGAAAATGGAAATGGAAAATGGAGTGACGAAAATGGAGTCTCAGCTAACTTACTCCAGTAAGTATAAACCTCCTGTTAGCTTAGCATGTGACTGTCATTTCCAGGTGCACACCATCCTGTCCAAACCAGACTGAACACAGGTGCTAGAAGCTTAGTCAGAATAGAAAGACATTCAGAAGAACTGAAATGCTTTCAGATTTCTGGGGTCCAGATTGAAACAAACTAAAACAAAACAAGCTTTGTAGCRGCAGGAGATGTAAGCAACAGCAAAYAGAAATTTTAAATACATTGATCATCCCGTGTAATGGAAGCCTGGAGTCCTCAGACATGCAGAGAATGCTACAGAATTGTGCACGGTGATATTTAAACAAACTTGCTCTTCAGGAGATAAGGAACTGCAATGCACAGCAGTCAGAACCCCTTCACCTACAACACTGTCAGAAATAAATTGGTGTGTGGCTCTGTCACACACACCTTAGTGATAATGAAACATCTGAAAGACATTTAATTTCCTGGGAAAAAGCTGAGTCCTAGCTTGTACAGCTGATGCCTAATGGCTGAGGCAGTTTGATACTTTTGGCTTTTGAGCAGAGAATTTTTCCTCCCTGGGAATGAAAGGGATTTTCCTTGACAGAAGTCAAGGAATACTAAATGTTCTGTAGACAATGAAGATAAATTTGCAGTTTAATCTGTTCTCATGAAAGTCACAGCTGCTATGTAATTGTTGAAATTGTTCTCCCATTACCATAGCTCTGCATTCCTTTGATCCAAATGTTTCAGTAAAACTTCTTTAGAAACTGCAAATATCTTGAAAGTTGTCTTGTTTACCACTTTAACCAGTGACTTTTTATATCAGAAAAAAGGAAGCCCAAGTGCAAAGGAAATCTGCTGAGAGCAAGAGGATGTCACTGATAGAGGGGACTAGTGTCACAAGAAATTGTTTTGAAAGTTACAACAGTGGAAATACAGTGAAACTGAATAGAAGCAGATGCAAAGTCTTGATAACAGTGACTGACAATAAGGACTTTTTCTTTAAGCACAGGATTCATCAGGTTGGAAATTATTAAAATGGATGACAATCCAGATCCACGAGTCAATCACAGGATGTTATGAATCAGTCATGTGACAGACTGAAGAAAAAAGAGATGTTTCAGATGGTGTGACTTTGTCTTCAATATGATGTTCAACCCTGGTCATCCATCCTCAAAAAAAAAACCCCTCAGACTAGAGCAGGTGAGAATGGGAGCTACTGGTTGCACAGGGGAATTAAGAATTTGCATGAGAACATCAGAGCAGCTTGGCTTTTGTAGCCTAGTCCAGTTCTCAGCAGCTTTTGATCCAGACACACAGAAAAACCCATGTACTGCTTCTGGAAGGGTCATTAAGATTAAGTTAGGAAAAGCAAGGCAAGTTGCCCTGGCTCTGATGCCATGAAATGGTACTCAGCTGCAATCTGTCTCATTTCTGGAGTAAACCCCCACTTTCTGCCAATGGTATTAGTCTACACACAACTGACAGCATTCCCATGAGTCTACAYAACTGGACTGAGACAAGCACCTAAGTCTGGGTAAGATTCACACACCCAGGTGAGACATACTTCCAGTGCTGTGCATTTATAAAACACCATTAAGTTCATATATTTGAGAAATTAGAGGAAAAAGAAGTGCAGACTAAAGCAATCCTATGTATAGACAATATTATATTAAGGATTCAGTATGGATAAATCTTGGAAAATGCTGTATCAAATTAATTTAAGGAGGGAGTTAATTTTCACAGGCAGCTGTGAGCTTACAATTCTCTCCCCAACTTATTCACAGAGCAGAAATCGGTCATGCTTCAGTCAAGCAGAGATCTGCAACTGCCAGCCTTGGGTAGAGATGGGAAATTAAATTAAAGGTTTCTATAACATGCAAGTGAAGCTTAAACTACAGTTCTTCCAAAATTTCATTTACATGCAGCATTTAAGCTTGAAGGGCATTATCAACGGAGTCATTTGCACTGAGGTAAATCATTTCCCAGTGCTGAAAACTGCACACTTTAGAAGTTTGGTTTTTTCCTCATTCAAGGTGAAGTCGAGGAAATGGTTCAATTTCTGCCTCTCACCCCAAATATTCTCTCTTCTGGAAAACAACACTGAAAATGTTCATGTTAATGGGTGTGCACTGATGAAGTTACACTACGATTGCTATTTCACTGTTAGTCCAGTAACACCCATCTTCAGGGGACCACAGTTTTTATAACAGCCCTTTAAAATACATAGTTTGATTGTTTGATTTAGCAACATAATTCAGCTAATAAAACCATACAGAATCACTTGATCACATTCCCTAGGAAAGACAAATGGCATGCAAAATACTAAATACACTGACTCAACTATCACACCCCACCTTGTGATTCTGTTCTGTGGATCCAGAAAGGCTCTTTTCTAAACAAGGACTCACTTTGTATGCGTGGTTTATAACACACTGGTAAAAACTTAACTGGCCTTGATGCTAGGTCTCCTTTAAAAAGACATGGGAAAAAATTTGGAATAGCTCAAAGGTACAGAATGTGATGTTCAGACTTTCTTCTTTGAATTTCATTTACATTTTGCTTTTAATGTAGGTCAGTGAAAACTGACATCATTGTTTTCTTCAATTTTCAATGCTTAGATAAATCGAGGAAGAGGAAAATTTAGAAGGCAGCAAATCCATTCATTGAAAGTTGTAATTTACTCATCACATTTAGGCATCAGTGTTTGATATGAACCTGCAGCCCACTGTACAAGGAATATACTTGTTCCTATGTCTTGGAATTCTACACAATTGCTCTGTGAGAGACCCTCAGTGAGAAGAACTGTGCTTGTGTTCCTGCCAATGACACAGCACTTTTCCAGCTGTGAAGGAAACAGTCACTGCTGTAGCAGCACAAGGAAGAACCATCCAGCTGGCTGGGGGAAGGGAGAAGACACTACTTTGTAACCTACTTCGATGCAAGAGGAAAAATTCCCTTCAGGGCACAGCAAGGACTACAATAATTTAGTTCATCAGAGCTTCTCTTTCCTGGTTCAACTGGCATTGCCTGCTCCATGTGAGAAAGGTGAACAGGAGTGAGAGAAGTTGCCAAAACCACCTAAAATCAGTTCCAACTTGACAACACTCCCACTAAGAACTAGGTCCTGGCCATAATGATAAAATTTATTCCTGTAATGCTGAAGCAGAACTTGCACAAAACAGTGTGTCTCAGAAGAGCCTCCTTCACTTCTCCACCTTCCTCAACCAGAACTGGTTTGTTTTACAGATAATATTCTCAAAAACTCAGCAAAACAATCTACAAAAACATGTATAACAGAATGGCACAATAACCTCTGTGAAGCATCTAAGAGCTGTGGATTATGCTGCTCTTCACGTCTCTCCACCAAAGGTCAGCATCATTCAGAGGTGGTGAAAATGCCAATGAATAAGATGCTGCTGACAAGACAATATCCCTCAGGAGGTCTCTCCTCTGTCATAGACAGCAACAGATGAGTGCAAAATTTCAGCCATCAGGGAAGTTCTAGTCAGTGGTTTCACAAAAAAAGACCAACAGAAAAAACCCCAAACACCACAACAGAAACTTCTATTCATCTTTCTGTTTTAGTTGAAAAAGGATATGACATAAAAATTCCACAAAAGCAGGAAAGAAAATTGGCTCTCCTATTCTGATATGTCTTCCATGATTTCTTTAACCAGTAAGTAAGCAAGGAAAAGCTATAGCTTTCAGCTACACACTGCAAGCTGTAATTATAACGCCTGATTATAATAAAGGCCCAAGTACAAGCTCAAGACTACTGTTAACTTCCTTTTTCTGCACAACTGAGCTTTCCTCATAGAAACAAACTGTAACGCAGAAGCAGATGGGGATTCTGTTTAAAACCATGTTAGTAAACAAACTGTACCTGTAAGCAGTTACAGACTATTCTGCAAATGACGGTAAAGAGCATCACACAGCAAACTTAACAGAA
>CADDXX010000599.1:0-59849 GCA_902810485.1 Alauda arvensis
GGGCTATGGTGCTGCACAGGCAGCACTCTGACAGCTTGTCCTGAGGCTGCACAGGCACCCCAAGCACTCTCAGAGCCAGCCCTGAGGCTGCACAGGTGCCCCAAGAGCTCGTGCATCGGATGGATGGTGTTATAGAGGCACCCCAAGAACCCTGAGAGCTCCCCCATGGAGCCCTGAGAGCTCGCCCAGAGAACCCCCAGACCTCACCCATGGGTGGCACCAAGGGCTCATCCCTCAGGTGCCACACAGGCCTGGAGCTCACCCAGAAGGTGCTCAGGCATCCCAAGAGTTCACCCACTGGCTCATGGGCAGCACAGGCACCCCACAAGTGTGTCCACCATGGGCACCCCAGGACCATGCCCAGCTACCCAAGAGCTCATCCCTGAGGTGCACGGGCACCGCTGGCACCCCAAGCACTCACCCAGAGGGTGTCTGGGGCTGCATGGGCACCATCCCCCCAGCCGTGCCCCGGGCCAGGGTGCCCAGGCTGGCAGCAGCCCAGCACTTGCCTGGTGGCTCAGCAGGGCCTCCCAGTCAGCCACCCGCAGCAGCTGCACGCCCCAGCGCCGCTCCAGCAGCGCGTCCTTCACCATCACCGAGGTGGCGCGCAGCCCGAACGAGGCGAACAGGTTGGCGTGGATGTAATTCCTGGTGCAGCGCAGGTTCCTGCCGGAGCCGGGGTCAGGCAGGGCCGACACGGCACAGGGAGCAGGGGCAGGGCAGGCTCTTACCTGCACACGGTGAGGACGAGCAGGGCGGAGATGAGGGTGAGCAGCGACAGCGAGTAGCCCACGGTGTAGAGCACCTTGAAGCTCACCATGAGCCGGCGGGCGCCTTCCTGCGGGTGAGCACAGCGCCAGGGAGCCCAGGGGGGTGCGTGTCCCCCCCCGGCCAGGCTGCCCTGGCCATCCCTGGGGTCCCAGCCGGGGTCCCACCTCCTCAGCGGTGACCTCCAGCTCATCCTCGCACTGGGAGTAGTCCCTCCAGGGCTGGCTGCCGTTCACTGTCACCCACTGGCCGTCGGTGCCACACCTGCGGCTCACCAGCCCGTGCTTCACTGCGGACACGAGCAGCGGCACAGTCCCCCGGGCTGCCCAGCCCCTCCCTGATGGAGCTGCCCCTGCTCAGAGCCTGTTCCAGGCAGGGCACGGGCTGCCTCTGCTCTGAGCCCCACGTTACCCCAGCTCCATCCATGGGTGCCTCTGCCCATCAGGTGAAGGGAGGGGAACCCTGAGAGCCTCTGYACCCCCAGAACGGCTCAGSCCTGGCTCCCAGCTCCGGGATGGCRGGAGGCRTCCTCACCTTTCTCAAACCAGGGCAGGTAGAAGGGGCAGGAGACGTTGACGGCGGTGCCGGGGCTGCCGTCGGGCCAGCAGGCGTACATGTCAAACGTCCTGTTACAGAACAGCCCTTCCAGGGCAGGCACAGGCAAAGGCAGCGGTCAGCGCTGCTGGCACAGACACAGCCCTGCTACCCCAGCACCTCTGAGGGGCTGCTGCCACCCCGAGCTGGGCCCAGGTGGCCCAGACCAGCCTCAGCCCCCCCAGGACATCCCAGCCCTGGGTATCCCATCTGAGATGTCCTTGCCAGTCCCTTGGCTCTGCTCCGAGGGTGACCGGGGCAGAGGATGCTGGAGGAGGGACAGCCCCCAGCCCTGGCTCTGTGCCCCGGGCTGGGCACGGCCGGTACCTGCAGGGTAGGGCTCGCTCGCCATCCTCCTCAGGCACTCGTCACGGTAGCGCAGCCACTCCTCGAAGGTTTTCTCCAGCACCTTGGCCCCGCCGTGCTGCAAAGCCCGGAGCTGGCTCAGAGCCTCCAGCGCCTTGATCGCCCCACGAACTGCTGCCACAGCCGGGGCCGGGCAGGAACCCAGCACGGGGCCGGGATGGAGCCAGAGCCCGGCAGTGCCAACCCCAGCACGGGCCGGGATGGAGCCAGAGCCCGGCAGTGCCAACCCCAGCACGGGGCCGGGATGGAGCCAGAGCCCGGCAGTGCCAACCCCGCCGCCCCCCGGCCCCGGCCCTCACCGGCACGGAGGAGAACAGGCACATCCAGGCGAGTTGGACAAGGCTCCGCAGCGATCCAGCTCCAAGCGTGTCCCTCATGGCTGCTCCCAGCCTGACCAGTGCTCCCAGTGCCTCAGGCTGGGCCGGGGACCCCGCTCCTGGTGAGAGGTGAAGGATCGGGGACGGCTGGGGACAGCCACCCACCGGCTGATCCCGGGCAGGTCCTGGGCTGCCACAGCCCCGGGTCACTTCCCTGGTGGAGTCAAAACCTCGGGGAGCATCAGGCAGAGCAGCCAGGGTGTAAATGGATCACGGTCTTGGATGAGCCCGCTCAGCTTCCACCCACCGCTGCCAGCCCCGAGGGGAGCAAACGCCACCGTGACAGCCGAGGTGACAGCCCCAGAGCCACCGCTGCCACCCAGCACCGGGCTGGCACCCCTGGCTGGCACCTGGGAAGGGGCTGCAGGGACAGGAGGCAGCGAGACCTCTCTGGGGTCCCCTGGGCCCCCACCCCAGCCGGGCTGGGACCCCAGAGCAGCCGCGCCCCATCACGTCCCGCCCCGGTGCTGCCGGCCAGGACCGTCCCAGCCCGGCCGGGGGCTGGGGCAGGAGCAGCTCCGTCACCCCCGGGGCTCCCCGCTCCTCCCGGGGCTCCCATCGCTCCCGGCTGGACGGCCCCAGCCCGGCCGCGCCTCCAGCACGGAGCTCCCGGTCTGTCCCCACGAGGGTCCCCAGCCGGTCCTGCTCGGTGCCTCCGGGCGTCCCGGGGCTCCGCCGCTTCCTCCGCCCGCTTACCCGGCTCCGCGGGACCGGCAGTCCCGGCGTCCCGGTGTCCCGATGTCCCGGTGTTCCCGATGTCCCGGTGTTCCCGATGTCCCGGTGTCCCGGTGTTCCCGATGTCCCGGTGTTCCCGATGCCCCGGTGTCCCGGTGTTCCCGGTGTTCCCGGTGTCCCGGTGTCCCGATGTCCCGGTGTTCCCGGCAGCCTCGGCAGTGCCGGTGTTTCTGGCAGCCTCGGCAGTGCCGGTGTTTCTGGCAGCCCCAGCGTTCCCGTTGTTCCCGGTATCCCCGCTGTTCCCGGCGGCACGGGCAGCCCCGGCTCCGCGAGGTGAACGCGGCGGTGACCGAGCGGCGTCTGCGGCGGAGCCGCCTCCTGCCAGCGCCGTGCCCCGACGGGAGGGAGCTTTTGGGGGGGCTTCGGGGGGAGTTCGGGGGCGGCACCGCCTCCCGGGGCTCGGGACGCCCGGCGGGACTCGGGGGGTCCCGGCGCCGCTGCCCCCGCCGAGCTCCAACACGGAGCCCCCCGGGAATCACACGGGGATGGGGGCCCAGCTCCAGCCCTGCCGGGGGTCCCTGACTGAGTCCCACGGGGATGGGGGTCCAAGCCCAGGTCCAGCCCCTTCGGGAGCCCCTGGTGGAATCGCACAGGGACAGGGAGGGGTCCAGCTCCAGCCACACTGAGGGTCCCCAGCTGCATCACACGGGGACAGGGAGGGGGTCCAGCCCTCAAACTGTGGGTCACAGGGACTGGATCAAGGATCCCTTCAGTCCCCGCAGAGCCCCTGTCCCTCCCACCACAGACCCAGGGAAAGTCCTTCACGTCCCGGTGTCCCTCTGGCTGTCCCCTGGGCTGGGTGCTGGCATGGTGACAGCCCCTGTGCAGCAGGGTGGGCAGAGGGGCCACGCACCCCTGGGGACCGGGAGGCCCTGGGGACAGAACTGGATCCAGCGCAGGGACACAGCCCTGTGTGCCACCCACGGGTGCCACCATCCAGCCAGGAGAACCTCAAGGGCAGGGACAAGCCCGGTGCCCCGGTGGTGCTGTCCCCCCGCCACCRCCCGTGCTGGCAGTGCCGAGGGAGGGGRCRGGGCTGGGGGCAGGGCTGGGCTCTGCCATCAGCGGAGCGGGGAAAGTCCCCCTGGGCTCCCCCAAACCCCGGCAGTGCAGCCCCTCCAGGTTCCCAGTGCAGCTGTGCCTCCCCCTGCTGCACTGCTGGTGCCAACCCTGCAGCACGGTGGGCTTCATCCCCCAAAAGTGAATGCACCAGAAAACGCAGTTATTGTGCAGGAATGTTTGCCTGGAAGCTGCTGCAGTGGCTGGGAGCAGACCCGGAAGTCAGACGGATGAGGAGGCACAGCTGTGGTTCCAGCGATGCGGGCGGTGTCTGGTTATCCCAAGTGACAAATGACACAGGGGTGGAGCAGCCCAGGGTAGGGATTTGATGTTCGGGGGGAAAATGAGCCCTCAGGGGCCTCCCTCAGCACGAGCCAACACCAGGGCGTTTGCTCATTAACAGATTATGAACTTTGGACAAGGGATGGAGGGACAGGACACAGGGAATGGCTTCCCACTGCCAGAGGGCAGGGATGGATGGGATATTGGGCAGGAATTGTTCCCTGGGAGGGTGGGCAGGCCCTGGCACAGGGTGCCCAGAGCAGCTGTGGCTGCCCCTGGATCCCTGGAACTGTCCAAGGTCAGGGCTTGGATCAGCCTGGGATAGTGCAAGGTGTCCCTGCCCAGGGCAGGGGTGGCCCTGGATGAGCTTTAAGGTCCCTTCAACCCGAACCATTCCATGACTCCATGATAACACAGCCCTGGGGCACTCCTGGGGGATGGTTCCAGCCACATCCCCCTTCCCAGACAGACACTGCACATCTACACCCCCMGAYCTCCCAGTGTGAATGCATCCAGTGGCAGCAGGAGCACGGGGTGGGCTCATCCCCAAGGAAGCTGAATTTGGGGAGAGCCCAGGGCTACAGCACGGGGATGCCATTCCCTAGAGAKGAATCACAGAACTCCAGACATCACTGTCCCGGTGTGGTCCATCTGGGTGGGATTGTGTCCCATGTCCCTTGAATGGGGACATGAGGAACGAGCCGTTCCTCTCCATATTGATGATTTCAGGGTCTCCATAGCGACTGCAGCACTCGAGGCTCAGCTGGGGCCAGATCCCAAYCCATGGGGTGCTCAGAGCCAGCTGGAGGCACGGGAAGAGGGGCTGGSACAGCACCCCACTCCCAGCAGCTGCTGGCCTGCCAGGGTGGGCTTGGGACACCGAGGACACACGTCTGGTAAATCTATTTATTTATTTATTAAAGGTGACGTTCACCATCAGAGCTGGGAAAATCGTCCCAGAATGGTCTCAGGCATTGAAGCTGTTGGTGCTTCTTGGGCAGCCTGAGAGCTGCAGGGATGTTCAGGGAGAGGAGAGCATCCTCGAGGGTCCTGCATGGGAAAATCATGGAATTGTTGAGGTTGGAAAAGCCCTCTGAGATCATCGAGTCCAGTGAGGCAGCACTGCCAGGTCCACGATTAACCCATGTCCCTAAAACTCCACATCTCCAAGTTTTTGGAACACTTCCRTGGATGGTGACTCCACCACTGCTCCCACCAGCCTGYYCCAGTGCCTGATCACTCTTTCAATGCWGAAGTTTTCCCAATATCCAAMCTAAACCTCCTCTGSTGCAACTGGAGGCCGTTCCCTSTGGTCCTGTCCTGTTCCCTGGGAGAAAACCCAGGGTCACTAAGGGRAAAACACCCAGCCAGAGAACCCCTAGGGTTAAACCCCTTCCCCAAGCACTGCTACCGGCAGCAACACCTCCTGAAGGCAGCTTTCACTTTATCTATCCATTATTGATGGGGGAATTCATCCGTGTGGATTATTGCAGGATCTGCTAATCAAGGTGCTTTGCTCCCTATCCAGAAGCAATTCGCAGAACAGAAGCGCTCATCAGCACATCCCGACTCCCAATAAYGCAGCAAACTCATCAGCACATCCCGACTCCCAATAATGCAGCAAACTTCCCAGAAGAGGCTGTGGGAGCGCTACCAGGCACAGAAATCCATCAGCGTGTGAGTGCCCGGGAAGCAGCGAGAGGAAGGGCAGGGCTCCCTGCGGCTGAGCCATCTCCAGGGCTGCCCCTGGGGTGGCTCCTGGGGGTTTGCTCAGCGTTTGCAGAACGGGACCATTCATTCCTATCCCGATTCCATCCCGTTTCCCGGTTGTTTCCATGCCCCGTGGCGATGACAGCCAGGGACCCCGCTCCATCACACAGCAAAGGTCATTCCCAAGGCGGTTCCACCCTGTCACCATTCCCGTGGCAAACGAGCGTTCCCAGCTCAGAAAGGCGCTGCTGGATGTGGCACTCACTCAGAGCCCCCGGCACTCGGGATGCAGACCTGGACTCAAAGCTGCCCAGGGCTCTGCGCTTTCCGTGTGCATTCTCGCCTAATTCAAGCCGGAAGGTTTAAACGATGAGATCAAGCACTTCTCTGAAATTCATCTCTATTCACATCCTGCCCCGGGGCTGGGCTGTTGTCCCTGGGCTCTGCCGAAGGGCCTTGGCAGGCAGGGCAGCATCCGTGTTCCCAGCCGGGGTTCAGACATCCCCGGCACCGGGAATACCAGGAGCAGATAAAAAGAGGCGTTTTTTATTTCCTCGCTGGCAGCACCCTGGTAGCAACTTCTGCTTTTACCAACTCTGGGGCTGCAGCACAAGGAAAACCTGGCTGGAGCTGATGGAGAGYCCAGAGGAGCCCATGGAGATGCCCCAAGGGCTGGAGCCCCTCTGCTCTGGAGCCAGGCTGGGAGAGCTGGGGGTGCTCACCTGGAGAAGAGAAGGATCCAGGGACACCTCAGAGCCCTTCCAGGGCCTAAAGCGGCTCCAGGAGAGCTGCAGAGGGACTGGGGACAAGGGATGGAGGGACAGGACACAGGGAATGGCTTCCCACTGCCAGAGGGCAGGGATGGATGGGATATTGGGCAGGAATTGTTCCCTGGGAGGGTGGGCAGGCCCTGGCACAGGGTGCCCAGAGCAGCTGTGGCTGCCCCTGGATCCCTGGCAGTGCCCAAGGCCAGGTTGGATCACGGGTTGCTTGGAGCAGCCTGGGATAGTGCAAGGTATCCCTTCCAGCTGAAAACACTGCTAATTGTCATTTAGCTTAATCATCATAAAGCTGGGCAGGGTCAGGGTTAACCCCAGGTGGAATCGCTAAGGGACAGCTCCATCAGAGCCTCCCAGCAGCTGCTCCCGTGCTCCTCAGGCTGTGGCAGCGCTTTGCCAGCTCAGGGCGGTCCCCAGAATCCCCGGGGGGAAGCTGGAAGGTCTCTGTTGGTATTTGCTACATCACATCTGCAGCCACTGCGAGCAATAAGCGGCTCTGTCCCGGGTGTGAAGGCTGAGCCCTTGCCCCTCCCAGCCCAGGGCATCTCCACACACCCCGTGGAGGCAGAGGAGAGGAGGTGAGCAGCCCGTGAGGGGCTGGGCTGCCCCTCAGCTGCTGAGAACAGATGTATTTTCCATACCTTTCATATCCTGTTCTGTAAAACCAAGGGATTAAGAAGTTGCCTTGTCTTGCCCTGGGTTCTGAGYCTTTCCCAGCCTTCCAGCTGTCCCAATGTTGGATGTTTGCCACCTTCTGGGATTGTGTGATGGATGAAAATGTGTTTTCACCCTGGCTCTGCTCTGTTGTGCTCAGCAAAGCATTCAAGTCACTCGGACCTGCCAGGTGAGAGATGTGCTCTGCATTTCCCTCTTGCCAAAAGGTCTGAGAAGGCTCCCAAAAACTCCCCCCAAGTTTGCCAGTGCCTTATGATACAAAACCTGGCTCAGAGCTGGGAAGGGGAGGCACTGAGACTGGAGGTTCTGTGCTGTCACAAGGCAGGMTGCTCCAGGTGGGACTGGTGGATGCTGGAAAGATGTGCCTTCTCCAGCATTACTGGGGTGATTCGGAATCACCCAAAGCCCCCAGGTTTGGGAGCTGCCAGCCCCCAGGCACAGTGCTGGATCACAACACGCTGGTGGGAAAGCTCCCTCCCCCTCACTTTGGGCAAAATGAAGTGAAAAAACACCTTGCCCAATTCTCAGCAGTTCCTTGCCTGTGTTCCTGCAGGAGCTTCCCAAGCAGCTGCTGGAGCAGGTGGATCTGAGGCTGGCAGCTCCCTGGGCTGGGTGCAGTGGCTGCTGCTCCTTCTGATTCTCAKGGTGCTTGCAGTGACATTTCCTCTGCTCAAACACAGCTCCCACTGGAGGCCCRAATGYCAATCACAGAATCMTGGAATGCTTTGGGTGGGAAAGGACCTTAAAGCTCATCCAGTGCCACCCCTGCCATGGGCAGGGACACCTCCCACTGTCCCAGGCTGCTCCAAGCCCCAATGTCCAACCTGGCCTTGGGCACTGCCAGGGATCCAGGGGCAGCCACAGCTGCTCTGGGCACCCTGTGCCAGGGCCTGCCCACCTTGRGCTCTTTCTGGCATCAGATTCCTGCACATTTACAAAATCCCCACAAAAATGTGGAGGTTTGGGTTGTCAAATAGATGCCACGAGCTGGGCTGGATTTTTGTGTCTGCCAGTGCTGTTTGTGTGTGGTTTTCCTTCTGATGGGAAAAGGGCCCATCAATCAGCATCAACCCAAAGCTGTGCAGTCCCTGGTTATTGCTCCTTCCACAGCCACTCCTGTTCCTGCTCCTTCCACAGCCACTCCTGGTCCTGCTGGAGCAGCAGCACGGAGCACACACCTCCTGCCTCAGCAGCTTCTGCCTTCCCCACACAACTGAGATGTTTTCAGCCTTGTTTTGAGCTCCTTCTGCTGGGCACAACCAGAGCCAGGCATGTGGCACAACTTGCTCGGGGGGTGTTGCACACCATGCAGGGATGGGCTGTTATCACACACATTTACTGATGAGCTGCAGGCAGACATCACCCCAACTCCTGCTCTGCAGCCTCCCCATCCTGGASACCAGCCCCAATAGGCTTTGGGTGAGCTTTTGGGGACTGTTCACTTCTCTCAGTTAATGAAACCTCAGGCTGGGTCCTGGGCTTGCTGGCAGTGGGGTACATTTGCTGGAGGTCAAATCAAGAGATTTCTGGCTGAACATGTCAGCCCTGCTCATGARGATGCCCAGACATCCTCATCAGGGGCATTTTTCCCATGTGACCACACATTTTCCTACAGCTTAACAACTGCTGAAGGCACCCAGCCTGCAGAGAAAATCTACCTCCTGCCCAGGGATCCTGAGATCCTCATTGCCTGACTGAGGGGAGATGATAATTCCTCAAATCCCCTAAGAACTGCAGTGCAACAGTGCTGGCATTGAGGCTGTGAGGCAGAGGCAGGTGACAAAGCTGAGGCACAGGGAGCTGCTGGGAATGATGCTGGATTCATCCAGAAGGAATGGCTTCCCCTGGGCTCCATTTCCCAGTTGAGAGTAGTTCTGCACTAGGAAAAGGAGCTTCCCAGGAGGGGATCATTCCCAGCTCAGCTGTGGCTCTGCTGTCCCTTCTCTCTGCCGGTGGCTGTGCCTGGCTGCTCTGCCTGGCAATCCTGCCAGGAGATGAAGCTGGGTTCAGGGATGCCTTTGGCTTTGCTGGGAGCTGGGGCTCCACAGAAGGGCTCAGCAGTGCCATCCCCTCCCTGGGCACTGCCCCACTGTCTGCAGCTCATGCTTTGCACAGTCTGCCACACAGTGATCTCCCACTCTCCCACCCAAAGCCCCTCCATTGCTTCCACTCCAAACCCTTCCCTGTCACAAACCTATTTTCAGGAGTTTTGAACACAAACCAGCTCTCCTCCCCTTTGAGCTGAGCAACTCTTAACTCTGCTGCTGAGATCACAGCTTTCTGCCAGCACAGGAACAGAAAATTCCCAGACTGGTCCAGCCCAAGGTCTGTTTATCCAAGGCTCCAACTGCCCCTGAGAGCCCCCTCAGAAAGGGGGAAAAACCAGGCAAAGGTGGCACCTCCACAGGGAAGGAGTATTTGGGAAAAGCTTTCCACCCATTTGTGTCCCTGGTTTTGATGGCAGTGCCCAAATGCTGACTATACYAAATTACTGTGGATATAAAAACTTTTGGGAACAACCCTCTGGAATTGTACTCAAGCTTAGACATTTGAATGCAGTGGATGTTGCCCTTGGGGAYGTGGGTTAGTGGTGGCCTTGGCAGTGCTGGGAATGGTTTGATTGGTGACCTTGGAGGGCTTTTCCAATCTGAATGATTCTGTGGCTGCAATGAGTTAAATAAAAGAGGTGGTGCCAAGTTGTGAGCCTGGGGAAGAGGAGGCCCAGGAGGGTTCGTTTCACCCTTTTGCTGGGCAGGGTTTTTCTGGGTGATCCTTATCAGAAAGGGTAAAATTGGGTGACTGTGACAGTGGCCTTCCAAACCTGTCCTTCTTTGTCCTTGTCACCCAGGCTGGTTGTTTTGTGTGCCTTTGCCTCCAGCTAGTCCAAGAGCCAAAACGTTGGTGAAAAACACACCAAAGCTTCTCCTGATCATTATGGGTCTCTTCCAAGTTGGGCTATTTGATGAAAAAACAAGGATTTTTGTATCCCCTGTGCCTGTGGTGAGGATGAGCTGGACTTGCAGCTGCCAGSCTCACTGGCAGGGCTGTGCTGGCTTTAAATCCAGCTGTGCTGTGCCATCTGAAACTGGACCCGCAGGAACCAGGCAGGCTTTGGGAAATGAGCACTTAGTGCTGCCTTTGGGAGGGTCAAATGGCACTTTGCTTTGGAGGGAGCTAACGGAGGGTGAGTGTATAATTTTGTTTATCACTGCATATAAATGAAAAGCCAATCTCCTCTCCTGACCTGTCAGACACAGACGGAGATGGATCTGGAAATCTCCTTGCTCGGGGGTGTTTTTTCWTCCTAAGCAGCTTCTCCTGCTCATCAGCTGAGCCACCAAAGGGCAGCTGTTGATTTATTACCCCTGGTGTTTGATCCATGGGCTTCAGCTTATCCCGAGCACCCAGCTCTCCTCTAATGGCAGCCCATTAACAGGGAGAGCTGCTCTGCACTGTAATTACAGGCAACGTGACATTCCTGCCTATTTCCCTTCCCCAGACCTTCAGAATTCCCCAGGCTCCTCGGCACAAAGAGCACTTCGCTTTCCCCAGCGATTCCCTGGCCACTTCCCCTCCTGCCGGGAGGGTTCTGTTCCCTTCCACATCTCTGCAGGGATGAGGTTAATGGGAAATCAAATGGGAAGGAGGGAGTTTGCTCATGAAACTCTTCAAAGGCCAAGAGCTCTGCAAGCTCAGCCAGCCCCCAGCAGCAAACAGGAACCTCAGATCCTGTAGATAAGGCAGCAGTCCAGGCATGAAAACAGAATTTAGGTGAAAATTAATGTCCCAGATGGGAAATAAGGGAGGCTCTGATTGAAAGAGYAGAAACTGGTGCCCAACTTGGAAGTAAAAGGCAAAAGTGGACGTGAAAAGCTGAGCAGGMGCTGTCTGTAAAATTCCATAAGCCAGCCAAATGAAAACCTCAACACTTCCTCCCCTGCCTGATTTTGGTTTGGGTTTTTTTTGCACCAGCCCTTCTCTGAGCAAACAATCTGGCAAATTCCCTTCCCAGYCTTTCAAGCAATTTGTAAAGCTAAAACCTTGTCTGATGGGCAGGCTGGAAACAACCCAGCAGAAACAGGTTGTATTTTCTTCACCATCATGACCACACTAATTTAATTTTTTTTCCCCTCAGTATGAGAAAGGTGACTTGGAGTACATTGAAGTGTACAGCAGCCTCACAGGAGGATTTTTCTGGGATGCAAAAGAAGCCTGAGGACTTTTTACCCATTTTTCCCCCAACAGGGCAGGCACAGATGAGTGTTTTCTAATTTTTGTGCTTGAAGAATCTGAAGACTGTTAATTTTAATTTTTTTATTCCTAATTTTAAAAACATTAGAGAAATGAGGTTAAAAACAACTTGTGTTTTCCTTGATCATGTTTTCAACAGCACATTTATGCCCCAGCCCAGACAAAAGCAGGAGGCTCCAGCCCTTGGTGTTTATGACCCAGGGGAAAGCCAAAGCTGTCAAATAACCCCCTGACCCTTGGAGAGTGTGGTCCAGGTGAGCCTGGTCCAAGKAACCCCGTGGGAATCTCTTGAAGTAGCAACTCCTCACAAAGCCTAATTACTTGTTACCAGAGAGGAAAAAAATGGGTTAGGTCTATCTGCCAGGTAGGGTAATACAAGGATGTGAGAATTTGACCTAAAAATATGTGATAGAAGCTKTAGTGCCAAGCTCTGATGAAAAAAAAACCTCCAAAACCTCTGGGGAAAGAGCAGTAGAACATGAAGAATGAAAATAGATATATTGCAAAAAAAAACCCCAAACAAACAAAAACACCCTCAACCACCATTTCATCTGCAACAAGATGTCTGATGGCTGAAAGGACCAACAGAGGGAGAGATCAATAGAGCTGAGTATTGATATGTTGAGAACCTGACAGGTTCTGTACTTCAAAGCTGATGGTTTGCCCACTGCCAACCAAACCTGCACCAAAATTGCCAGTTTTTTTTGCTTTCCAAGAGAATTTCCAGTTTTGTACTGATGAACAGGAGAAGAAAACCCCAATTCCTCAAGTGTGAGCTGTGGAATGGGGAGATGCTTCCATGGAGCAAGGAGTAAGTAAAGGTGTGTTTTCCTTCAGGTGTGGGTAGCTAGAAATGGGAAGTGGGCAGGGAGGAAAGTTKACCCTTCATGGATGGAGTCTGAGCTCCTGCCAGAGGCTGCTCCTCTCTGGGTCCCTGCTTAGTTCAAAGCCACATCCTTTGTGCTGCCTACCATTGATATATAAATATTAATTCTATTTAGAGTCTCAGTGTAGTGTTTCCTTCAGCTGTGGAATGTATTTATTTTACAGCTTTGGCTTTCCCTCACATATTTCATCATTAGTGAGTGTAACTCTGAGCAGAGCAGGGGAATGGTTCCTTCCTTCTTTGATCAGTGGGGCTGCTGATACATTCTTGAATTGGTGAATTATTCAAGGTTTGCTGTTTCATGGCTTTCTGGCATAAGAAACCCAGTCTCTAAACACATTTCCTATTTCCTATTTACTAATGTAACTATTTCAGTTCAGTAGTTATTCTTTCAGGATTTATTGCTCTKTCCTAGCTTTTGATTTACTTTTTCAATCATGTGCACGAGTGTTTCTCACAACTGTTTTCTAAGTGCGTTTTCTAAGCTTGGGCAGTTGGAAGTGAAAAACTCTGAAGTGCTTTGGAGAATGTCCTCAGACATCCACAGATCAGCCTGACATGCAGATGATTTTCAACTCAATGCACCCTGAGATGACCCTGTGGGAAGAACTGTGGCTGCTCCATCTAGTGTTAATGCAGAATTTGTGGTCACAGCTGCTGTTCCTTTGGCCATGGGACATCACCACTGTCAGCACAGAAACCCTCATGCTGTTCTTCCTCGATGTATCAACATGAAAACTGCTGTGGGTTATGGCTGTAGGGGCAAACTCGGGACATCAACACCCTTTAAGAARTTTATTAGGAAGCTGCTGCCAGGATCAGTCACCATCAGACACAGCTGAGGACTGAGAGGCTGCAAAAGCCATGTTGGTTGGCACTGGCTGCCTTCTAAGGCAGCTTCTGCRACCCAGCAGTTCTGTGGGTCAGTCTGAGCAACCCAGGGATGCTCCTGCCAATTCCCTGCTGTCCCAAGGGCCTGCAGGAGCCATCTGGGGCCACCCAGACACCTCCCTAGGCCTTTGGGGGACCCAGGCACACTGTGGACAGAGATAGAAGAAAAGCTTCTTTGGAAGACACAGCAAAGAGAATATTGCCCATGCTCTGACTTCCAGCCACCCTCAATATTCTTTCAAATCCTTCTGGGACATGCAGGCTCTACTTTACAAGTGGTCTGCAGCCCATGTGTAAAACCATCAGTTGAAGTCCCCTGCACTCATAGGTAACAGTAAAATAACACAGCAATTGTTACTGTACAGAAAACATGAACTTTATTGAAATTGAATGCTCTTAAAAGCTTCTACACTTCTACGAACTTGAAATGTGCGGTAAGAAAATTACAGGGGAAACAATGACTAATAACAAAGGGGTTCCTAACAGCTATGGGCAGGAATGTCCCAGTGCCCGGGCTGGGCACTGCTCATGCACTCCCCGCCATGTCCAGCAAGCCCAGGACGAGCTGGAGCTGGAGCTGGAGCTGGAGAGGCGAGAAGTGGAGTCTCCTCCTCTCCTGGGGGCCAGGCTGCCTTCGCCTCTGGCCCCTGTGCCCGGGCTGTGCCGGGAGCTGCGGCGCAGGCAGCGCCTCACAGGGCCCGGTTCTGCAGCAGCTGCAGCTCCTCGGAGCAGCCGCGGCCCCGGCAGCACGGCCCTGCAGAGACCCCGGCTCTGGCTCTGCTCCTGCACCGCACAGCGAGGGAGCTCCACGGCAGGGGCACGGGGGCTCAGGGGCACGGGGGCCTCAGGGGCACGGGGGCTCAGGGGCACGGGGGCCTCGGGGGGCTGAGCCCTCAGCCGCTGCCTTTGGCCTCTCCTGCACACGGAGCCCCGGGCCCGCCGGGGCAGCCCCGGCCGCAGCTGCAGCCACAAGAGCCGCGGCCGCCTCTGCCGGGGCTCCCCGGGGCTCAGCCGGGCCCCGTTCCTGCCCGCCCGCGGCCTCAGCCCCCGCTCTGCCTCCGCTGCCCGGCCCGAGGCTGCCCCGGAGCCCCAGCGCCCTCGGGGCCTGCCCGGCTCTGCTGCCCCACGGCGCTCTCRGCCCTCGGCCCGCACCCTCCTGGCCCCGGGCCTTGGCGCCTCCCGGCCCCCCTGCCCCGGCCCTTCCCTCACCTCTCCCCAGCGGCTCCTGAGCCTTTTGCCGAGGCCCCAGCACAGCCCGAGGCCCCTGACGAGCAGGCCCAGGGCTGTGCAGAGGAACGGCAGCGCCTCCAGCACCAGCACGATGCCCGTCACTGGCGCCATCTCCTCTTCTTGCAGGGGCTGGGGAAGCGCATCCGAGCTCCCTGTGCCCGCAGCAGCGGSGCTGGAAAGCTCCAGGGGCTGCCCCAAGAGCTGCAGCACCGACAGCGGCAGCAGCCACCAGAGTCCCCGCCTGAACACGCTGCTGCTCAAGGCCGAGCTGCCACGGCTCAGGGCTCTGCCCGTCCTTCGCAGCCACTGCTGCCTGGGCTCTGGGCACGGCCACGGGCTGGGGACACTCAGCAGCCACCTCGCTGTCCCCAAAGGCTGTGATGTTACAGAATCGTGGAATSAATTSAGSTGGAAGARCCCTGTGATACGAGTGAGTCCAACCTGGGASCCAYCTCCACTGTGCCAACCAGACCAGAGCCCTGAGTGTCACAACCAGTCTTAGTTTGAACACCTCCTGCCACAGTGAATCCACCACTCACATGGTGAGTGCCCCATTCCAGTATCTGATCAGCCTTTATGGGAAAAATTCCTCCTTAAATATGACCTAAACCTCTCCTGGCACATTTAAGACTGTGTCTTCTCCCATCCCATTCCCTGGACRCAGAGGCCAAGCCCACCTGTCTCCATCTCCTGTCACAGTTGAGGAGAGTGAGACCATCTCCCACAGCCTCCTCCAGGATGAGTCCCCCAGTGCTCACACCCTTCCCCTGCTCTGTTCCCTTCCCTGCACCCTCACCCAGCCCCTCAATGTCCGCCCACAAGTGAGAGGTCCACAACAGCGCCCAGCACTTCTTTTAACACACATAATATCTATTCCTCATTTGCGAGAGCAAATCACCACACCACCCATCTGTAACAGCGGGGGTGTCCCCAGGGAGGGGACACAGCCACGACACGGAGCTGCCGCCCTTCCGCCCCGGCTGTACCACAGCCCCGCCGCACACCGGGCAGGCCGGGCCCCGCCGAGGCAGAGCCAGGGCGGGGAAGCAGGGGGTGCCGGCAGGAGCAGGGCAGTGCTTGTGGCCCTGTGCTGGGCGCTGGTGAGGCCACAGCTCCAGTGCTGGGCGCTGTTGTGGGCCCCTCACTTGTGGGAGGACATTGAGGGGCTGGGTGAGGGTGCAGGGAAGGGAACAGAGCTGAGGAAGAGTGTGGAGCACCTGTCCCGTGTGGAGGGGCTGAGGGAGCGTGCGGGGCTCATCCTGGGGAAGAGGAGGCTGAGGGGGGGAAACCTTCTCACTGTGGGCACCTCCGTGCCAGGACGGTGCAGGGGGGACACCTTCTCACTGTGGGCACCTCCGTGCCAGGAGGGTGCAGCCGGCTGGGGCCGGGCTCCGCTCTCAGGGAACAAGGGACAGGACACGAGGACACGGTCTTAAGTGCGCCAGGTGAGGTTTAGGTTGGACATTAGGAAGAATTTCTTCTCTGGAAGGGTAATGAGATGYTAGAATGGGCTGCCCAAGCGTGTGGTAGATTCAGTGTGGCGGCAGGTGTTTAAGGAMAGCCTGGACATGGCACTCAGTGCTCCGGTCTGGYTGCCCCGCTGGTGATGGATTCACTCGCTGATCTCAGCGCGCTSTTCCACCCAAATTAATCCCGCGATTCCGCGTCTCAGTGTCCGGCCCGCCGCACACTTCGCTTCCCGCGGGGTTTGGCCCCGCCGCGCCGCCGTAGCGCGTTGCCTCAGAGCCGCGGCGGCCGCGGGTGCCGGCGATGTCGTTCCGCGACCTCCGCAGTGAGCGCGCCCGGGGCGGCGGGGCCGGGCCGGGAGGGACGCGGCATCCCCGGATCCCCGGCCGGGCCTCCCGGGGGTCCCGCTGCTCTGCACGGCCGCACACGGAGCTGCCGGCGGGCGGGGCCGCGGGGGATGCGGGGCTGAGCCACCGGTCCCTGCCTGGGAGGGGTCCCCGCTGCCGGGGGGTGGCACAGCCCTGCGTGGGCGGGATTCCCCCGCCCTAGGGCGCACCATTGAATGCTGTGTTTGCAGGGAGAGGCTGTGTCTACGTTGTTTCAGCTCAGTGAATCTCTCAGTGAAACGTCTGTTTTCACTTAGGCGTGCTTTCTGTTAAAATGATACGATTTATGTTAATTATTGAGGTATAATTTTTTAAAAGTGCGTTGCGCTGGGCARTCTCATGGTAACTAAGCAGCACTCTGTGGGAGATGGCATTCTTGGCAAAGCCCTTATTGGATAGATAAGAAGGAATTCCCTGCTCTTCCTCATTTTTCAGATTTTACTGAGATGATGAGGGCGCTGGGGTACCCTCGRCTCATATCCATGGAGAATTTCCACACCCCAAACTTCATGCTTGTGTCAGAAGTGCTGCTGTGGCTGGTGAAAAGGTTGGTGATGAGCCCAACAGATTTTGGGCTGATGCTGGGGTGCTGGGAGTGTGCTTGGAACTGATAGTGTGCTGTGACATTAAGGAACTCAGTGATATTYAGTCATTCTTTGAGCTCTGCTCTTCTAAATACCAGATAGAAATGTGGTAGTTTGCAGATTTTTGTCTYAATGACACAGTCTGGAGTAGCAAACCCAGGGACTCGGTGCTGGCAGAGGTTGCACCCTGACTGTGGGCATCCTCATTCAAAAGCAGCCTTATCTCTCACATATTTTCCAARTTCCACAGCCATCCTGTCCATGTCTGGCCTTTTATCCAAACKGGGTGATCTGTTGTGGGAACTTCACCAAAACCCAGCCAGTTCTTGCCTTGTTGCTACAGCTGTTGGCTGAGCCTGGTATTGTCCTGCACCCAGAACATGCTTAAAAGAAATAAAATGGTTTGGGTTCTAATTTACTGCTGTCCAGTTGCAGTTTGACACCCATAACTCATTGGCAGACTTTGGTTAAATATTTCTGGATCTTGAAATGTTATCTGAATTATCTTCTCTGTCCTAGTTAAGTGTAAAATTAGGGATTTTTTTAAGCTGATAAAGTAGAACATTATAATTGAAACCAACATTTACCAGTTTGCCTGATTGCTATTTTTGGCCTGGATTAATAATTATTATCCACTAAGTTTAATTACCAAGTTGTTAGAAATTTGCTGAATGCCCTTGCAGGTGTAATGAAACAGGGATGCACTCACAACCATTCAAAATTACTTGGATTAAGTTGCCTAAATAGTCTTTTAAATGCTGCTGTTACACTGAGGGTCCAAATCACTGAATTTCCTTTTATTCTTCCCTGGWTCCTGCAGGCTGGCCACTTCTAGAAGTTTCTGCATCTCATGATTTTTTTTTAACATTTCACAGATTCCAGTTTGTTTTTCCATAAGTTTCCTTTACCTGTGAAAGGAGTATGTTTGAAATGATGAAACCTTGTGCAGTGTGCCAGGTTTTACACTCTTGCTGTTGRCACAAACCCACTGTGAGCATTCCATGCTCTGGATGCCCCAGTCTGCTGTAGGAATTTATTTACACTTTTATTTTCCAGTCTKGCCAGTGCTTGCTTTGTGTTTGATTTTTGCCTCACAGATGAAGCAGGCCYTTGAATGCTGCCAGAAGCTTGTTGTAATGTGCAGCTGTTGTTTGCACAGGTATGAGCCTCAGAGTGACATTCCTGGGGATGTGGACACAGAGCAGGACCGCGTTTTCTTCATTAAAGCCGTGGCCCAGTTCATGGTGAGTCTGCCCAGGGGCTGTGCTSGGGCTGAAATCCTGAAAATCCAAAATCCTGGTTCCATGGCAGCTTTAGGGCTTTCTCTCTTAACCCCACAGAGTTTCCCTGCAAGGGGTGGCTGAGTTTGTGTTGCATTCTGGTGCTGCTTTATCCCTGGAAGTGTCCAGGGCTGGGCTGGAGCAGCCTGGGACAGTGAAAAGYGTCYCTGCCCATGGCAGGGTGGAACTGGRTAAGCTTTAAGGTCCCTTCCAACCCAAACTATTCCATGATTCTGTGTCCTGTGCTGGTGGAAATTTGAAGAGGCCAGGGCATGCTGTTACTGACATTCTGTACTTCCCTCTGCAGAACTGGGATGGAAATATGATATTGGGATCTAAAACAATATTCACCCTTATCTCTCCTTATTTATAAAAGGTAACAGTAGAAGACACAACTGGAGATGAGAAATGTTTTTAAACCAKTGAAATTATTTTAGGAGAGATCCCACCCTGGTTATTGCTAACTTTGGATGCCTGATTCTTTCCTGTGCTTATAATAATTTATAATAATAATAATAATAATCCTAATTTCTGAAGTTTTCATTATGATATAAAATCATATATTGGTATATATTGTAGGAGATTTTCCATAGATCAAGGCAGGTATTCTTTTTTATGCATGATCAGTTTTTTTATGCATGAGCATATTGGGATTGGGCCATCAAATTTTTTAGTCTTTTGGAATAAAGGAACATTGCCCTTCATATAATTCATGTTCTTTTGAAGCAGTGTGAGCCTTTGATGTTATCACACACTTAGACTAACACTCGTAATTATCTGAGAAGAACTTCTTGCAGGTGGATCTGGAAGCAATGGAAGTTTTTATGCTGATACCAAAGATGAATTACAATACTTCTTTAAAAATCTTAGAACTTATTAAAATGTCATTTTAACAATATTTCCCTTGTCATTTGTGAATAGTGTGCACCATAAGTTCTCTCAATCCCTAATTTTGCCATGTTCAGAGCAGGATACATTCCTGTACATATTAGAATGTGCTTTTGAGCCCTGGAGCATCATGAGATGGAGTGAACAGGTTTTGTTTGGAAGGGTTTCCTTCTAGAAGCAGAAATAATGTAATGCTTTTCAATAGCTGTTTTAGTGTCAAAAATCCCAGGGGKTTTGGAGAATTACATAATATGATTCAGAAAATGAAATTAATGGAAATTACTTTAATCATCCTGTACTTAGTCTCAGTTAATATTACMAGTTAATGTGGGGATTATTGTAGGTTTGCAGCATTTTCAGGGTGAGAGAAGCTTGTAGACATTTCCTTAATAATTCACTGTCCATGCAATCCCCAATTATCTTCCCCAGGAGTTAATGGCTCTGTGCATCCGTGGGCAGATGGGAGATGTGCTGGAGACAGAATTGTCTGGGAAGAGATTGTCAGGACACATCCATCACCAGGGAATGGAACTGCAGCTTTGCTCTGCTTTACTGAGCAAGGAGTGAGGAGGTGTTCACACAAATTAGCTAYTGCTCTGTGCTGCTGGCAGCTTGAGAATTTACCAAATGTCTCCTTCCCAGACCCAAAAGTTCTGAAGTGCCTGCAAGGTGGCCTTCAGTGGGTTTTTAATCAATTCCACCCCCTGGAGCTGCCCTGATCTGTGGGGCTCAAWTCCTGGCTCCTGCTTGAGCCCCCTTGGGTCCAGATCTGCAGTAGAGTGCAACAGAAAGCCTCCAATGAGCTCATCTCATAGAAATTCATTCATGAAAACAAACTCAGCAACCCAAGGGCACAAAGCCTTTTGCAAGAGACCTCACAGACAAATTTGGCTTCATGATATTAATAAAGCAGATTGTGAAGTTCAATTTTCTGGTTGTTGCTGCCATTTTTGTTGTTGTCTATTTATATTTTTTTTGTTGCATTTGAACCATCTGATCTTCAGAATAAATAGCTGTGGTTTTTAATGGTTCTGTAAAACTAGAAATGTTATGAAATAGAACAACAAACCAAATAGATCAGTGCCTCAAACATGAAGTGATGGAGGTGACTTTTCCAAACATGAAGTTGTCTTCTTGACTCCACAGTGCCATTGTGCCAGTGTGAAGAATATATATATTTGTCTGTGTAGTTTTTCTTTTTTTAAGTAGCCTTAAAAATGAAATGAAATGAAAACCTTTCTTTTTTTTCCTCTGTCTAAACATTGATTTACTCTCTTGAGGGTGAATGGAGCTGAARTTGGAACTCCTGTTGCTAACAACATTCTTTACAATTTAGTGCATCAGTCCCCTTTGGATAGGGGGTGTTTAACAAAATCTGTCAATTTAATGACCACTTCTCCTAAAATGGAATTATTGCYGTTTCTGCAATTAATTTTTTAGATTGCTTCTACTGCAGGGGAAGGGAGGTGAATATACCAGGCTTTTCACTTTGTGTCTTGGCTCATTTGAGGTCATTCTGAGACCAGCATTTCAAAGCAATGAGGTATTTTTTGTGCTGTGAGTCTCCTCTTGCCCTGGCTCAGGGTGCACAGCATCRGGAGCCTGTTCTGGCAGTTTGGGCTTCAGTTTTCAGGAATCACAGAAGATGCTGAGTTGGGACCTGRAGCTGTGGCAGCCTCGGGGCTGTGCCCATKCCCTGGGGAGCCTGRGCAGTGCCAGCACCCTCTGGGGGAAGGATCTTTTCCTGAGATCCAACCTGGCCCTCTCCTAACACAACYCCAGCCATTCCCTGGGTCCTGTCTCTGCAAACAGATACAAAGAGTCATTTCCCTCTGCTGGGTTGAGATTTTGGGATGAGATAGGCAAGASGAAAATACGTATTGGAAATTAAAAWCTGATTTTAAAGTCACAAAGTCTTRACAAAAYACACCTGAATAAACATGGGCCAACAYCCCTTTKCTTTGTTTCTTTGGAAAAGMTGGAGCCAAATCCACAGTTTGAAGTGTGATGCTTTCTCTCTTCAGTTTCACAGGATTTTTCCCTTCAGTCCATTATTCAGTGAAGCTCAATGCAGAGCTTATAATTGTATTTTACCAGATATTGTAATATGTGAGTCTCTTCCCCCAGCTTGAAGATCCTGCTCTGTCAGAGCCTGAGGGAATGTGAATTCCTCCCAGGACCACTGTAAAACCAAAGCTGTGTAATCCACCAGGGACTCATGGACAGGCTCTATCTGCTACAGCATTCCCAAAGGAGAAACATTTCAACAGAAGTTTCATCTTAAAAATACACTGAAAAGAAGATGTTAAGTCACTTTTGTGCTTTATGTRTCATTTTTAAGCTTAATTTTTTTATCAATAGCTGGTGATCAATACTCTTTTTTTTGCTTCCTTGTTTAGTTAGGCAACCACAAAGTTTCCCTCCAAGTTTAATCTGAAATTTGTGGTTGGCTCCTTGTAGCWATTGATTTATAATATAAACTTACCAGGAATTTCAAGAACACCATTTGTGTCCTTTATGTGACAGACAGTAATTTCCCCCCTTTATTATTTTGAAGCCCAAAAAGATAATATTGGAATTTTCAATATTTTTTYCCTTATTGTTCTGTCTGTACCTGTCAGAGATGGGAGGCAAGGGAATGAAATCACTAATATCATAGCAGGGGAAAAATTGAGAGAAACAATAAAACATTTGGAAGGTGCTGCTGGAAGAGAAGACAGTTAAATTAGGATAACTGATCTTATTCTTGCAACTCRTTAAGGGTGAAATTTCCCTCTCTGCAGCATCATCACAAGAACCTGGGCAGCACTTACTTTCCACTTAAACTTAATTTGAATTTAAGTGGTGCACAGGGGTTTTGCTGATCTTTATTCAGGGAAGAAATAATGAGAATTTGAGGGTTTTTCTGTAAATGTTCTGACATGCAGGAAGTGCACAGCTTTCAGAAAAACGTCCTCTAAAAATCCCAGGATTAGGATGAGGCAGAGTGGGTGTCCAGACAGGAGGAATTTGTACAGCAGAGCCTGGTGCCCCCAGAGAGAGCTTTGAGTGAGGATTTTGTTGTTGTGAGTGCTGAATGCCTTCTGTCCTGCCCAAGGCCACCAAGGCTCACATCAGGCTGAACACCAAGAGGCTGTACCAGGCCGATGGCTTCGCTGTGAAGGAGCTGCTCAAGGTCACCTCGGTGCTCTACGGGGCCATGAACAGCCAGGGAGGGCAGCACCCGCAGCTCCCCGAGGACGACAGCTCCACCTTCAAGTTTGATCTGGGCTCCAGAGTAAGCACAGCTGCCTCTCTTGTGTTCTCTCAGGGAAAACTCAGCTGGTTTCTAGCTGAAATTTAAATGGAGGATGTTCTGGGAAAGCAGCAGGTGGGGTTTTAAGGCAGACTTTCATCTGTGACTTGTTTTAATCTCTGAATTCTCAACCAGAAGCATAATCCAGGGCAACAGTGGCACAAAATTGGTTCTCTTTGTATTGAAATTGAAATAATTTTTATTCCAGCTGACTCCAATATTTCTGTTGGAATCAGCTGGAATAAAAATTATTTTCTACCTACTAAATCTTTGCAACTGGAGGAGCTTGCAAAATACTGACTGAAAGTTGATTTTCAGCCCATTTGCATTGAAAGAAAAGGAAATCTTCCTGTGACCCTAACAGACATCAAAGCTGTTCATGCCCTTAAAATATAAGCCATGTCTAGATATTTTAAAAGCACCTTCTCTAAACATTTCAAACARACAAATGAACAATAATCCAGCACTTTGTTAAATAAGAGGAATTTCTGTTAGTACTTCYKTGGAAGATGTCCCTGCCCATGGCAGGGGTGGGACTGGATGGGCTTTAGGGTCTCTTCCCACACAAACCATTCTATGATTCTCTGTTCCTGTGATTCTTGAGAAAATGCAGATCCACAAGTGATTCTCCTCTGTGTAAGTCTGATGTCTCTCTGAAAAAATAACAAAAGAACGCTGGGTAGATGCTCAGTAGTTCATTACTTCCATTGCAGGCTCATGCCATTCTTTTTGATACATGAAAAAGGTGATGTTTCTCTTTGTCCTGGGCAGCACATAAACCAACAACTGGCTGAGCCACAGTTCTGAGGAGATTTGTGGGGTTCTTTTCCTTGGCCTAAATTATTTGGGGTTTCACTCAGAAACCTGTACCTGATGGGGCTTCACCTGGACTGTTTCAAAGCCAAGGGAGACTCTGTCCATTCTGATTCTAGTGCACAACCTCTGGCAGAGTTTTGACCTCCAGTGCCATTTTGACATCAAAATGAGAAATACCATGGATGTTCTTTGTGATGTTGGGGGTTCTCCTGCTATTCAGTGCTGTTGCTGTGTTCCCAGATTGCTGACTTGAAGGCAGCCAGACAGCTTGCTTCTGAAATCACCTCCAAAGGAGCAGTCCTGTATGACTTACTTGGCAAAGAGGTGGAACTGAGGGTAAGTACTGGAAAAACCCTATTTACTGGGTGCCTCAAAGGAAAAAGGGAAAAAAGTCTCAGTTCTTATTCATGTCTGCATCTGACATGAATATTCTGTGAGTTTGAAGGAATGGGCCTGACAGTTTGCATTTCCTGCCTACTCCTGTTCATGGCAGGACTGCAGGCAGCCTGAGAGAACAGCTTGGCATTTTCCCTTCASCAGAAAACTGGAATACTCTCAGTTTGGAGATACCCATGCAGGCTGTAGTGGTGGGGATGGATATTCTAACAGATAAATGATGAATGCTGGGAGTTTTCCAAGGGCAGGGCTTATTATTTCTGTGGCAGGAGCTGGAGGCATCAGAGCCTGCAGGGTACATGTTCTTCAGCTTAGCTGCAGAAGTAAAGAAGGAAAATCAAAAGCTGCTGGATGAAGTCAGTGCACACTGCCAGGAAGTCTTGCCTTTACTTTCTTCTGTGCCTTTATCTGCAATGCTGGAGGTTGTTCATTTTCTGAAAAGGACTTTAAAGGAGGGAGACCCTGCATGGTGTGGGAAGTGTTCAGATCTGAGCTGTAGGGAGTGCACCCTTCAGAGCTGTAAACTCTGAGCCTCAACAATYAATGCTGCCAGCTCCTTGTTTGATGGAGTGTTTCAAAGGGTGGCTGATACCCTGGGAGGTTCCTGCATGGAGCACTGCCTTCCCTGCTGGATCCATACATCACTGTGGTGTGCAGGGTGTTTCAAAAGTGATAATCCAGTTTAACTCAACATGCACCACTGTCACAGAACTGTTCATCAGTTACTTCTCTTGCACTCYGCCTAATTTCCTGGCTTTGAAGGAGTTTTCACACAGCTGCTGTGTGATGTGTTAATATTTGCTTCAGTGGAGCATTGGAYCCTTTTGCTCTGAGTACAGCATCCCTGTAACTCTGCTAAAAGTCCAATATGGATYAGTTTGGGTATTTTTAAAAGTACTCAAGCTTTGGTTTGAATGGGGTGCTATTCAGTCACTTGAAATGAAGGCTTTGAGGACACTGAGTTTAGAACTGGGCCCTTGAAAAAGCCAGGCACAAGTGGAGTGTGCTGAAAGCATAAGTTGAAAAACGAAGAGATGAGAAAGTGTTTTAATGCAGCCACTTCTCAGGGGGGCCATGAAGAACTCTGGAGTGGGAGCCTGCTTAGTCTAAAAGGATTGGATTTCTTAGAGCAGTGAGCACGTGTTCCTTGTGGCTGAGCACACAAGATGGGGCCAGCTCATCCTGTCCAGGTGCACAGGTTGTGTTTTGCAGAAAGGCTGGGCAGATGGAACTTGTTGCCTTTAGGAACTGCTGTCCTGGGAAAGGTGACCTGTGCCCTTGTGTCTGACTGCATTGCCTAMAGGCAGCAGGTGACAGGGACAGCACAGGGAGAGCCTCCTGAGAGCTGCAGAGGAGGCTTTTGAGCTCTGTTCCTTCTGATTTGGGGCTGGTTCCAAGGTTTTAGTGACCCTTTTTTGGCTGGCATGTTAAATGTCAGGTTTGGTACATGCAACAAACTTGAGACTTGAGCATGCAGCAGAGCAGACAGGTTGCAGGTTAAAAGCCAGGAGGCTGCAGTTCTGCTGTGGAATTTGTCATTTCTCATTCTCAGCCCCCAGCTCTGCCTTTCACTTGCAGTAAGAAGTTTGCCCATCACAGGAGAGCCTTAGAGCCAAACACTGCTGGGTTTTCCATCCCTGCTGGCTCTGGGGTKGCTGTCAGTGCTGAGGGCAGTCAGGAATTGCCTCTCCTCACCTGCCACATCCTCCCTGGGTCCTGCAGGGGGAGGTGCTCAGGAGAGCTCAGCAGTGGCATCCTCTGCCTGCCCTCCCCACCCCAGCCAGGTGGGGAAGGATGGAAGTTCATTCTGGCTTTGGGTGGGGGGTAGAGCTTTGCTGGTAGACACCAAATCAGTTGCCATTAAACCAAGATGACTTTTATTGCTTTTTAATGTGCAGATTATTGATTTCCATTGGTTWTTTTCTTCTGGCAGTGCCTGGTTAATTAATGCTCACACAGTGGCACTGCCAGAGGATTTGTGCACTTGAAGGGCAGGGAGCAGTGTGGTTTAGATTTTTATTCCATTTTATCTCCTGAAACTTGTTGCATGTGCTAAAATCTATCAACARCTGTCACAGAGTTTAAAGGAATTTGAAAACATGGGAGTTTTATGTTCCCTCTTTTCTCTTTCCAATCCATTCATTTCCAAATGTTTAAATAAAAGCTCTTCCTACCTAAGCTCCAGCAGACTGATGATAAATCTTGTTTCTATCCTAAGTGAAGATGGCTTCATTTTCCAGGAACTGTAAAGGAAATGCCAGCATTTGGCACTAATGGSTTGACTAGATCTGTTTTCATAGTCTGAGCAGCTTTTGGGGAAAGATCAYTGGGGAGAAGTGAAGTAAAACTCATCATTTCGTTTGGAAATGTTGACTCTAATTTTCTCCACAACCTTTACCTTCTCTGTTGGAGTCTTTTTGTACATAATTTKTATAGAAATTGGGTAGAAAAACTTCTTACATTAGATAAATTTCATTGCTCCAAGTCATGAAGCACTTTTTTTAATAATTTACTTTCTGAATGAAAACAAATTTCAGCTAGAGAAGAATTTAGGGGAAAGGTTTGGTTGGATTTGTTTGAGGTAGAGAGTGCTGTAAATGTATGTACATATTTCTGGGGGAAGAGCTGAGTTCTGATTTCATGGAAATGTGGTTCTGTGCCTTTCTGAAGCCTTTGCAAATTGCTTATTCCCTGACTGAATATACAGTTCTTCTGTACATTTAAACTGCTTCCCAAGTAATGGTAAAAAAGAATTTTTAATTAACAACAGAAGAGGAAACAAAACCTACAGGGTGTGCTGAATTCAGACTATGATGTTAAGTTATGTGGAAGAAAAAAAAAACCCCAAACCCCCAAAGCTGTAATGTCAGATGTAAATCCCAAATACAACTGCAGAGTGCCATGGAAGCTGTGGTGTTTCTGCCCAGCTGTGGGTGAGCACAGGGCAGCTCATGGGTGTCCTGTGGCAGTGCTGGAGACACTGAGTTTTTAGTTTAAAACACATTTAAGCATTATATTTGGAAGGTAATTTGTGGCTTGCTGGTCCAGTCTTGGAGCACAGAAACTGCAGCTGGGATTTGTAGAGTTTAGTGGAGCTGATGAATGACCTTGGTACCACACAGTGAGCTCCCTAAATGAAAAGCCAATTCCCTGCTAATTCCATGCATGGAGAAATAAATCTTCATCTTTATTGTTTCCTTTCCTGCCAAGGGCACTTTCTCTGCATTTCACTGCTMTGCAACTTTAATTTTCAGAATATTTACAGTTCTATATGTAATATTACAGTAACTATTTACATATTTACTGTTTGGAGGAGTAACCAGGCATGTTGAGTTCTGGGTTTTCTAGCATGGGGTTGATTTGGATTTGAGATGGGGATGAGAGATTTTGTGTGGATTCCTTTCTCTGTCTTCCTACACAGTACTAAATGAATGGAGAAAAGGAGTTGTTGAAAATACCAGTCTGTGATTAAGGCTGTCAAACCCCAAATCAAGAAAAGTAGCAAGAGAATTAATGTCAGCACTCAGGCAAAATGCAGCACTGCTTCCCTGTGCAYTCCCTTCTCTGGGATCTACACAGCTGCCATTCTGTACATGGAAAAGGATGTTGGAAAAGCCAGTGGTGCTCTGCATCCTAAAAACATGGCAAGCTGGGGGAAATGGCCAGATGARCCTTTGGGGGAAGGCAGGGGTGATGAGCTGCTCCAAATCATTCTCCAGCTCAAAATAAAGCAGTAATGAGACTTCCAAGGGCAGGTGTCCTCAGCTGAGGGAGGGTTCTCTTGAATTATCCTACCATGGAAATCCAAAAGTTAAAATTCCTGGCTGTTTATATCTCTGAGTACCTCCCACTCTGCTTCTGACAAAGGTCCTGGGCCACAGCAGCAGGAGCCTGTCAGGAAGCTGCCCTGCTCAGACCTGCTGAAATTATTTGACACAGGAAGATAATGGAGCAAAAAATATTCCAGAAGAAAACTGCCTCTGTGCTGCTGGCAGGCAGAAAGATCTCTGACCTTCWCAGGCTTGTTTTCATTTCATTTACCTCTTAATTAGCTGGAAGCCCTGTAAAACTGAAGAAAAATGACMATAATATTTTCTTTTAAGGCTTTTAGCTTGTGCTGAAGATGGGCAATGCAGTGGGTTTGTTTCCTTTGGTTTTTTGCTCCTCTTTGCACTTACCCCACCTGTGCCCTTGAACAAAGTGTTTGTTCCCTGTATCTGCTCCTGTGAAGAAAKGAATTGCTGGATTTGGTAGATTAAAGCTTGTAACAGCCCCATGAAGTGGAGGATCAATTGAGGTGTCAGTCCAGGGCACTGCTCCCTGTTGTTGTTGTGGATGCCCACAGCAGCAGCTTGTTCCCAGRCTGCTGGGAGTCACTGAGAATCTCCTGACCAGGGRAAGGCTGGAATGAAACTCTTCAGAGAGCCAAAGGCATTCTGASCCAGCTGTGGMACTGAGGAGTGTGAGTTCAGCACAGAGCCAAAGGCATTCTGAGCCAGCTGTGCAACTGAGGAGTGTGAGTTCAGCACAGAGCCTTGCCACTAAAGACATTGCACTTGGATTTACATTCCCAGCTTTTGGATTAAAGAGCCCTCCCTGCCTTCCTTCCCCCTCCTKCTGCTGCTCAGGGGGAGAGGGAGATGTGATTTCAGAGGTGGCTGCATCACTCCCTGCTCTTTGGAGCTTAACTGCAAAAAATCATTTTACTGGGAATGTTGGGAGCATTTTCCCGCCTGCCAAATGTTACCTCTGGGTACGAGGCACTGCCTGGGGGAGGCTGATAAATGAATTTCTCTCATTTCCTGGGCTTTGGTTACAGAACTGCCACACACAGAAYTTCTAGTGGAAATTTGTAACTTGAAATTGCCTCAGCTCTGGAGAATTACTTGGTTTGCTTCAGGTTTTTTTAACAGTCCTGCTTCTAACCCAAGCCTAACCCATCCCTTTGAGGAACAGGGCTTATTGCAAATTGGGAAGCCAGAATTAACCCTTGCACCTGTGATCCAGTGTTGAATCAATATTTGACTGCTTTAACCAGAACTGCAGTTGTGTGTATGCATTTAAAGTCAGAAATTATTTTGTATGACCTTCCCAGGAGTATTTAGCTTGAAGAAATTGCATCAGCTGTGAAGTGGTGGTTGGCACATTTCTGCTGGCATTTTGGGGACTGGTTATGTCCAGTGGAAGGTGTCCCTGCCCGTGGCAGGCAGTTGGAATGAGGGGAGCTTTCAGGTCTCTTCCAACCCTGCYCTTTTTTCCTTTGTGAACCAACCASCARTGCCCAGGCAAGGCCATTTCTAGCTGATTGTGTTTGGAATTTCACTCACAGGCTTAGYTTCTGCTCTAGAACAAGAAGTTCCTTGTTGTCTTCCCACAGCCTGGAGGGGACATCCCAGGCCACCTCCTGGCCAGGGAGCCATGGAGTGACCCCCTGTAGTCCTCAGGACTGATCCAAGCCTTACCAATGCAGTCTGTCCTCAAACCTTGCACAAAGTGAATGAAAGGGCAGCATTCTGAGGGTGTGGAAAGGTCACAGGGGGCACATCCTGGGGTTTGTGAGCTGAGGGTGAATCAGTGGCATCAGCTCCAGAGCCAGGAGATGGATGGACCTGGTGAGGGAGGGAACAGAGCAGTGTAAATTCATCCCTGTCAGAAAGCTTTYAAGTTCCCTYTCCTGCCTCAGCWGAACCACATGCAGGTCACTTCTGAYTGGTTTTGATCCATTGAAAAATGACATTTTCCAGTTGCTTCTCCCTCCCTGTGACATGGGTTTTACATGCTGAGGGTTTGGGGCACTGATTGAGGCTCTGCATTGCTCAGTAGGAAATGTCTTTGTGGACACCCTTTGGAGACTGCTGAGATGAGCTTGAAACCAAACAGAATTCCCAATTACCATGACTTCAGTGTCTTGAGGGGGAAAATGGGCTGTTGGGAAGGGTCAGATTCCTTCAGAAGGGTTCATGTCCCTCATGAGCCCTCCTGTTCCTGTGCCAAACCATCCATCCCCTGGGCTGGCCCAGTGTGATCCCAGTGTGTGAGTGAGCTCCCTGAGTAGCAAACTGCTGAAGGAGAGCTTTGTGCCTGCATGGACACTGGAACTGCCAAGGCCCTGTTTGCAGGGAGCAGGGGATGTGGGGCTGCTGGATTGAGGCTGAAGGGGCAGTGAGGAGTGCACAAACTGCTGTGTGCATCAGGCTCAGCACTCCTGGAAAGCAAAGAAAGATTAAACCTGTGGTGAAAAACTCAGAAAAAGAATTAYGGAAAGGTTGGGGTTGGAAGGACCTTAAAGATCACCCAGTTCCACCCCTGCCATCAACAGGGACACCTCCCACTGTCCCAGGTTGCTCCAAGCCCCATCCAGYCTGRCCTTGGCACTTCCAGRCATGGGGCAGCCACAGCAAGACCAGAAAAAAGCTTTAATTTCTGTTCCTTACCACAAAAAAGGTGTTTAGAAACCTCTGCTAGACCTTGAGCACATCAGAACATGTTATTACASCACATTTATCATCAGTGACTTGTGTGCTGGTCATGCCTTATTACTTGCCTTGGTTCCTCCCTGCAGTTTGGAGGAGGAGTGCATCCATTTTTCCATACATCAGGCACACTGGAAGCTGCTTTATCAGCTTTTGGTCCATAAAAATGGAACTCCATTACAGTTGCAAATGCTTCCCTGGGCATGTTTACAGAACGGGTTTTGCAATAGTGGCTCTTCATTGTGAACTGGGAGTGAAGCTCTTGGGGAGGGATTCCCAGTAAGGGAAGTGGTGGGTGCATTTGCAAAGGGTCCTTCTTGAAAGGAGATATTAAAGATAAAACTTTCCTCTCTGAGAGTGTTCATGGGGTAACAGGGAATGGCCCAGTGACTGTTACCCAGGGAAGCTGTGACTGACATCCACAAAAAAATCAGTGGTTTTGATAGACTCACCATATATTTCTGTTTCCATTCTGTTTCCACTATATATTACTATTTTTCCATAATATTTAATATCTTTTCCACTCAGACTTGTTACTCCAGAGAGTCACAGTTGGGTGTGGGGCACTGCTSTGACAGTGAAGTTACTCTGGCCCCACTCCAAGGCAGAGTTTCAGGGATGAGCTGTGTGTGCAGAGTATTCTCCTCTCCATCTCTTTGGGGGTTAATTGTCCTGACCTTCTCCTTTTCCAGTCTAACCCTGATCCCACAGTCTGAAAATACAAATTCCAGCCTTTGCACTGCTCTGCATTTCCCTGGCAGATTTTTGCAGGCAGGTGTGGCTGTAGGASTGAACCTTGTTGGAGAAAACAATGTGGATTTCTGTGGTGTGTACATGAAACTTSTGGGCTGTTAGAGGGAAGACAGAAGAAGGAAAGACATCAAACTTGCATAAATTATTCCCCCTAAAAGKGCAGATCCTCAGAAGTTTCTCCAAACCCATCAGCTCCCTGCCCCACTGCAGTGCCCTGTGGGAGTTGTGGGGTGTTCCACCAGGCTGCTGGAGGGGAGTTGGTGAGAGAATTGTTTATGATTACAGACTGCAGTCCTTGCTGTTCCTCTGACCTCTTTGCAAGTGGAAAGGACAATAATTCCCTTCCCCTGCTGTTTTGTTTGCAGTGTGTTGGCTCTGTGGCACAGACTCAGCACAGGGCACTTGGCAGGGCAGTGTCTGCACCAGGCTGGGCCTGGCAAGGGCCTCACAAATTAACAGGGATTTTGCTGGACCTGGCAAAGGCCTCACAAATAAACAGTGATTTTRCTGAGCTTCTGAAATGCTAAATGTTCCCAGAATAGGAACTGAGCTACATTATCCTTCCCACCCTCCTCCAAAAACATCYACCTATGGAATTATCTAGAATTTGCATTGCACAGATGTTTTGTGTCTTACTTTTGCCCAAATGAACTTTCTGCTTTGGAATTTGTTTTTCTCTGTGGACAGAGAGATGTTCACAAGCWCTTCAGGCAGTGTGAGCAGTCACTGCCACCAACAGAGGTAACTCCTGTCACTCTCCCCAGCAGAATGTTTGTTCTCCTTTTCTYATGCCAAGAAAACAAGCCTTTGTGCAGCATGTGGTGGCATGCTCAGAGACCTGATCCAGCAGAGGAATAAGCTCAGCACAAAAAGCTGCTTTTATTTTTGTGCTGGATGAGCTCCCAGGTTGGGTTCACCCTGCAGTTSCCTGCACTGGGGTTGGTGGGAAGGGAGCAGGCTCTGCTGGAGCTGAGCTCTGCAATCTGGAGAGTCTGGCATGGCATCTTAGCAAAGTTACTGGATCTGCTTCCAGAACTCCTCCTGTGGTGGGCTGGGTACAGCCTGTGCCAAAGTGTACAGAGCATTTTTAGGTTCTTAATTAGGTATTTTCTAGAGAGATACTTTCTCCATTTTTATCCACCTGTTACCAAGTGTTTTGCCAMTGGAAGATTGTTTTAGGGACATGGAGCTGCAAAATTCCCTTTCTTCCCTTCCAGTGCCAAGCAAATAATCCAAAGGTTTTGTGTAATGACCAGGTCAGTGTTGAAGGTATCACTTAGACAAGTGCACACCCAAGGCCATGTGTCCCCAGAACTGCTGGGAGGAGAGGTTTTTTTGATCCTTTGGGATCTAAACAAGGATCAGTGTGGGGTTTCTGAGGAGTCTGACTCACTCAGGTATCAGGAGCAGAAATGCCAGAGCTCTGCAGCATGCCATTTTCACATGGGCATGGCAGGCACATGGAATATCCTGGGAGGGAAGGAGCCATAGGGATCACTCAGTACAGGACAGCCCCCAATCCCAAGGCTCATTGTCCCAAGGCTCCTGCAGCTGTGGCAGGGTCAGTGCTCAGTGTCCAAGCCTGGCACAGCCTGGGGGCTTTGTGGTCCTTGTAGCCCCACACTTTGGGACACTGTGCTGCTCTGCCTGCCCTGGTGTTTCCATGGGTTGTGTTGTACAGCTGCTGGAATCCTCTGTGCCCTGCTCCACGTGTAAAACCAGAGCAGTTCCAAAATCTGCCTTAAAGAATTCCTGCAGTCAGACACAGCACTCACCTCATTTGGAAAAGATTGCTCCCTCCTGCTCATGTCACTTAACTTTCTCATCATCTCCTGGTCTCTAAATCATCTCAGCCTTGGTGAATAAACACTAAATCCTACCCCATTTATTATGCAGATCATCCTATCATTGTTGCTTGATCACCCTCTGTTCTGCATAAATTAGTTTTTTTTGTGTAGTTTAAATATATTGGTTCATTTTATTTCATAGGAAGCAAGGACAGAATCTATTGCCAGACCTTTGGAGATAAATGAGGCTGAGAAGGTGATGAAAATTGCCATTAACAGTGTTCTGGTAAGCAAAATATTGTTTATTTGATTGTAAAATAATAATTTTCCTGCTTCAAGAAGAAATTAGCTCTTTTTATCAACAGCCTGGGGTAAAGAGTGCCAAAGCCATCACCTGCAGCTGCAGTTGATGCATCTAAGAGCTCTCTTTGCCCYTCTTGTGGGGGAAAACAGATTRTAGTCATATTCCCTGCCTCTGTTASGAGCTTCACCCCAAAAGCTCTACAGGAGGGATAAAAATTGCCCAAATCAGCACAGAAATCTACACCCTCTGCCTTGTCTGAGCCCAGTGACCTGTGCAGAGCCAGGGCTGCCAGGAGTGACCTGGGGAGCTCCAAAAGTGCTGCTGCCTCTGGGCTTGGGGAGCTGGGCTCTGGAGGCAGCACAGCTGAGCTGGCCAAGGGGTGAATGAGGAGAGCTGGCACTGATGAGGATCCTGCCAGGGCATCCCTGGGCTTCCTGGGAAGGACTTTTTGTCTGTCCTGCCCTTGCCAGCACTGTCCTTGCTGCAGTGCCTGGGTTCCTGACTCTGAACCTTGAGCTGGGTGAGGAGGGAGTTCAGTTCATTAACTGCCAGTGATTGCTGTCAGTAATTTCACTGCAAACTGTGTCCAGTCCAAGTGTTTGATTACAACAGTGGAATTCCAGTTTAAGCAGCCAGTTGATAATCCAGAGAGATTCCAGGCAATCCTCCCTTCYCTCCTGCTCTCAGCCTGTGTGAATACTGAATGTTGTTAATGTGCATTTCTTACTCCAGCTGTAGAGCTGAGAGCAGGAGAGAGGGACTGGCTTCCTGGCAGTGGCACACTCAGCTCCTGAATCCTGGCCCAGTTCATGGAATGACCTCTTGGAGCTGAGCAACACCAACACTCACTGCTGGAATCTCAGCTGTGGAATCCTCCCTCTCCCTCAAAAGATGGTCAGGTTTCTTGAGCCTGAGCACACTGCATGTACTCAGCTCACTTGCATCAACTGGAACAGTCCCAC
Organism: Alauda arvensis; assembly: GCA_902810485.1. Lineage (NCBI taxonomy): Eukaryota > Metazoa > Chordata > Aves > Passeriformes > Alaudidae > Alauda > Alauda arvensis. The sequence continues at coordinate 33,995 of CADDXX010000599.1, forward strand.
TTCCCCTCCTGGTTCCTGTAGCACATGTTGAAATGTTCAAGACGCTTCCCAGATTTTGAAAAACAAAAAAAAAGGATAAAGCAGAATTTAGGAAAGGATGAAGATATTCAGATASAGGAAGTTCTTTATAAAAATTATTTGTATTTTGAAGAGAAAAGAAAAATTATGGAAGCTTAAAATTCCCTAAAATAGAACCAAGAAACAAATGCATATCTCATCTGTTTATTCAGAGAGAATCATGGAATCATTCAGGTTGATTCCATTAAGACAAGATCCTGAAAGACCTTAATGATGCCAAAAGATTGGCTTCTTCCTGCCTTCAACTGCTTCTTCAGTGAGAAGAAAAACAAAAATTACAGCTGTGGGGTTTTTCCTTCTTTAAGAATGTTGGCAAAAAAAATCAGGTATTTGTAAATGTCCAGTTGGTTCATTGTCCTGGCCACAAAGAACTTTGGAATTTCCATTGCCTGCTTGAGTAAACACAGATGAGATTATCCAGAACAATGCTCAGCATCTGAAAGATAAATGGAATTATCCCAGTGCCAGCCATGGTTCACCATCCTTCTCTTTCAGGAAGAAGTCCAAAAGACTAAAGACATGTTGAATAATGTGGCTTTGGATGAAGCCAGTTTGGAAGCCAAGATTGAGAAACGAAGATTGGAGCTGGAGAGGAGCCAGAAGAGGCTGCAGACMCTGCAGAGTGTTCGGTAACATCAGGGGCTGATCATCCCCTGCAGGGAGGAGTGGCAGCAGCAGGGAGGCAACTGGGGCAGTCCCTCTGGTCCCAGGGGCTTCTGGGGGTCACCAMCAATTTAAAACATTCATTCTGCAGCCCCTGTTAGGATCAGACCCTCTGGGCACTGGTACAGTCTGCCAGGAAATTCATAGAATCACAGAATCCCAGACTGGGTTGGGTTGGAGGGGACCTTAAAGCCCATCCAGTTCCACCCCCTGCCATGGGCAGGGACACCTTCCACTGTCCCAGGCTGCTCCAAACTCCATCCAGCCTGGCCTTGGACACTGCCAGGGATCCAGGGACAGCCACAGCTTCTCTGGGCACCCTGTGCCAGGGCCTGTCCACCCTTCCAGGGAACAGTGCCTGCCCAATATCCCATCTCAATCTCTCCTGTTTGAACCCATTGCTCCTTGTCCTACCACTGCAGTTCCCAATGAGGARTCCCTCTCCTTCCTTGTAAGCTCCTTCACATACTGGAGGTCTCACAGTGTTCAGGTTTACAGCTKGGGCTGATTTCTGGCCCTTAATTAACCTGCAGGTTTATACAATCTGACCTAATATTAGATAAAAAGAGGCAATATGAGACAAGGGAGTGGTGGAAAGAATGACCTGGATTCACATCCCCATTTAGCAACAGCACTCTGCAGGAAGTGGCTTGGGTGGCTGTGAAGCTCTGAGCAGCAGCAGTGGTTTTTGGGGTGCATCAGTCAGCTCTTGGGTGTAATGATGTCATCACTTCGTCATCCTGTCTAATTAAACCTGTAATGACCCAGGACACTTTTGTAGCAAGTAAGTCCCCAGCAAAGAAGATGATTTGTCAGCCATGCTGCACAATAACTTAGTGCAGTTATGGAACAGCAGGATAATTAATCTAACATTGCCTCCTAAGGGGGGCAAAATGCTGCCTTTTTGCCTGTGTGAAAGGAAAAGGAAGTTGTACACAAAACCCTCTTTGCTTTATGCAATTCCCTGGATTGTTTAGTGAGGGGCTTTGTTTTTGAGCTTTTATTCTCTGAAGCAGTGGGAAACCTTAAAAACAAGAGGTTGTTTTGTTTTAGTGGACTTGGAAGGGCAGCTGCAAAACCAAAATTGCATTTCACAATCCTGTATATACAGAACAGTATTTGTAGACWCCAAAATCACAGAATGGCTTGGGTTGRAAGTGACCTTAAAGCTCATCTCATTCCCAGTCCCTGCCMTGGGACATCTCCCACTGTCCCAGGCTGCTGCAAGCCYCACAGSAGCTGGCCTTGAGCASCTGCAGGGATGGGGCAGCCACAGCCTGTGTGGGCACTGAGTTCTCTGTGCTTGCTCTCCCCAGCCCTGCATTCATGGATGAGTATGAGAAGGTTGAGGAGCAGCTGCAGAAGCAGTACAGCACTTACCTGGAGAAGTTCCGCAACCTCAGCTACCTGGAGCAGCTGCTGGAGGAGCACCGCCGGACAGAGCAGGAGATGTTTGAGGTGGGATTTGGGAATGCTCAGTGCTGCACAGCCTGCACATCTTGGCCTTGCAGCAGCCAATCTTTCACTCCTCTTTCCTGAAGCAGCACAGCTGCATTTGCTCAGTTAATGAAGTCAAACAGAGTAGTGMTGGCTCAGTCTCTGCCCCCCTGACTCATTTGCAGCTGCTGGGTTTTGCTCCTGAAGAATGTTTTCAGAATTCCTGATTTCCTTTTGCTGCATACAGTGGATGTGCTTACTTCTGTTGTCTGCTGATGTGTAAGGGTTTCTCAGCACAAGGCTKTTCAGTCTCCTCAAAGCATCAATGGAAACAGCCAAGAGCATCAGTGAGGAGATCAGATGTGCTGGGATCTTCCCCCTCACAGATTTCAGTTTTGTTTGGCAGAATTCTGCCATCTCTTGACTTGCTGAGTTKTGTCAGTTCAGTGTGATTTTCCCCATTGATAATTCCATCTTTRTCCTGTTTTGCTCCAGATTTTCTTTGGGTGTTTCCTGGGTTGCAGTGCTTTCAGCCAGCCTTTCCTTCAGCTTCCAGCAGCTTCTTGTTTTGTTGTCATCCTTCTCACTGTCATTGCCCACTCTGTCTCCTGTTCTTCACTGAAAACCTGTTGGAGTGAACCCTCTCCCCTGRGCTCTGGGTGCTGCTGGGTGTCCTGCACCTGCAGTTACAGAATCACAGCATCCATGGGGTTGGAAAGGACCTCAGAGACCATCAGATCCCACCTGGGACCCATCCCCACCTTGTCACCAGCCCAGAGCCCTGAGTGCCACATACAGGCTTTACTTGGACACCTCCAGGAGCGGGGACTCTGCCACTCCCTGGGCAGCCCCTTCCAGTGTTGAACAACCCTTTCCATGAGGAAACTCCTCCTGATGTCCAACCTGGACCTCCCCTSCACAACCTGAGGCCATTCCCTTTTGTCCTGTCCCTGTTTCCTGGGAGCAGAGTCCAGCCCCCCCCTGGCTGTCCCCTCCTGTCAGGGAGTTGTGCAGAGCCACAAGGTCCCTCCTGAGCCTCCTTTTCTCCAGGCTGAGCCCCTTTCCCAGCTCCCTCAGGAATTCTCCAGACCCTTCTCCTGGTGYTSCAGACCCTTCCCCAGTGCCCTTGCCTGGACCCACTCCAGCCCCTCAGTGTCCTYTCTGCTGTGAGGGGCCCACAGCTGGACACAGCCCTGGRGCTGTGGCCTCATCACTGCAGCCAATTAAGCCATTGTTAATCAGTGCTTCCTCATCCCACCACCACCTTYTGGACACAGGGAAAGCCATGCTGCTGAGAAGTCTTAAATATTTTGCTGCATTATTCACTTGAGGGATAAAATACATTTTCAAAGCTGATGTGGGTATTTGGCAGCTTGTTAATCCCTGTGAAGCAGTTTCCAGTCAAGCCCCTCTTTTCACAAGCACTGTCTGTGTAGATGTTTTTTCACCTTATATCTGAACTCAGTTCTAGCTCTCTGTTCCAGTTCTTCACCATTTCCTTGCCCCCTGCTCAAAAAAAACTCTTCAGTTAAATCACAATCTTGAAGTGAAGCCTAAAGTCTGATTTATTCCTTCTGTTCCAATGSCACTGAGACTTCACAGCCAAAGGAGAAATGCTTTGAACTGAGCTACCTGGAAGTGTTTATGAATTCAGGTGCAGAACTTTGTTAATGAGTTGGTGCTCAGCTCTTCGGGGGATTTTGTTAAAAGATAACAAGACAAAGAAAAAGCCTTTGTCATTCACRGCTGGGCCGTGATTGGAATAGGGAGAGCACACTTTATTTTCCTTTTTCTCCTTCTTTCTCTGAGRCTCCTGGGATCCTACCCATATGGCTTGGCTTGTGCTTTCCCAGGATAAGCAGGGAACAATGCTTCAGCCTAATGCAGAATTAAACAGCAAAAACTGGTGACAAAAACATGTTGTTTTGCTTTGCACATTTCTATCAGCTGTACCTAAAAATACTTGGAACACATAAAGGATGAGGCTCTGACCATCTCTGTGGGCAGGAATACAGTGACTCAGGCAGCCAGAGAGCTCTGCTGCAGAAGCTGTTGCTTTGGTAGAGGAAGAGGGGTGTGTGTGTGTGTGTGTGTGTGTGTGTGTGTGTGTGTCTCTCTCCCAGCCAAATATTCAGAAGTGCTGGAGTCCAAACCAGAATTTGAAATCATGATGAGATGTCAGTCCTCAAAATCAAACTCCAGGGCTTGGGGGCTGAAGGAGGGTGAAAAATTTCATCTGWAAAAGGCTCTGGGGAAAGTTTAGAGCAGCCTCCAGTGCCTAAAGGGGCTCCAGGAGAGCTGCAGAGGGACTGGGGACAAGGRATGGAGGGACAGGACACAGGGAATGGCTTCCCACTGCCAGAGGGCAGGGATGGATGGGATATTGGGCAGGAATTGTTCCCTGGGATGGGATATTGGGCAGGGTGGGGAGGCCCTGGCACAGGGTGCCCAGAGCAGCTGTGGCTGCCCCTGGATCCCTGGAAGTGCCCAAGGCCAGGCTGGATGGGGCTTGGAGCAGCCTGGGATGGTGGAAGGTGTCCCTGCCCAGGGCACGGGTGGCACTGGATGGGCTTTAAGGTCCCTTTCCATTTCCCAAACCATTGCATGATTCTAATCTGGGTCCCAACTAAACCAAGAGACTGCTGGTACATCCTGCTTCCAAAGCAGTGAGGGGATGCACTGTTTAATCCATTTTGGATYAATCTCTGRTCAGCCTGGAACACAGGGATGTCACTTCTTTCAGTCCTGATCTGTTTTTCAGCTGGTGCTTCCACACTTTGGCTACTTTATGGTGAAGCAATACTGTGGRTTATTGCATGCTTTAAAAAAAAAAGAGAACAGTTTGCTCCAACACAATGCTTTGCATGTTGTCCTMCAGTTTATAATCTTGTGACATTTTCAGCATCAACAGAGGAAAAAATAACAAGGATAATTACATTTAATCTATTTTAAAACATACTCACTCCAGCTGTCAGAAACACTGAAAATTATGTTGATTTTTTTCCCCAACCCTGATTTGTCTTTTGTTCCACCAAACAAATCTTAATTAACTTCTGCAGTAGCAGCATGAGGCAATTCTTTTATCATTGCTGTGTATTTGCTAAAGAGCTTGCCAGCAAAAAGCATCAGCAGTGTAATTAGATTAATCCAGCACTCCCTGTGCTGTTCTGAGCTCTGTTCCTGGGCCCCTCTTGACTTAGTCCMCGTTTTTAGGAGTTTTTGTTGTGATTGAGAGCCTGGTTCTGTTGCAGAATAAAGAACCAGATCTGTGCTGCAGTTGGACTCAGGAGTGCTTGGGTATCCACAGCCACCAGCCTGGGCCTGAGTGCAGCTCCTCATTAGCAAAGTGATTTAAAGATTTTAATTACATGCCACTAAGCATTTGAGGCACTCCAGCCCCTGCAGGGCTGGTGGTTGTGTGCATTTCTGAGGTGGCTTTTCCATGCTGGGGGTGTCCCCTGGTGCTGTCCTGAGCCCCCCGTGTCAGTGGCAGGGAGTGTGAGCAGTGGGAGCTCCTGGCAGGCTCTGTGCTGAGATCTGTGTGAACAGAACTGACAGGCTGTGCTGAGCCTGAGCCCAGCTCTTAATTGGTGATGAAGCAGCTCCTGCTGAGCACCTGCCTGTCTGATGTGGGAGCCCATTGAAATATTTGACAAACACACACTGCTTTGGCCATTATCACCTGGAGAAGGCAGAAGTTCACACATGGCTCCTCTTTAGAGTGAATTTCTCACACTTACTGACAAGTGTCATGAGCTACTTACTCATGAATCCCAGGAATTTAAACAAGGGCCTTTTGTCTTTGCAGTTTCCTTTGCCTGCTTTACCTCTGTTATTATCCTTCTGCTCCTTTGTGCTGTTCATGGAATGAATCCATCTTCCTGCAGTTCTGTGCCAAGGCAGGGATTTATGAGCCATGTCTCCTCAAAGATTGGGTCTTATTTTTCTGCTTTGTAAAAAGATTCAGCCCAGTTAATTCATTTTTACCCTGTTACTGAGATGGAATCGTTTTGGGTGTTCAGATGCAGAAGCTATTAGAAATTTGGCTGTTCTAAAAAACCCAATTTTCAGGGGTTTTTCAGATTTGGGGGTTGAAATTCCCTCTGGATTATCAATGAATGCCTCTCTTTCAAAGGACAACACAGCCTAATACAGTTCAGAAAGGTGTTTTTGGAATTAGCTTGTGTAATGCTGGAGTAACTTGGCAATTTCCTTCAGCATTTGCCTTTTCCCTGGACAGAATGTGCTTATTCTTTCTTGTGCTKCTCAGAGGACACCCCAGAAGTGCTTTCCTCCTCAGCTGCTTTCTCCTAAGGTATTTCCAGTCTGTTTTTATGCTGTTAGTGTGTAATCCCAGCTGAGGAGTGCCATGAAGAGGTGGGCATGGGGATGAGGATGTTCTCAGCCATTCAGCCTTTATCTTTGCTTTGGGATTGTTTAAACTGCTTTTCTTTTCATCATTATGGAGTTTCCAAGGGTATGTAGTGATAGAACAATGGGGGATGGCTTGTTTAGATGGGATACTGGGAAGAAATCCTTCCCTGGGAGGGTGGGCAGGCCCTGGCACAGGGTGCCCAGAGCAGCTGGGGCTGCCCCTGGATCCCTGGAAATGCCCAAGGCCAGGCTGGAGCAGCCTGGGACAGTGGAAATGTCCCTGCTCATGGCAGGGGCTGGAATGGGATGAGATTTGAGGTTCCTTCCAAGCAAAACCATTCCATGATTGATTCTATGGATTATCAGTAAGCAGTCCTTCATGGTCAGTCATGTAATTCCAGATGAGCAGACTGAGTTGTGGCTTACCCTTTGCAACCCACCCTCCCCAAATAAAATCCCTTTTTCATTAAACTCTTTCTTATCAGAGCTTCTGAATATTTATAGTAAATATAAATAKGGATATCTGAGTTCTGCCCCACTCTAGGTACCCCTGGGTTCTGTGCTTTTTGCACTGAGCTGTCCCTCTGAAGGACTGAATTCACCATTCCCWCTTGGCAGCTCTTTGCTGCAATAGCCAGCACAAGGTTAACATGAAAAGCAGCTGGTTACAGTCYTTAATGTTCTAACTGAAGTGCACTTGAATTATGGCTGCTTTAAACATTTTCCAGGTGCCAGGAGAGCACTCCTRGTCCAGCACTGCTGAATTGTGGGGAGGATCAGATGGAAAAGCAAGCACAGGCTGCTGAATTGTTGGGTGCTTCTATTTTAGTTCAGTGTACAAGGGTGACAGTGCTGGTGCACTGAGACAGAGAAACCAGGGGGCAAATGTGGGAAAAATGGGAGCAGGGAGAAGGGAATGCACAGAAAGAGAAGGGGCAGTGGAGCGTAGGAGAGCAGGACAAAAGRAATTATTGGCTGAGAAATGATGATCACAGAAAGGAGAAGCTGGAGATAGAAGGTGGGAGGGTGTGTGGAGAGTGCATTAGGGGACATGAAAAGGTTCTGCATTCATTGCACTGAAACAAAACTCTGCAGTCCCCTGCCAATGCCATGGCAACTGCCCTGAGGTGGTGCTGCCTGCTCCTGGGGCTCTGCTGGTACTCTCTCCCAATAAAGCTGTGGGAGAACTTTCTGGGAAATGCAAACACTTGAGATCAGTTCGATTGGTCTCAGTCAGATCAACTCAGTGCTCAGAGTTCCCTGTTTTCCTAGGGATTATCTGGAAATCTGCTGTGCCAGGTGGGTGACAAACTTGCCTTAGGATCCCAGATTTGGGACCATTTGACTCCCAGCTTCAAGTTCGTCATGTCTGGCACACTCCAGAGCTCATTTTATCACAGAGTTAGAGACCAGACAAGAAATTATTGAATCCCAAATCACTTACAGGCTTTTCTGAGCAATGGAAAAATTCATATTCTGCCTGCAGCAGCCCCTGAGGGGTAAAGAGGTTCCCTGTGCCTCAGGGCTTCATTCTGAGGTTGGATATGAAAGGTTGCTCAGTCTGGTTCTTTCTTGCTGCTGTTATAAATCTGGGCTAATTCTTTTATAAATTAACTACTCTGCACTTGGGGAAGGAGCACAGAGAGGGTCTGCTGAGTTCTGCAGCAGCTGTTTGTGTGCAGGGTGAGATGTGACAGCTCTCACTGACAGCATGGCTGGGAAATCCATGGATCAYTGTCACAAAGAGAAATCAGAGCTATCTGATCTCAAATAAATTCATTTCTTAACTTGTCTCACTGGATTGTTGTGCAGTGCCTCCAGTGGAGAAGAAGCAATGCWTGAGAACAATTTCTAGTGCATTCCAAAGTGCTGCCTTGTAGGTTTTACATCTTCTCTTTATCCAGCTTCATTTGGGAAGGAGGTGAACAAGTGTGTGCCTCATGTCATGGGCTTCCTGCCTTCCCTGCATTATCCTTTTGAATATTCACAGACTTTAGACTATGTAACAGAAATCACTTGAAATTCACTCAGAATAGGAGACAATCAGATTACTTGAAACAACACTGATTAAGAAGATCAATTTCTGTTTTTTCCCCAGAGAGCAACATTTAAATCATTGAGAAACATTTAAACAGATGATTGAAAGAAAAAGCTAAAATAACTCTTAATTTGGCACTGATGTTTGGTGCTCTGCACCAAATGACATAAGCAGGTAGTGTTAAAATGATGTCTRGGAAATTGAGGTTTATGCTCTGCTGCAGGTATTTAGTGGGGAAAAGGAGCTGTGAGAGTGGCATTGTGATTTGCATAAACCTGCAAAATCTCATCAGGTGCAAAACACTGAGCTCTGAGTCTTTAAACAGGAGGAWAATTCTCAGTTTTCTGGCTGCCTGAGAGCAGTTCCTGGTTGAGTTCTGTGAGATGTGAAAGGGGAGCACTGTGCACATGTTAAAAGTGGCCCTCTGAGATAAATGTCCTGGCAGAAGCCTTGGCAGGGGCAGTGCCTGCCCTGGGCAGTCCCTGCCTTCTCCTCCCAGAGCTCTGGAATCCTTTGGAGAGGATTCTGATGTTGGGATAACCCATGGGCCCTGCTCTGCATTTCAGCAGGGTCAAACATCAGCACCAAGGAAAGGTAAGAGATGTCAGGACAAACTGCACACCTTTCTGCCTGGGGGCTGGGATCTCATTTACTTTGCTGGAAATCCAGTTCCATTCCCATTTCTCATTACCTTGAGCATGATGTAGTTCCAAAATCAGTGGAGACCTCMATTGTAGGACACTACATTGTGAGACTCTCTTGGGTTTTTTTAATCTGCTGGCCTGGAGAGCTGTGATTGAGTCTCCTCCTCAGGCTTTGTTCCATCTGTGAGAGGACTGAGGAGGAGCCTGCCCTGTTAAGCAGGGTCTGAGTGCCCTTGGCAGTGCCACATTCCCTGGAAACACCTGCTGGTGGCCACCTTCTACTGGGAAACTTCAGAGAGTGCATCCTGCACCTCCCTTCTGCTCAGCCAGCAGGCTGTTAAATCACCAGCTCTAGTTTCTAATCCATAGAGTAAACTGGAGTGGAGCTCTCCTGTGTCCCATGGAGAAGAGCAGAGCTGTGGAAAGCAGAGGAGGAGGATGTGTAAGGTGAAACCTGCTGGTGTTGTCCCTTGCTGGTTGCCCAGAAGTTRTTTACCTGCTCTTTTGTGTTAAAGAATGTGAGCTTGATGCATGAACAGTCCCAGAAGCAGAGCTTGTCACTAAAGAGCTTTGTCTGCATCATTACTCACCTGCACTTCCTTCTTCTCCTGCCCACCACAAGRTGTTTGAAAACAGTTTTATTCCAGTCATCTTAGGAGTAGGTAGAGCATTGTCCTGGGGAGCAGGAAGTAGCAGTGCAAATGTCTTCAAGTTGGAGAAATGGTAAAAAACAGGTCTGGGATTCCTGTGCTTGGGCTCTGACACGAGTTACAGAGAGGCTTCAAGGTGCTGCCACTTCATTTGGGTGGGAGAGCAGGAATAAACTGAAGTGTGCATCAGCCCCCTGTTGAAGAGGCTCTTGCTGTGAGAAATGGGCGCTGTATTGAGCTAATTGATCTCAAGACAGAAGGCAGCAGAGTCCATTATCAGTTCCTGGAACCCTCAAGTCCACCAAGAACAGCTGCCCTTTCATGTGGTAAACACTCTCCTTGAAAAGCCTGAGTAATCCTGACCCCCTTGGAACACTGGAGCTTTGTGCCACAGCAGAGGATAATTCAGGAGTTGGACTCTGGCAGGGATGAGGCAGTGACTGCTCTGTGGTGCTGAAGACTCTGCTGTGCCTCCTGACTTCCAGTCAGTGTTAATTTGGATGGTAATTTCTTCAGGCACTGCAAACTGACCCCAGGTTTACACTGCAGAGTTGTACATTAAATCAAATAAATTACACATCCAAACARTATCACTTGTAAGCTCACTACAGTAAAGATGTAATCCATGAAGGGAATGTTCAATGAGCTGTTATTGACTCATTAGAATTCATCCCTTCCACAAAAGGAAATAGAAAAGTGGAGAGTTGCTGTTAGGGGAAATTTGCATTGGATGTAATGCTGAATACAGAACACACCTGATCCACAGGATAAAGTCCATCTCTGTCATGTTGTTTTAGGTAGCAGTGAATTTGTCTGTGTTCCTGCTGTTCCTGTGTTGAAGCTTCTTGTGTGAAAGGATTTGGATGCCTGGAAAATTCTGAGCAGAAAATGTTAGTCTGGATCTCTTTTCCAGCATCTTCCCTTAGTTCTGTTTAGATTTCTCTCAGTGCTGGCAGGTGATTGAAAGGCCTGTGCCCTGCACTGGTGCCATGCAGCCTCTGCCAGTGCCTTCCAGTCCTYCTGTGTGTGCACAGCCCTCCATGGGCAGTCACACCAATCCTCAGCAGRGAGCTCAGTGCTGCTTCCTTGCCTGTTCTGCTCCCTTGGCTCTGACCTGTGCTTCCTGGGTGGCTCAGGGGTGTTTCTGACATCACAGAATGCTTTGGGTTGGACCTTAGAGCTCATCCTGGACCATGGGCAAGGACAGCTTCAGCAGCCCTGGTGCTCCAACCCCCTCCAAGCTGGCCTTGAATCCAGCCCAGCAGTGCAGAGGAGTATTGAGGTGGAAAGTTTTGAGTTGGGCTTTGTTTGTTGTCTTTTGGGGTTTTTGAAYAGAAAACCAGTCAACTAAATAAATCCCTTTTAAACCTGCTTTCTTGGTCACTGACTGACAGATTCATTCTGTTCTAGGCAAGGTCAGCTGGGGCATCAGACTTTATCCACTGTGGCACCAGACTCTATGCAGTGCAGCCCTCAAAGCCTGCAAAGTGCAGCCCCTTTGGGCCAGCTGTGCACTGTTTGATCATTCCATTGGAAAACATTTTCCTGTGCACAGTAAATCATGCAGTAACCTGTGCAGAAAGGTTTTCTATTGCATCAGAAGTCACTCCAGAATCGTGCCAGGGGGAGAAGAACTCATTTACTGTGTGAGGATACAAGGGGAGAGCTTAGAGAGAGGCAGATCCCTCTCAATACAGGGAGATTATCCAGGGTGAGCAGGGCACCCAGGTCAGCAAACACATCCCACAGGGGCAGAACAAACAATTACCAAGCTGCCATTGCTCAGCCTGGATAATGTCCCTGTGCTGAGTTCCCAGAGGGAGGTGTTGATGTCCAGGTTATGGAGTGTGCTGTTTGCTGTTCCCTTCCAGCTCCATCTGTGGGTATTGCAGTGCTGGGGCTGGGTGAAGTCAGGACTTGCCAGGTAATTCTGGGAGCTCTAGGAAGAAATGTGTGAGCAGTGTTAAACCAATCTGATTTGAAAGCAGTTGCTGTGGGTTGGTTTTGAATGCACTTCACTGTCTGGCTCTGTGCAGCCTGAGCTGGTTCATGGGGAGCTGCATTGGTGTCAATCAGCCAAAAATCCCATCTTTTCCTGTCTCTGCCCTCTGCTACTCCTGGGACCCCATGAGAGGGCTCTGCTGGAGACTTTCCCCACACATCCCTGATGGAAGTTTTCCTTCCTAAAGACTTTCCCCCAAAACAAAGTCATCATAGCTGGCAGTGGGACAAAGGGAAATGGCCTCAAGCTGTGCCAGGGGAGGCTCAGGTTGGATATCAGGGAAAATCTCTTTACAGAAAGGCAGTGGGACATGCAGTGGTGGGGTCACCATCCTTGGAGGCATTCAGAAAACAAATGGATGTGGCACTTGGGGCCATGGTTGACAAAAAACCCCTTGATCTCAGAAGTCTTTTCCAACCTTAATGATTCTTGATTCTATGAAAACCCATGCTAGGTTTTTTTTTTTACTCTGAAAAGCTTTCCTTGATGAAGCATTGCCCTCACATTAGAAAGCATTTGTGCCTTTCCCCTAATTTTCTTGATGGCATGAAAGACGCTCTGTTAATTAACACATTTGTGCTTGATAAGAGAAATCTTTCAAGGAACTTCTGAGGTGTTTTTGTGATTTTTCTTGATGAAAGTGCCCTCCAGTAGTGAAGGTCTAACTGATTATTGTGATAAATGTGAGCTCTGGAGCTGATGTGCCAGGATTTATTAGGAGACACCATATTTGTGTAATCCCACAGCTGTGCACACCCTGATTGCTCCTGCTTTGTTTGCTGCTGTGTTCAGGCACATGAGATGGGATCCCACTCGTTCTGCCTTCACAAGGAACATTCCAGAGCCTGTTCACAGGGCCCTGTTTCTTGTCAGGATCATCATCATCATCATCATCACATAATTCCCTGCCAGACCTCGTTCAAAGCCCTGCTCACAGCTGAGTGAGCMTGAGGGGGAAGGTTCTGCCCCACTGTTTCAGGTGGGTCTTGTYTCTGTCCCTCCATTCCTCAAGAGAATAAAGAGGAGCAAACCCTGCAGCACTGCAGTCAGGTCTAGTCAGACACAGCTACAGCCATGCTCCCATTCAGAGTGTGAATTTTGGGGAAGGTGTTTAACAGGAGTGCAGCAGCCAGGAAACATCATCTCTGCTCTTAAAGAGCAGCTCCAGGTGGATTGGTACCTCCTGTTTCCATGAACTTTAGTCCCTTTCCCGTTGGCCTTGGCAGATTTCCTGTCATTGAGAGTTGTCACACTCTCCTCAGGCTCCTCAGGATYTCTCCTCATCCTTTATCTCCCCCCTGCTAAATGAGTGCCACTCTCTTATCAAAACCAGCTGCCTCAGAGTAGCAGGAGCTGATCTCAGTGCTTTGTTCTGTGACAAAGCAGGGAGCAGCTGCCCACATGAAGTCAAGGTGAGCTGAGCCCTTCAATCCAGCAGCAAATTGGTTTCCTTCCTCCAAGGGAAGCTCCAGAGCAGTGGGAGCACWGTGAATCACTCCAGAGAAAAACCAGAAGGAAATATTGTTTTCCTTTGCTAAGATGAGAACATTAGACAGAGATTTCTGGGATTGGGAGAGTGTCTGAGAGCAAAAGGAATAGCTTAGGCAGGAATTGAARTGCTTGATCCAAATGCAAAAAGTCAGTGAGCTCCAGCTGTTGTCCTGTGCTTTTGTACTTATTCCCTTCCTATTTCACCCACTCCTTTCCTTTCTGTTTAGTGGTAATTGTGTCTGCCAGCTAGCTGCAGGGCAAAAATTCTTTGTGTTCAAAATCCTGCTGGTGCTTTTCAAAAAAACCCTTTGAGGTTGGCTACAATCTGAAAAAAAAAAAGGAAAAGCTGAGCTGTTTTAAATGGTCAAATACTGCATCATTTTKATTCTTCCTGGGTTTGAGCTGTCAGATTGCTGCTTTGCAATTTGCAGGGGCAGAGTTGTCTTCAATCTCCTAATTTCTCATGAATTCCAGCTTGATGCTATGGTTTAAAGCAGAACTTGGGAATATCAGGTACTTCATAAAGGACTGGGATGAGGGACTGGCAGTCAGGTCACTCTTGGGGCTTMTCCAAATCCTGCAGCTTGAGGCAAACCTTGGGTCAGAGGCAGAGCAAGGTGTCTGTGGGGCTCCTGCTGGGGGATGTTTCCATGGCCTCTGGTTACAAACAGAATTCCCCCAACCACCCCTCCCACCCCAGAGCCTCCTCACTGGAACTCAAAACTCTACTTGTGCAGAGAGCAGTAGATCAGATCATATTAAAACATCCTGACACAAATTATTGCAAAGACTTTGAGAGGTATTAGATGGAAAATCATCTGCTTTGCCAGTTGAGGAAGATGGAGATGCAGAGTCTCTGTATTGTCTCATTCTAACTCCAGTACAAAAGACATTTATGTAACATTCCTGTAACAACAGAAAATGGGATGAAAAAAGCCCAGTTGATTGGAAACACAGGTGAAACTTATTTGATTTAGAAGCTTTGGTGTGTCAGCACAAGGGCTCTGCATTTCCTGCTGCTCCTGCCTTGTGTGGCTCTGTCACCAGCCAGGGCCCTGCATGGAGGGTGGGGACATTGCTGGTGACAAAGGACACCTGGGCCTTGTGCTGAGAGCAGGGACAGCTCATTAGCCATGAAAACTCATTCTCAGCTGCTGTGAGGGAACTCCTGCACTCTCTGAACACAGTGGAGCAGGCTGCCCAGGCAGGCTGATCAGTGTCTGCCTTGGAGAGCTCTAGGACCCAGTAACTGCAGCCCTGGGCACTGGGATCTGTTCCCATKGCTGGTCCTGCTGGGAGCAGGAGGTTGGGCTGGCACTTTGGAGGGTCCCTTGCAGCCAGGTTGTTCAGTGGGTCTGTGTCAGCCCTGCCTTGCTGCCCATTTCCTTCAGCTGTTGGCAAAAATGATTCCTTTGGGCACATTTACACCCAGGAGAGGCTGCATGATGTATGAAGCAGAAAAGAACTTCCATCTGTCTGCCCCTAAAGCAGGATTTTCAGCCCCAGTGATCCCTGGTACCCTGGAAGCCCTGGGAGCCTCTGAAGGGGCAGCTTGGTTTGGATTTTGTGTTAATTGGTGCTTAAATTGTGTTGATCTGACTCTGTGATTCCCCAGTGGGAGCTGCCACTTSATTTGAGTGACATTCCCTTGGAGAGGCCAATGCAGAGGGTGTTTTCATGCTGCAGCTCCTGCTCTTTGCTTCCTGGAGAGGCTGAACAGGGGCTTAAACAGTGGCTCCTTCCCATGCAGCATCCCAGGGCACTCAGGCTGTTCCAGGGAGCTGCACCAGCACAGGACACAGCTCTGTTTTCATGGAGCTGTCACCCTGTCACTGCAGGGMACTGTGACACTGGGGCACAGCTCATTTCAGTGTGCTGAGAGAGCAGCCCCAGCTCCTGTGCCCAGCACAGCTCCTGGCTCACACACAGCCTCAGACAGAGCAGCTCTGCTGGGCACAGGAGCTGCCCCAAATCACATCTGCTCACATGGTGGCACCATGCAAGGTGGCACCTGCCCAAAAGAGCAGTTGGGTGATTGCAGGCTTTAAAAAACATTAAGTGATAAATTCTGTTTGCTTTCTAGATTTTTTAAATTGCCATCCYTCCTGCCCCCTCTTTGAAGATGTCACTTGTTAAGGACATTAAGCAGCAGTTCACTGATGCTCTTCTGGTTCTGTCTGGTTTGGAGCTGCCCTTTTAAAACATTTTCTGTTGCTGCAGTTTTTGATGAGCTTCTGCAGGAAGTGGTGGAGCCAGGGGCTGCTTTGGGAGGGAGGATGCCCAGGCTCAGCAGGTCCCTTGGGCTGACAGTGGCATTTGGCCAGCTGTACATCAAGTTATTCAGAACCCAAACCAGCAGAAAAACAACATTTTTCCTGCCAATTAAGTGTCTGGGCTGGCTTGCAGTGAGATCAGCTGAGCTGCTGGCAGCAGCACAGGTGARAGGCTGGAGGAAGAGGGGAGAAGTGGCTCATCTGGATGGGTAAACACTCTTTTAGCCTTCATTTCTCTTGCAGTTKAAGTTCATAAACCCCATCTTCTTTACCCTGCTGTTTTCCCCACAGGCAAGCACCCCATCCTCCAGTCAGGGCCTTGGGCAGGCACGTGCTGAGCTGCAGGGGAGAATTTGCCTGGCTTAATTTTGTTCTGATGGATTCATTTGCAGCAGGTTCCTTTTGTGTTGCTGCACAAGTGCTTTTCTCAGAGCTGGAGAGGGGAAGGAGCAGGGAAGCAGGGCAGGGGAGCTGCTTATTTGTCTAAATTGGAATTGGCAGCTTCAGCTGTCGTGGTGTGTGCCTGGAATTGCAGTGCCAGGCAGTGATTATGTCTGTGCTGATTATTTCACTGCTCTGTGAACATTCTGAACCTGCTTCCTGGCCTTATGGATTTGTCCCCATGACATTTGGGAAATATCCTTTTCTTTTTAGCCTGGTTTTTCCTTTCTGTGCCATAGACAGTGTGTGGGTGCAGCAGCCAGGTGGGAGATGGATCCCTCCTGTMTCCATTAGTGCCAGGACAGAGCAGGGAGAGGCTGCCTTGGGAATGGGGCAGGGGATTATTTCAATCACTGACCACATTTAAACCTTGGGAATGGGGGCAGGGGCTTATTTCAATCACCACATTTAAACCTTAGGGCTGGCTGGGAAGAAGAGGTAAAGAAAAAGAGACAGCAATTGTGAGGCTCAGTGAGGATTGGGACTCACTGATGCAGAGGGAGGCCCTGGATGGCCTTGGAATGACCAAGGAAACACTGTTAGATAGAGACCTTTGAAAATGTCCCAGCTCCACACACATTTCAGTTTTCATCCYTTTTGGAAAGGCTTTGTTGGCACTGAGGGAGTGGACAGTGTTAATCATGAAGAAGGAATTCCTAAAGATGAGCAGTTTCCTCCACAGAGYATTCCAAATGTTCTGAGTTTACATGAAATGAGTTTAAAACATGCTTGTGTCTTTCCCTGGCTTGTTTCTGCAGGAATTRGCTCTCCCTGCACAACACACCCATCACTTTGGAGATTTCAGTGATCCTCTTGATGCAAGTTGCTGCTGGAGGGTCTCATTCCATGGGATTTGGCATCCTGACCTTTCTGCTTTATCTCCTGGACACTGTCACAGTTTTGCAGGGTTCTTCCTTTGGTCCCAAGGATCCATGAGCAATGTTCCTGTCTCTGTTAGCACTGAGAGTTTGTAGAGCAGACAGTTTGTGTGATTGTCCAAAGCACATTTTGGATCAGGATTTATTTCCTTGAGAGAGGCACTGAGCTGTGTTCCTCACCAGGTACAGGTGACACATCACTTCCACTTGGAAACATCTTCCCTGCAAGCTTTTCCAGCAGGAATTTCAGTTYCCAGGACAGATATTTATGCCAAGTTGTGTTGGACCATTCCAGTCAATCCCCAGGCCTCTATTTCCAGCAACTTCCTCATGTGCTGGGTGGACCCTGGAGGTTCCTTTCTCACCTTCCATACCTATGGAAACACATTTCCACAGGACAGTGTGAAAAGCTTGTGCTCCATTCCTCATCTCATGGTCTTCTGACTTTCTTCCCTCTATCCCATGGATGTTCCAGCTGAATCCACATTTCCTTCCCACAACTTCCCTGTAAGTGTGGAGATCTGATCACATCAGTGCAACTGGTGGTGTTAATTATAATCATATTTTGCATAGAAAAATCAGAAAAATCTTAATTCAATCCACAATTAATTATCTTTCCTCTGCCTGACTGGAATTGAAGAGACTAAAATTAGCAGAATCTGTGGCTAAGTCTTCTGTCAGCTGTTGCCACCTGTCCATATTGTGGCTGTGCCTGATCCTGTGCATTCATGTTCATGTTTAGTGGCTCTTCACCATKAGCATTCCCCAAATTTWAGCTAAATGTCATTCAAAATGGGCYRGAAAGGTCCCATTCTGTGACTTTTTAGTGTCACTGACCTTCAGTTGGTTGGTTCTCCTTTGCACCAGAGTGCTGTAATAAACACATGGCTGTACTTTCCCAGCTCMTTGATGGGGTTGTTTGCTCCAGTTTTGTTTGCATGCTGGGAAAGGTGTGGATCTGGTTTGGGTGTGTGGTCATTTCACAAACCACTTCTGGTGTTTAATGGGCTGCTGGCTGAAAACAACTACCAAAGCCTGCTTTTAAAGCAGCAGCACTCATGTTCTGTGGGATGAAGACAAATAAACTCATTTTCCATGGGCTAATGATGTTTCACCCAGTGGGGATGTAAGGAAATACAAAACATTGCATAAATGCACAGGTGCTATGATGAAAAAATGACTTTCAATGCACTGGTTGACCTGGGCTTTCTATCCTGACCCTCACAAAGTGAGCAGGAGCTCCATGTTTCAAATCAGACCTGTTTTACCATAAAACACCCTCAATGCTGACATTTTCTAGCCCCATTCCACCTGTGGCAGCTTTCCCAAGGCAGCTCTTTTCTCCCTCCTGCAGGAAGCAGCCAACATGCTCCGGCTCATTCAGAACAGGCTGAAGGAGGAGGAGCAGCACCTGCTCAAGAGTGGAAGTAAGTGCCATTGTCACCTCCTGGAGTGGCACAGGAGTTGCTAAGTGCTGGCTACTCCTTGTGTAAGTGTCCCTTTCCAGGGGATGGGGGGTGGTGGCAGCAGGGGTGGAACAAGTGGAGTCCTGCCAGCTCTAAAGGGCAGCAGTGAAATGTTCTGGGAATGTTCCTGTGGGAATGCTCCTGTGGGAATGCTCCTCTGGGAATGTTCCTGTGGGAATGTCCCCCTGCCCTGTTCCACTGCAGAGCTGAGCAATGGCCACAGTGAGCCCCTGAGTGCTGGGCAATCCTAGGGCAGATTCAGCTTCATTTTACTGTTCCCAGCCCTGCCTGGGGACTTGTCCCTGCACCAGGGCATTGCTGGCTTGAGAGAGACTTGGACAGAGGATTCTCCTCAGCCAAATGCTCCATGGAGGTGAGTCCTGCTGGTTTGTGCCTCATCACACACATCTCAGGTGTCCCTCCTGGCCCCAGTTTCTGTCCACAGTTCAGTTCTGTGTTCAGAATGATTCCTCATGACACAGATCAGAACTTTCCCTGATGRAAACTCACAGCTTAAGATCCTCTCTAATATCATCAGTCTTCTCAATAGCATCCACATTTGCCTTTCTGCATTTGTTTGATTTTAGTGTACCTGCAGAATGGGAGTGGAATTTAAATTTGGGGTTTTTTTAATTTCTTTTTTCTAAACTACTTCTTAATTAACTGGGATCAGAAAGGAATGAACAACCTCTTGAGACTCTGTGGAAAGCTCACAATCCAGATACTGCTCTTTTTGAGCCAAACATCAGCCAGAACTTCATCATGAATTCACCCCAGTGAATTTAATATTGCAGTCTGTGCATTTTATTGGATACTGGGAGAAACCAGGAGCAAAGTTAATTCTCAGGGTCAGAGGGAGGGTTCATGAAAGCTGAAATTGAGCAAASACATAAAAGTTGCACTTCACAGTTTGTTGGGTGTCTGAGCTTTTCAGAGCAAACTCATAAAAGAGAAAATTCCCTGATTTTTGCCCATCTTTGATCTCATATCAGTGAGGTAGACTGAAGAAGTTCCAGCTGAAATACAGGATTTGTAATATAAATTACAAGGATGTGGGATTATTTCAAGGATTTATTTGCATGAAAAGGTCCAAGTGCTGCTCTCTGACAGTTTCTGGAATAAAAAGTTCAAGAGGAGGTGAACATCAGTCACCAGTAATTGGCAGTGTGAGGCATAACATGAAMATTTGCTGCCCTGCTTTGTCCTTGTCAGTGGATTTTCAGCTGGAAAACTGTTCTGTCATTTTGCATCTCTGAAAGAAAAGGAACTTTGCCTTTTAGTGACTGATTCAACTGCCACCTAAGAATGGGATTATTACTTTTAATGRCCTCAAATATTACCATAATACATCTTAATCCAAGTAGCTAATTGTCATAATTAGCATTTATTCTGGTGAGAAGAGCAGCAGGATSCTGCTTTGCAGAGCTGGCTCATTTATTGGCTGTCCCATCACCTTGGCAAAYSGAGTCATCTCTGTCAGCTCCACCCKGCCTGTGAAAGTCTGCAGGGACCTGAGACAGGGGATTTGGCTCTCCTGGGCTGTTTGCAGTCAGGAGCCCCGGGTTTGAATGAATGGAATGTTGTAAAACTCCCCAGGACCTCAGTCTGCTCACACTTCACAACCTGGGCTCTCCCCTTGGAGCAGAGCCYCCTCCTCCTCTGGTTATTAATTAAATGCTGCCCTTTAAACAATTCAAACCTGAGRGGATGCAGAAGTTGGTGTCTCACATGGCACAGTTTGTTTACAGAGCAGCTGTGTTAATCCCTGGATCCTCAGCACAGCAAAAATTCCCATTTGGCACSAAGGGAACAAAGCAAGAGCAGCAGAATGGGCCCAGCACCCCTGAGCAGCTTTGGCTGCTCCCCCCAGGGCTAATCCTGCAGCTCACCCAGAAACAGCATCAGCTGAGGGATGGAGCTCCTGCAGGAGGGGATTCCCAAGGGTCCTGCAGCTGCATCTGGCAGGGATTTTATCAGGGCTGCTGTGAGGAAA
Source organism: Alauda arvensis (assembly GCA_902810485.1). NCBI lineage: Eukaryota > Metazoa > Chordata > Aves > Passeriformes > Alaudidae > Alauda > Alauda arvensis. Next base: position 54,423 of record CADDXX010000599.1, read on the forward strand.
TGGTATGAGGGTCTCCAGCCCTGAGCACTCCAACCTTTCAGCTGTGTGGATTTTGGGTGCTGCATGTTCCTGAGAGAGGATGTGCCCTGGAATGAGCCAGTCACAGGGAAGAGTAAAGAAGGACTTCACCATCAGAAACATCTTTCTGAAGTAGGTTTTTGGAGGGAAAAATATTTCATAGACTCCCAGCCTGCTTTGGGTGGGAAGGGAGCTTAAAGCTCATCCAGTGCCACCCCTGCCATGGGCAGGGACACCTCCCACTGTCCCAGGCTGCTCCAAGCCCCATCCAGCCTGGCCTTGGGCACTGCCAGGGATCCAGGGGCAGCCACAGCTGCTCTGGGCACCCTGTGCCAGGGCCTCCCCACCCTCCCAGGGAACAATTCCTGCCCAATTTCTTGTCTAAACTGACCTTCAGCTTAAAACCAGCACTCCTCCTATTACCACAGACTCTGCTAAATACTTCATTATTCCACTTATATTTGTGAGTAATGCCCCCACACAAAGCAGGGTGGTTTTCTCCAAAGTTTTATTCCATCTTCAGTTTGTTTGGAAACTCAGGACTTTGTTGTCAGGGCCTTCAACCCAGCAGACAGCAGGATGGCTGAAGTGTGCCCTGCTCTGGCTTGGTCCTGCTCATGCAGCAGGTTCTGGAGATGAAGGGATGAGCTCCCTCTCTGCTCAGTGGAAGGTGGGTGGGCTGGCCTGGTTCTCCGGGGCTCCCAGGCTGGTTCTGGAGTGTTTGGGTGGGGATGGAGCTGCCTTGGAACAGGTTCACTGCTTCCCTCCTCACAGGGGCCACGGGCAGTGCCCCAAAGGAACAGGGCAGCTTCTCTCTGTTCACACTTTGCCCCTGGGAGCTGCAAAACACTCCGTGAGGCTTTCCTAACAGCCTGGGCTGGCAGGTGTGATAAATCTGTTGCCATTAAGTGATAAAAGTCAGCCTCCTGTCTGCCCTGTGAGCAGTTCCTTCTCCAGCCCCGGGAATTGATCAGCTCTGCATTGTCTGCATCCCCTGACCTTATCTCCTGCTAATTTGGTGAGAAGGGTTCCAAATTAACAYCTCATTTCTCTCTGCAGTGAGGCTGCAGGAGTTTTGGACAGCTCTSGATGAGTTTCAGGCTGAGAAGCCCAAATCCTGTTTCTGATAAAGGAGATCTGTGGGATGGAGGTTGAGCTGTGCAGGTCTGTGGTAGGATCAAGAAAGTCCATGGATGTCCATGGTACTCACATAAAACTGGCAAAATTGTTTCGTGTTAATTATCATCAGTCTGGTTCTTTTTCTTTTGCTTCCACACTTTGCAAATCAGCTTTTCTCTCTGACAGAGCAACTCCAGAAAACCACTGCACTTAAATAAAACCAAAACCCAACACTAAATTGTCTGAAATACTGTTCTTAAACAACATAAAGGTTTTGAACTCTAGCTACAGGTCAGGYTCTGTATTACCTGCCTGATGAAAATACAATTAAGTATTTGCAGCAGTATAAAAATGTCTTTTGTGCTGAGCAGGGAGGAAATTGCTGTTATTTTTCTAATCTTTGCTTGGCAGAAGATGCTGTTAGAGAGGCTGATGCAGGCAGTGGTGTCTCACACATCTGCTGCCCCTGTGCCACAAAACAAATTGCCTGGAACTCAGGTCTTGGCTTCCTTGTAAATGGCAAGGTGACACTTCAAACAGTGCATTGGACACTGCTGGAGCTGGGGTAGCTCTGCTCTCAGGTGTGGGTACTGAGTGCTCTGGTACTGGGTTCTGTGAGAGGAGAGGCCAGGGAACATCACTGACCACTGCAGAAATTCAATTTATTTTCCTCAGGTTTCTCCAAAATTGCAAAAACTTCGTTGAGCAAACAGGAACAACTTGGAATGTTTCTAGACTGAAATATTTTCTCAGACTCTTCAACCTATTGCATTTACAGATCTTTCTTTTTCACTTTATTACACACTTTTCCTAAAGTATTTTCTCACATTCTTCAAGAACTTTTTGTCAGTTTAAAAGAAGANAAGAAGGACTTCACCATCAGAAACATCTTTCTGAAGTAGGTTTTTGGAGGGAAAAATATTTCATAGACTCCCAGCCTGCTTTGGGTGGGAAGGGACCTTAAAACCCATCCAGTGCCACCCCTGCCATGGGCAGGGACACCTCCCACTGTCCCAGGCTGCTCCAAGCCCCAATGTCCAACCTGGCCTTGGGCACTGCCAGGGATCCAGGGGCAGCCACAGCTGCTCTGGGCACCCTGTGCCAGGGCCTGCCCACCCTCCCAGGGAACAATTCCTGCCCAATTTCTTGTCTAAACTGACCTTCAGCTTAAAACCAGCACTCCTCCTATTACCACAGACTCTGCTAAATACTTCATTATTCCACTTATATTTGTGAGTAATGCCCCCACACAAAGCAGGGTGGTTTTCTCCAAAGTTTTATTCCATCTTTAGTTAGTTTGGAAACTCGGGACTTTGTTGTCAGGGCCTTCAACCCAGCAGACAGCAGGATGGCTGAAGTGTGCCCTGCTCTGGCTTGGTCCTGCTCATGCAGCAGGTTCTGGAGATGAAGGGATGAGCTCCCTCTCTGCTCAGTGGAAGGTGGGTGGGCTGGCCTGGTTCTCCGGGGCTCCCAGGCTGGTTCTGGAGTGTTTGGGTGGGGATGGAGCTGCCTTGGAACAGGTTCACTGCTTCCCTCCTCACAGGGGCCACGGGCAGTGCCCCAAAGGAACAGGGCAGCTTCTCTCTGTTCACACTTTGCCCCTGGGAGCTGCAAAACACTCCGTGAGGCTTTCCTAACAGCCTGGGCTGGCAGGTGTGATAAATCTGTTGCCATTAAGTGATAAAAGTCAGCCTCCTGTCTGCCCTGTGAGCAGTTCCTTCTCCAGCCCCGGGAATTGATCAGCTCTGCATTGTCTGCATCCCCTGACCTTATCTCCTGCTAATTTGGTGAGAAGGGTTCCAAATTAACATCTCATTTCTCTCTGCAGTGAGGCTGCAGGAGTTTTGGACAGCTCTCGATGAGTTTCAGGCTGAGAAGCCCAAATCCTGTTTCTGATAAAGGAGATCTGTGGGATGGAGGTTGAGCTGTGCAGGTCTGTGGTAGGATCAAGAAAGTCCATGGATGTCCATGGTACTCACATAAAACTGGCAAAATTGTTTCGTGTTAATTATCATCAGTCTGGTTCTTTTTCTTTTGCTTCCACACTTTGCAAATCAGCTTTTCTCTCTGACAGAGCAACTCCAGAAAACCACTGCACTTAAATAAAACCAAAACCCAACACTAAATTGTCTGAAATACTGTTCTTAAACAACATAAAGGTTTTGAACTCTAGCTACAGGTCAGGTTCTGTATTACCTGCCTGATGAAAATACAATTAAGTATTTGCAGCAGTATAAAAATGTCTTTTGTGCTGAGCAGGGAGGAAATTGCTGTTATTTTTCTAATCTTTGCTTGGCAGAAGATGCTGTTAGAGAGGCTGATGCAGGCAGTGGTGTCTCACACATCTGCTGCCCCTGTGCCACAAAACAAATTGCCTGGAACTCAGGTCTTGGCTTCCTTGTAAATGGCAAGGTGACACTTCAAACAGTGCATTGGACACTGCTGGAGGCTGGGGTGGCTCTGCTGTCAGGTGTGGGTACTGAGTGCTCTGGTACTGGGTTCTGTGAGAGGAGAGGCCAGGGAACATCACTGACCACTGCAGAAATTCAATTTATTTTCCTCAGGTTTCTCCAAAATTGCAAAAACTTCGTTGAGCAAACAGGAACAACTTGGAATGTTTCTAGACTGAAATATTTTCTCAGACTCTTCAACCTATTGCATTTACAGATCTTTCTTTTTCACTTTATTACACACTTTTCCTAAAGTATTTTCTCACATTCTTCAAGAACTTTTTGTCAGTTTAAAAGAAGATAATGCAGAATCAGAGGATCCCAGAGTGTTTTGGGTTGGAGGGGACCTTAAAGCCCATCCAGTGCCACCCCTGCCCTGGGCAGGGACCCCTCCCACTGTCCCAGGCTGCTCCAAGCCCCAGTGTCCAACCTGGCCTTGGACACTGCCAGGGATCCAGGGGCAGCCACAGCTGCTCTGGGCACCCTGTGCCAGGGCCTGCCCACCCTCCCAGGGAACAATTCCTGCCCAATATCCCATCTAACCCTGCCCTCTGGCAGTGGGAAGCCATTCCCTGTGTCCTGTCCCTCCATCCCTTGTCCAGTCTCTCTCCACCTTGTAGGAACATATATGAACTATATTTTTTACAAAGCAAAAGATTGTGTTTTGAAAGTATAGAAACATAAACACTTCGAATTTTTCAAGGTATTCCCTGTATTTCTTTTGGCCAGTGCTGTGCCCAGGATTAATTTAAACATGCAAAGTATTTGCTGTAAAACTGATTTTCTCATTGACTCTTGCCACTTTCTGCTGTGCTGCTGCAGTCAGTCCAGCCTGCATSCTCTTGCTTGGTCTGTAGAATCCATAAACATTCCTTTTCCCCAGCATTTGGGAATCTGCACAACCTGAATCTTGTTCAGCAGTAACCAGAGGGTTTCACTGATGCTCCTGGGTGCACCCTTTCTCCTCCAGAGCTGATGCTTTAAAATCTGCCAGCAGRCAAACAAAAAGCCCCATTGCAGCAGCTGTGGGATTTGAGGGGTGACTCCTGGCTCATTCCTGGATGATGTTGCTGGTGTTCAGGCCATTCATCTTCTTGTAAGAGACACTTGGAGGTTTGTGTTGTGCTTGTTGGATAATTGCAAATTCATGGTCTAATTTAATAGTGCTTGGGTGGATTTTTGGCTTGTAAGACTGTCAGAAATAGTTCTGGTCACCAGATATGACCTCTTTATCCAGTGGGTCCAAAAATAACCCAACTGCTCACTCCTGATAAGGCTCCAGATCCCAGTTTAAGTGTAGCTTGTCATACTGAGCAAATTTTAATGATTTCAAATGTCTTAGACCTATTGGTTCCCCAGGCAGTGGTTAATGATCCTTACTGATAAATTGGGAGTTTGGATGTAGATAACCAGGCTGGATGGGCTTGGAGCAGCCTGGGTTAGGRTGAGCTGTCCYTGYCCATGGCAGGGCTGGAATGGGATGAGTTTAAATTCCCTTGCARCCCAAATTATTCCATGATTCTGTGGTCTTCAAATGAGCAGGCAAGGTAAGTAAGTGCACTTACAGCCACCTCTGCCCCCTGCTTGTTGCTGTATGTTGCTGTTACTGATCAGTTTTTTGGGTGCACAGCTCTGAACATCCAAGTTTTCCCCTGGAATTCCTGGGAATTACACACATGTGGACCTTGTTCAGGAGCCTCTCAGTACCAGGCTGAATTTTTCTTAGAGATGACAGATCTCAGTTTTGTGCTGAGGATGAAGGGATGAACATCCCTCCAGATGTTTTCATATCCAAGCCTTTCTTCAAATAGCAGAGCTGTGGGTTGAGGAGTGTGGAGGC
>CADDXX010000599.1:67852-125338 GCA_902810485.1 Alauda arvensis
TGCCCAAAGGGCAGCAGTTCAGAAGGATCAGGCAGAAGGTTCATCCCATTTTTCTGTGTGTGGAAGGGAATGTGATGCAGAGGSAAGAGAGGTGTCTCCTGAGAGCTCATCCTGTGAATTCACATTAAGCACTGGAGACTGCAGATCTCCAGACTGGGAGCAAAATGTGTCAGCTCCAAATCCAGCTGTCCCCTGCCAGGCTGCCCAGGCTCTCAGGCTGTGTGTGACTCCTTGCTGTGAGGCACAGGGTTAACCTGTACCCACTGCTGGGTGAGGAGCTGGAACTGATCCCAGCCCTGGGCTCCATCCCAGGCAGCTGCACAGGTTGGTACAATGGGGAGCATCCCTCAGAGGGAAACTGGCAACAGCTCCCAGGCTCCAAATCAGGGATGCACATTCCCTTCTGCCCCCTGAGGGCTCAGAGCCTACAAACCATGGCCATGCACAGGGAGATTTGGCTCCAAAGCTGCAGTGAATCACAGCCTGTTCATTACCAGCATCTCTCCTAATTACTGCTCTGTACAGCCTGTCCCAGCTGGATTCCCATTTTCTGTAAGGAAACAACACAGGCTCTCTCCTCTTGGCAGCTGTGAGAGCCCAGCTGGACTGAGCCCAGCACACCAAGTGACAACACCCCCAGCCCTCCCTGTGCCATGCAGGGGACTCCTCTGCTCCCTGCTCCCAGCTCTCCCTGTGCCATGCAGGGGACTCCTCTGCTCCCTGCTCCCAGCTCTCCCTGTGCCATGCAGGGGACTCCTCTGCTCCCTGCCTGCCCCCAGCACACCCACACACACACCATGGCCATTCCCCACACTGGGAAATGTGGTCTGGGAGTGAAAATAATGCTCCATGGAAAATCAGATTCCTCTCTTCTTTAGTGCTCAGGTGAAGTCCCAGCCCCTCTGTATCCTCTCCTGGCAGTGCCCCAGTGTTCCTGCAGGACCTGACCCTGCTGGTCCCACAGCTGCTGGCTCAGARAGGTGCTCCTGGCTCAGTGCAGGGACCCAGGCAGCACCAGACCCTGAGTTCCTACATGTCCATAGGATGTGTGCAGGGAGGAGCAGCATCCTGCACWCCTCCTGGCAGCATYCTCTAAGCTCTTCCCTTGGCATTTKGAGCTGTCCTATTCCATCAGCTCTCCTCATCTGATATCTTGATTCTCTTTTATATTCAGAATCTTATTGTTGTCATATTTTAGGAGCTCCCTGCAGCTTTCTCCTTTTTTGAGGTAGTMATTCCCAATTTTACACTTTATGTTGAGCCTTCTGCAAAGTAAAATTGCAGTTTAACTGAAGAGTCATTTGTAGGCTGGGCAAAAATGGGGCTCTGTTGTCATCTAAGGATGTCAGGTGTAATGACCTCCAAATTTATAGCATTTAGTGTAGCATAAATTGGAGCAAAAGTCTCCAAAGCCTGAAGACACATCTATCCAGAAATCTTTTMATTCCATCTCCACTTCCTGTGTTATCAGCAACTGCTGCATAGAGGCCWCTGCTCTTTATATAAAGACATAAAATCCTTTTAATGATCTGCCTTGATACAAGAAGGGTTTTTTGGTGAGCCATGGATGAGTTGGGCAGCTGTTTCCTACCACTAACTCAGCTCAGACTGCTCAGACTGTGTGGGACAAATGGGACCTGTCATCTTTTGTGCTTTGGGGAATAGAAAAAAAAGAGGTTTGCCAGAGTATATTTTAAAGCTGCCTTGTTTTTGTGCTAAAAACAGCACAGATTGGATTGTTCTAGGTTGGAACAATCCATATTTGGCATGGAGGAAGCTGGTGATGGCAGGGAATGAGCAGATGGTGAGATGGGATGGACACGGCTGGGCTGGAAATGGGAGCCAGTGTTGAGGGGGTTCTGTGGCTGCAGCAGCAGGGCTCAGGCACCCAGGCAGCCCCCAGGAGCTTTTCCCAGCTCCCAGCTCTGCTCTCCCCATTCCCAACCCCTGCAGGCTCCCTGCCCAGCACAGGAGTCCTGCTAACACTGCCCAGGGCTCTGGGAGCCAGGAACAGCCCCACGTGTGTGCTGCCCTCAGTGAGCTCCCTGCACAGCCCCACCTSCCCTGCACCTCACACATCCAACCCCAGCAGGGAATTCCTGAGCTTTGCATGGCCATGGCCAGGGGTTCCTGTGAGAGTCCATCCATCCTGGAATATCAGAAAAGCTCTGAGCTCCCTGAAGGACAAAGGGTTCACCACATGGAAAAACCAGGCTTTTGTTCTCTCTGCACCACAGCAGAGGAAGAAATGTGGCAGTTCATGGATTTTTGGGGTTGGAAGGGACCCCTCAAGATCATCTGGAGCAACCTCTCTGCTCTAACAGGAGCTGCTTGTCCAGGACCACGTCCAGTTTGGCTTTGACATCTCCATGGATGGAGACTTGGCCTAAACTTCTCGTGGCAACCTTGTTCCAGTGTCTGACTGCCCTCACAGTGGTTCAGATATGATTCCCTGGTTCTTAATGTGTGCATTGCCTCTTGTCCTGCCAGAGCCATCATGCTGGAATAAGGCAKCTCTGGAAATTGCACCCTGACTGGAATGAGAATCATAGAATCATTAATGTTGGAGAAAACCTCCAAGATCATTGAGTCCAAAGTTAATTACTGTCAKCCTTACCCCTCTCCTACCTTCTCCTGAGCAATGAGGCTTAACAAGGGGGGTGACTGCATGAATTGGGATCCCATCCTCTCACTGAGGGATACACCCTGAGCTTCACCCTTCCTCCTCCCTCCCTGTGACCACCAGCCAGGTGTGATGGGATTCTCTTTGCTCCTGTGACCACCAGCCAGGTTTGATGGGATTCTCTTTGCTCCTGTGACCATGAACCAGGTTTGATGGGATTCTCTTTGCTCCTGTGACCATGAGCCAGGTTTGATGGGATTCTCTTTGCTCCTGCAGGAAGAGTTGGCACACGGATCGTGGGATCAATGCAAGGTGGAGACATGGAGGAAGATGTGAGTAACCATCTCATGTGTCTGCAGAGCTTCTCTGACAGGGCTTTAGRTGCCAGCCCTCTCCTCAGCTGGAGRGACACCTTTTTACCTGCTGAATCCTCACACTCAGGCCTGCTTTTSCCCTCCTTTCCAATGGCTGACACCTTTCCTCAGCACAGACATGTATTTCCTTACTTTTCCTTTGCTCTTGGAGTCTGTGTGCTCCATGTGCTTTCACTCCCTCCTGCAGTGCAGAACTGGTGGCACACAGGCTGCAGGAATGTTGTGAGCTGTGGGGCACATTTCTGGGAAGAGGGACCAGTGCAGTGCAGCAGGAATTAAACACATGGATTTAAATCCCCTTCCTTGCTGTAAGAAGTCACTCCTTGGAGCCCTGTCCATGGCCTGTAGTGGCATTATCAGTGCTCTGGAGGATGGGGCAGGGATGAGAGCAGGACTGGGAGCTGTGCCCTGGGGATTCCTGCTGCCTTGCACTTGGTTGTGGTTTACMTGTGAGTGGACAGTGTAACAGGCACACAGAGCTTTGCAGTTGCTCTGTGTCTGTGCCCAGCCTTGGGGCAGCCTCTCTGTGCCTCTGGGCACACCTGAGTGGCTCCATCTGCAGCAGGAGGCTGCAGCCAGCTGCTGGATGTCATTGGCATTTGCAGTTAGCTCTCCCCACCATCCCAAAAGGAGCATTGGGGCTGCTCTCTCCAGGTGATGCTGGAACACTGTTTTGGAGAGTGCTAGGAAATAATACAACTGTGATGTCTTTCTGTCTCAATCCAGCAGACATCCCTCAGTGCTGCCTGCCTCAAGGAGGGGACTTCAGACATTTCTGGGAATCCCAGAATGGTTTGAGGTGGAAGGCATCTTAAAACCCATCTTGTTCCACCAGAGACACATTCCAGCAGAGCAGGTTGCTCCAAGCTCCATCCAGCCTGACTTAAAACAATTCCAGGGATGAGGCAGCCACAGCCTTTTGGGCCCCCTGACCTTGTGTCTTGGAGAGGAACTTGCAGCCCATGCTCTGCTCTTTGYTCCTGCCAGAATGGGTGTAGTGAGGGCTGTTGTTGCCTCCTGGACATCCAGACCCATTTCTGGGAAGGGCAGAGTGCTGTGCTGTGAGGGAAGATGTTGTCATTTTAGTCCCACTGCTGCCTGATTGTCCTTGGCCATGTTAGTGACAGATTTGGATGGTCACATTCTGCAATTTCTGTTCCCTGCTGGCAGCTCTCCCTGCTGGCACAACCCCAGCACATCCAGGGATGGAAAGCCAAAGCCTTCAGCCCGTGACTTCCCTCAGCTGCAGCCACTTSCATTGTCTCATGGCTCTGCCCTCTGCAGCTTCTCAGAGCTCAGGGATCTTTGCAGGCCTYTGTGTCCCAGCTCAGGGAATGAAACCTGAAGCTGCTTTGAACCCCTCAAGGAATTCATGGAGTTAGGAAGAGCCAGCAGTTGTGCCTGGCTTCTGTCACTTGCTGGTGTGGCACAGGATACCTGAGCTGTGCCTGCCTTTGCTGCCTTCTCCCCTGCTCCCAGCCTGGGTACTTTCTGTTTCCTTTTATGTTCTTGTCCTTTTTTTCCTGCTCTGCCTCTGGTGTTGCTCCACTCTGGCTCTCCAAGGGGACCCCAGCCCCGGCGCGGCCAGGCCGGCGCAAGGCACAGGTGGGTTCCTCTCTGTGCTTGTCTCTGCTTCACCCCATCCTGTGCTCTCACAGGARCTGTCACCTGAATGCTGAACACCCTGCCAGGCTTTTAATAGCCCAGGCCCAGCAGAAGGGAGGGGATTTGTGTTCACCAGCCCCTGGGGTGGGGAAGGTTTGCAGCCCACTGGGAGTGCAGGGGAAGCCAGGCCTGGCCATGGCACAGCTGAGCTGCTCATGGACTCCTGTTTCCTGTCCTGCAGGATGACTCAGGGGACAGTGAGATTGACCTGGATGAAGATGAGGAAGAGGAAGAGGAGGAGGATGATCTGGAAGATGACAGCATGGAAATCTCCCCAGGCAAATCCAGTCTCCGAGCAAGGAAGCCAGAGCCCCTGGAGCAAAGTGATAATGACTTCTGACCCTTCAGGAGCAGGAGGCCTCTTGAAGCACAAACTTTGGAGAGGCCAGGAGCCAATACCCTGCTGTCTGAAAAGTGTGTGTCAGTGTGAATTCAGGAGTTGGTAAATAATGTTCATTAAACCTGAAAATTAAACTTGGATTGCCAGGTTTGTGACTCTCAAAGCATGAGCAGTTTATCCATAATGAGAATCACAGTAATGTGCACTTATTTCCATAATTGCACTAAACTGGCTCTTGTGCACTGCAGTGCCAGAAGTCTCACTCCAGTGAGCATCATGTGCCTGATTTCCCTGCATTTTATTATGTCCAAATAGATTCCTTTGGCTTAATAAAAGTGGATGAAAAGCTGCTCTGGGAATGCATTTCAATTGGTTTTAAATCTGGCTTAAATCTATTTAYCCTAAACATATCCTTTACTTAATCAGGGGATTGTCTGCACAAAGAGCAGCACCAGGTACTGAGGGAGTGGAGTTAAAACTGGAGAAGTSTCCAGGGASAYYTCAGARCCCCTTCCAGGGCCTAAAGGGGCTSCAGGAGAGCTGCAGAGGGACTGGGGACAAGGGATGGAGGGACAGGACACAGGGAATGGCTTCCCACTGCCAGAGGGCAGGGWYRGWTGGGATATTGKGMRGGAATTGTTCCYTGGGAGGGTGGGCAGGCCCTGGCACAGGGTGCCCAGAGCAGCTGTGGCTGCCCCTGGATCCCTGGCAGTGYCCAAGGCCAGGTTGGACAYTGGGGYTTGGAGGAATAGTGGGAGGTGTCCCTGYCCATGGCAGRGGGTGGGAATGGATGGGCTTTGGGATTCYCTCCAACCCAAACCATTCTGTGGTGATCTGAGAGCAGGCCCAGGCTCCCAGTCTGGGCTGCAGTTTGAGTCACAGGTCTCTATTTCCAGATGGAAAAGGSACTCCATACGTGGTGTGCACAGAGCCAGAGCCTCTCTCCAGGCAGCACTGCCACCTAGYCTCCAGCACAGCCAGCAGGCATTTGGCAAAGCCACTGCTGCTGTTGCAGCTGCCTGTGCTTGTGCTGCAGGAGCAGCAGCAGCAGCAGAGCCCTGTGCCACTGAACTCAGCTTTCAGCCCAGGGCAGTGGAGCACAGCCCACCCCGAATGTCCTGAGTGCAAGAGCAAGGCTGCATGAGGCATCTTCTCATCCAGAAATCATTTATTCCCAAGAATTTCCATATCCAGAGCTCAGCCCAGTGTTCTTGGGATCAGCCCCCAGGTCCCTGCAGCAGCCCCTGGCTGTCCTGAGTGTGGCAGCGTGTCCTGGCTGGGCTGGGGACAGGGGACAGTGGCTTCAGGGGCCTCTGGGGGTTCCCAGCTTGGCTGCTGGGTCACCTGCAAACCTGGCACCTCTGGAGAGTCACTGGGGCTCTGCCACACACACAAAGGCACCATCTCTGCTCTCCTGCTCACAGGGTGACCTGCTAGGGACAGCCCCTGCAGCTGGGACAGCCCCTGCAGCTGGGACACCAGGAAGACAAATCCCAAGGTCACAGAGCACCGGTGACAACAGCAGGAGATCCAAGAGCTCCAGTCTGGAGCTGAGAGGCAGAACTTTGAGCTGAGGCAGTCCTGGTGCAGCATCAGGATGTGCTGGAGACAGCCCACCCTCAGGCAGTGCAGTTCCTTCCTCTCACAGTCACCCTCCTACTCCTCCATTTTCCTGTGGACTCCTTATTTTCCAAGGTCTTTCCAGATGGTTCYACTCCTCTGCCTTGGGTTACCTCTCTTGTCAATAGAGAACAGCCCTACCAAGCACTTSAGGTGTGTCTGGCCAGCTCCAAGCTGTTACTGAGGGCACAGCAACAGGCAGGAGCTGCTGAAGTGCCCAGCTCCAGGGCAGCACTGCCCTCTGAGCAGGCAGCAGCGATCTCTCGTGTCCATGTGCAATGTCACAGGCAGCCTGCGGGACTGGGCTGATTTTAGCCAGGGGTGACAGAGCACCAGGGACGTCACAGGAGGAGTTGCTGCCACCAGCAGATAAATCACCCACAAAATCAAGGTCTGGCCTGTGGCATCTGCCCCTCCTCACTTCTTTTTGGGTTTCCCACATTGCTTGAAGCTCTCCCAGGCCTGGATGAACACAGACATGGGCATGCACATCCCTCAGCTTTCAGCACGAGTCTTGACCCTCCTGCACTCCTGATCCGACACCCTTGGTCCTCCTGGGCCGTGCCAGGATCTCAGGAGCTTTCCTTGGCCCAGTTCTCATCCCTGAGATGGGCCCCAGGGAGCTCCTGCAGTCACCCAGGCCAGAGGGACCCCCGGCCCCTCACACATCCACCACRCACTCGGGGGAGCTGCTCCGGATGGTGTCCGAGATCATCCTGGCTCCTGACTGCCCGATGAGGTTCCCCTGCAGGCTGGGAGCAAGGACAGGAGCTCAGGCTKGGCCACGAGGCACAGCAGGAGCCTTGGTGGGACAGGAGATGCTGCCCAGCTTTGCACAGCACCCAGCATCTCCTGTGCCTGCCCCAGCCCATGCAGGACCCTGCTCAAGGGCACTCCGGGTTTGAGAGCCCTGAGGCTCCAAGAGAGGAGCTGGAGAAARCCCTGGACAGCTGGAGGGGCTGAGCCACCTCTCCCCTGGAACGTTTTGGAGAGTATTTGTCTTCTGAGGGGGTTCTTTGGCAGCCCTGGAGAGGACCCTAGGGCGATGGAGCTGTGTGGGGGTGGTGGTGGCTGTCACACTGGGAGGAGCAGGGCATGGCCCTGCCCTGAGGGCAGCCAGGAATGGGCACTGCTGGTGGCGGGGAAGGTCCCTGCAAGGTTCCCRTGGTCTCCCCCATCCCTGCCTTTCCCACCCACTGCAGCAGCCGCTTACTTGACGTAGGTGAGGCCGTGGTTGCCCTTGAGGGCCGTGGCGATGCAGATGGCTCCCTCCATGCCCAGGGAGTTTTCCTGCAGGCTGCGGGAGGCAGCGGGCTCAGACAGCAGCCCCCGGCAGGGAATGCATGCCCTGGCCATTGGGGAACACCCCCGGCAGGGAATGCATGCCCTGGCCATTGGGGAACACCCCCTGCTCAGGGTTTCCCCTCGGAGAAGCCCTAAGGGACTGTCTGAGGGCTGTTCCTGGCCCAGCTGGCAGTGGGACACTCACCTGAGCCGSCGCAGGCTGCGGTTCACCCTCAGCGCCCTGGCCACGGCCTTGGCCCCCGCCACGCCCAGGGAGTTCCCCCGCAGGCTGCAGACACAGGCACCGGTGAGCAGGGACAGCCGGGGGGACAGACAGGAGGAGGGGGAGAAGGGACCGCACACAGTGACTCAGGGACAGGGCTGGGAGAGCACCGTGCAAGGGCCAAGGGCCAGGCTCGCAGCCACGCCAGGGGTCAGTGGCACAGCCACGGGCACTCGGTGGCCCATGGAACACTTACTCCAGGGTCTGCAGGCTCTTGTTCACCATCAGGGCYTCTGCCAGGGCTTGGGCACCGGCCGCGCCCACGGAAGCCACCTGCAGGCTGCAAGGGAACAGGGACCCTTCAGCGCTTGTCCCTTCAGCACGGTGTGTTAATTAGGCTCATTAGGCTGTGCCCCAGGGCCCTGCTGCAGCCTGGATACTCACTGCAGATCYGCCAGGGTGGTGTTGACCTTCAGTGCAGCAGAGAGGGCGGCCGCTCCCTCGTCCCCGATGGCGTTCTCCTGCAGGCTGCGACAGAAGSGCTCTGTGTGCCCTGGCCTGGCCACCAGGAGCAGGGACAGCCAGCACAGGGCCCTGCTTTCCCTAATGGCCTGGGGAGCTCCTGGGCCACCAGGCAGTCAGAGCATCCCCAGCCAGGSACACAGCACATTTCCAGTGCCTAAAGGTGTCACCTGGATTTCTAAGCCTTCTGATAGTTTTYGTATTTGTRGTGGAGYTCTCATAGTCTTTACATAAACAAGGGGGTTGTTTGTGTAACRGGTTTTCAATGTTTACAGTGTTACTAGGAAGAGAAAGCTTGACAAGCATTTGTGTTAGCTAGTGTGATTGGAGAGGTGGAGACTTTATTCTCCAATCATTAACCATGTAAAAACTGTATATATATATATATATATATATATATTTACAAGTTAGAAGTAAATCTCTTTTCTATCCTGCATGTGAACATGTGTCATGCTATTATTTTGTGTATCAGTGCAACATCAAGGGACTCCAGAGGGTCTGGAGAGGGACTTTGGATGATGGCCTGGGGTAACAGGACAAGGGAAATGGCTTCCCACTGCCAGAAGGTAGGGCTAGATGGGATATTGGGAAGAATGAGGTGGGCAGGCCCTGGCACAGGGTGCTCAGAGCAGCTGTGGCTGCCCCTGGATCCCTGGCAGTCTCCAAGGCCAGGTTGGACATTGGGGCTTGGAGCAGCCTGGGACAGTGGAAGGTGTCCCTGCCCATGGCAGGGGTGACACTGGATGAGCTTTAAGGTCCCTTGCAGTAGGGCCCAGGACCCATCCCCCATGTCTCACTTACTCGAGGCTGGCCAGGCTGCTGTTGGACTGTAGTGCTTGTGCCAGAGCTGTGGCTGCCTTGGCCTGGATGAAGTTCCACTGCAAGCTGCAAACAGGAGAAAATGAGAGGTGAAGCCTTGGGCTGTGAGCCTGATCCAGGCTCCACAGCTCCACAGCCCCACAGCCATCTGCACCCATCCAGGGATCTGCAGGACCCCGTGSGTCCATCCAGGATGTCACAGCACCCCTCCCGTGGAGGGTGGCCCAGGGGTGCTGCTGTCACAGCCTGGAGGGGCTGAGGGCCAGGAGCAGTGTCCCTGCCCCTGTCCATACAAGGGGCTCCAAACCCCACCAGGTCCAGGGGAACTCACTGGAGGGATGTGAGTGCCTGGTTCTCTCTGAGGGCTGCAGCGATGGCCTTGCCCCCATCGTCATACAGCAGGTTGGCAGCCAGGCTGAGGGGACAGAGCAATCCAGTCACACATGGGAAGTTGAGGACAGCTCCAGGGACACCACGGGGTGGTCTGGGTGCCCTCCTGGGGCTCGTGGSACTCACTCCAGCTTCCTGAGGGTGCAGTTGCTCCGCAGGGCACGGGCGATGGCGGGGCCGCCGTCCTCGCTGATGGAGTTCTCCCGGAGGCTGGGGAGAGACACAGCTGGGGAGGAGCAGCCACGGCAGGGCTGGATCAGCTCCCCCAGGGCCACTGTGCCCCCTGCCCTGGGGCTGAGGCCATTGACTGAGCAGAGCAGTTTGTCTGAGACCAGCCCCATCATCCTGCAGCTCCTTCCCTGTGTTTGCTGTGGGCACTGGGRGCCCAGCAGGGCTTTTTGCCAGCCTCCCATCCCTGCTGCCATTCTTTCATTCCAAGATGTGGCTGAGTGAATATTGTCCCAAAGGGAGAAAGATAAAGACGGAGAGAAGTTCCTCAAAGCTGGAGGAGGGACCAAAGCTGCTTTCAGCACCTCAGAGCACTTGTGCAAACAACCAGGCACAAGCCCTGGCTGCTGAAAAGCTCCCAGATCCCAGCAGCAGCTTTTGGCCAGGGTGGCTGAGGGGACTGTCACTCACTTGAGGCTGAGGAGTCCCTTGTTGGAGCAGAGAGCTGCAGTCAGTGCTGTGACCCCTGTGCTGCTGATGGAGTTGCTCTGGAGACTGAGACAAAGGGGGAAGGTGTGAGGATGGGCCAGTCTTGGCATCACAGGTGGGCTGCAGGGTCATGTTTGGGGTGGGAAGTGCCCATGTGACCGAGAAAAGGCATCTCCCAACCTCAGGGAACAGGGGGAGCCAAGGCAGAAGGACCAGCACTGGAGCAGGATGAGCCATTCCTGCTCACCACGGCAGCACCAGCCCCAGCAGTCAGAGGGGACAGGGTTTGACAGCACTTTGGAGCAGCCTTGTCCCCACCTGTCTGTCACCATGGCTGCTGCCTCAGCTGGGAGTGTGGCTCCCGTGGGTTTGGGATCCTTGTCACAGGGACAGAACCAGGGCATAGCCACTCATCCCCAGGAGCCATCAGCCAGGTGCTGTTCCCATGGGGAATGAAGGTTACACCATTCCAGCCTGMCTCTGCCAGGCCCCAGCCCATCACCTCCCTCCTTAGCCAATTCCCAACACTTCTGAGAGAGACAAGACCCAAAGTACTGATTTCCTCTGAGTCAGAGTGAAAAGTCATTACTGGCTTTAGGATTAATTCTGGCAGTGCCCCTTGGTGCAGGCAAGGCCAGCCTGGCTGCTGCTGGAGCTGCCACTTGGTGTTCCAGCCTGCACATCCAGGGAATGTGGAGTGGGACACACATGGGGAGGGGCTGAGGGCTTGAGGGGTGGCAGATTTTGCTGGAAGGAGGAGGCTGGGCTCTGTTGTCAAGGAGTCCAGGCATGGAGGGGGAACTTACTCAAGGCTTTGCAGGCTGTGGTTCACCCTCAGAGCCTCGGCCAAAGCAATGGAGCCGTTGTCTCCCACCGAGTTGCTGGAGAGTCTGAGACAGAAGAGRGAGCTTGGAACTGCCAGCAAGGGATTCACCTCCCCCAGGCTCTTCCTGCTGCAGCAACGAGCATGAACTCGCTGCCATCTCATTTCCCACCCACGTACACCTCTGTTCTCGTGGCTGCTTTGAGCTGGAATAGCTTTTAATGTTTCCCCAGGGCCTGGAGCCCTCCTGCTTCCCTCTGCCAGAGATGGTTTCTCCTTTCTTTATGTGGCTCCCTGCATCCCTGGAGATACAGAGAGCATCTCCACAGGGCTGCTCYGAAGGCCCTGCTCTCTCTGTCCACACCAACCCCCCTGGGCAGAGCCAGCAGTGTCCCCCCTGCCTGTCCCATGTCCCCCTTCCTGCCATTCGTGCCCGCAGACACCGGGAGCTGTGGCAGTGCCATCCCTCCTGCTCAGGGCGTGCTCACATCAGCTCCCTCAGGCTGCAGTTCTGCTTCAGCGCCTCCGCGATTTTCCGGGCGCCCTGGGCTCCCACGGCGTTTTCCTGCAGGCTGCAAAGGGAGGAGGCACCTGTGAATGCCAGGTGCCACAACCCGGCGGGGTGGCTGGAGGGGGGACAACACGTCCTGGTCACTCACTGCAGGGTCACCAGCCTCTGGTTGGTCAGCAGGGCCTCGGCCAGGAAGGTGGCCCCGTCCTCCTTGATGGAGTTGTGCTGGAGGCTGTGGGAGACAGGAGTGAAGCCATGTGGAGATGCTTCCACAGCAGGGCCAGGGGCTGTGCAGGGCTGCAGGGCAGTGCCTACTGCCCTGGGGTTTGCTTGTCCTTGTCCCTGCCTTGAGAAAGGGGTCAGGCCCCCAAGCATCCCTGACCAGGAGTCTCCTTCCCTCCCCTCGTGTGGGAAAATCTTCCTTCCATGAAGCAGCACCCTGGGAGCTCCCATGCACAGACTGGACCTCAGCCTGGACCTCAACCCCAGCCCCAGCCCCCTGAAGCCAAGAGGCAGGAGAACCCCAGCTCTGTGCCCCAGGGCTGCTGCAGTCCCTGGCTCTGTCCCAGCTGCACTGAGTTCAGTGCCCAGCACAGCTGGCCCAGGGCATGCCCAGGGTGTCCCCATGTGCTGGCCCCTGGAGCCTGAGAAAATCCAGTGGGGACAGAGGAGGGATGGAGGGGGCCTGCCCTGGGGAGCTGCTCCAGGAGGTGCTCCASAAGTTGGCACTTACTTCAGGGAGAGCAGGATTTGGTTTTTTTTCAGGGCATCAGCCAGGGCCTTTGCTCCAGTGGGGCCAATGGAGTTGCTCCGCAGGCTGGGGTGGGACAGGCAGAAAAGCCAAGGTTAGCAAAGCTGGACTGGCACAGGCCCAGTTTAAGCCAGATGCCTGCACATGGCAGTGCTGAGGTGGGACATGAGGGCAGCAGCTTGTGGTGGTGGCTTTAGGGGCTGGAGACCATCCCCATGTGGGTCAGGCCAGRTGGGCTCCAGCAGGGAGTGGTTCCCAGTGGGAATGTGCAGCACAGGAGCTGGGAAAGGGAGAACACTTACTCCAGCACCACCAGGCTCCTGTTCACCATCAGCGACCTGGCCAGAGCTTTGGCTCCCTTGTTGCTGATCTGATTTTCTGCCAAGCTGCCCAGGAAAAGGAAAATTGGGTGTTTTTCCAGAGGAAAAAGAGATTTTCACAGACCCTGGCATGTGCCAGGACACAGCTGGGATGATGAGCAGAGAAGAGGCACGGGGAACATTTGGTTCATGGTACACCCAGAGTGATGGATGTTCTCCTGGGATGGACACCAGGTAGGGACTGCAAGGACACTATTTCTGGACATAAAATTCATTTGTGTCCTATAAAGGAGCTCAGATGGCAGCATGGAGAACTCTGTGCAGCCTTGAGGAAGAGCAGGAGGGGGGAAAGTGGGAAYCCATCAGTGGGGGATGAGGCATCTCCCTGTGTGGGGGTCCCCTCCATGCAGCAGGTGCTCCATGCAAGAGCCTCGAGTGTCCAGGGATCTGCTGTGACCTTGGGAAGTGGTTTGTTGGGATAGCCCWTGGATTTATTGACATTTTTTAGGAACAGGGAGGAGGTTCCAGCAAGACTGGGCAAGACAACCTTGGGGTGAGGTCMCTGTKCCTGGGCACAGGGGAYCCTGTGGGGATGTCCTTGTCMTTAGGCACCCTGGGCAGCTGGAGGSAGAGACATTCCTGGGGGACCCTCRCCCTGKTTTTTTGGTGCCCCCAGCCTCTCCCTGCATCCCCAGGACATCCCATCTGCCCTGGGCCAGGTCCTACCTGAGCCTCTGGATCTGGCAGTCCTTCCCACTCAGCACACTGCCCAGCAGCTCCATCACATCATCCTTAAACTGGTTATTGTCCAGCCTGCAGAGGGCACGAGGAAAGAGCAAGAGCAAGGGTTTGGAGAACAAAGKGGAGAAAGGATGATCCTCCCATGGCATCTGCCTGTCCCAGGTGGAGAAACTCAAGGACAGAAGCAGAGCTGACCCAGTGCCAGCCCCAGGGCAGCTCTTTGCAGGTGGACAACATTTGGTGGASCCACATCACCACTGACACCTGGGACTGTGAGTCACAAGGGAGAGAGAACTCATTGCAGCCTCCAGTGCTTAGAAGAGACTTACAACAGCGAACAGGTTTAAAGTAGAAGAGGAGAGATTTAGATTAGAAGTTAGGATTAAATTCTTCCCTGGGAGGGTGGGCAGGCCGTGGCACAGGGTGCCCAGAGAAGCTGAGGCTGCCCCTGGATCCCTGCCAGTGTCCAAGGCCAGGTTGGACACTGGGGCTTGGAGCAGTCTGGGACAGTGGAAACGTCCCTGCCCATGGCAGGGGTGGAACTGGGTGAGTTTTAAGGTCCCTTCCAACCCAAACCAATCTGTGATTCCACAGTCCCAGCCTGGCATCTCTCCTCGCTTCTCCCGGTGCAATCCCASCAGGACTCACCTGAGGTTGTGGCAGAAGAGGAGCTGGGACAGCAGGCTCTTACACACACTGTAGGTGAGGCAGTTGGAGAGGTTTGTCTCCTCCAGGCACACGTCAGACACCTGCAGSAGGTAAGCCAGGGCAGAGCAGTTCATGGGGGTGAGCATGCCGGCCAGGCTCTCGCTCCTCAGGGCGTCCTCCACGGCCTGGGCCGTGTCCGTGTGCCGCAGCTCGTGCAGGCAGCGCATGGCGTTGATGCCGCGCCACGACACGGCGGGCTCGGAGCCCAGGCAGCCCTGCAGGACTTCGATGGCCTGGCTGCGCACCCCGGGCTGCTCCTCCTTCGGCAGCAGCCACCCCGCCAGCAGCCGCTGCGCCCGCGGCGCCAGCAGCCCCGAGAGGAAGCGGATGAAGATGTCGAGCTGCCTGTCCTCGGCCTGCAGCGCCCGCTGCACCGCGCTCCTGAAGTGGCTGAGCAGGCCCAGCCGCGGCCACGACACGCCGCTCTCTGCGAACAGGTCGAAGATGGCCCGCTTGGCCGCCGTGTAGTAATAAAGAGCTGCCAGGAACTCCTGGATGGTCAGGTGGGAGAAGCAGTAGGCTGTGGAGGCCTGCATGTCCTCCTTGAGCAGCAGGCCGGAGGAGAGGCTGCTGTGCAGCAGGGAGAGGTCGATGCCGTAGGCCTTCATGTCCTGCTCGTAGAAGACGTGTTTCCTCCGGAGCAGCCCGTAGAAAGCCAGCCTGCCCAGGTTGCCCACCAGCTTCCTGCTGGTGTTCACAGCCTGCTCAGTCCTGAGGGTTTCTCCCGGCTTTTCCAGCCAGTCACCACACACAGCCATTTTAAAATAATAGCAGTAGATTTCTGACAGGGTGCTGGGGACCACGGCYGCTTCTTGGGACTGGTCGCTGCTGTGTTTCAGGAAATGAGCGATGGAGGAGCCACAAATCCTGCAAAAGCCAGGAATGGTGCACAGCACGTGTAGCGACCTGTTAGCCCTGATGTGCTGCAGGACTTGGCTGGACAGATCTCTGTCGTCCAGGAACATGTGGTCCAAGAAGTCCTTCATCTCTGCAGCCCCAAAGCCTCGGATCTCCGTCATCCTGTCCACCAGCCCGCTGGGGATCTGCCTGGCCGCCGCCGGCCGCGCCGTGACCCACACAGAGGCCTCCTGCAGCAGGTTTCCCCGCAGAATGTTGGTGATCAGGTTGTCCACYGGGATCTCCTTTTTGGGATCGGTGCAAACCACTGCATTGGAAAAATCCAAGGGGGTCTTGAACTCATCCAGGCCGTCGAGGATGAGCAGGGTGCGAGCGGCTCCGGCCAAGGCACGGCCGGGCTCGGGGATGTGAGGCAAGGCCAAGCAGAGGAGGCGCTCAGCAGAGAGCTTCTCAAAGGTGTTCAGCTCCCGGAAGGTGAGGGTCAGCACAAACAAGAAGTCCCTGTTGATGTCCCCCTTTGCCCAGCTGCCGACAAACAGCTTCACCAGAGTGCTCTTGCCAATGCCGGCCACACCGACAGTGACGGAGATCCGAGGGGGGATGCTGCCTTTGGAGAGAGGCAGGAACAGCTCCTCCAGGGGGATGCTCTCGGATACGTTTGGCAGGCCTCTGGTGGTTTCAACCTGCAGGATGTCGTGCTCCTTCTGCTGGATGTCGCTCAGGCCCTCCACCAGCAGCAGGTTGGTGAGGCGCTGCAGGGCTCCYGTCTCCAGGCCATTCCCACAGGAGCTCTGGAGGCTCTCCAGGTGTTTCTGCACCATGGGTTCTGCACAGAGAAATGAAACAGCTGAGGAGGAAGAGGAGGAACCACAAAGGCAAATGACAGAAGCTGCTGCACTTTTCTGCCGTGCCCATGCAGAGAGAAACCTCACGGAGCTCTTACATGCTGGTGGGAAGGATGGCAGGGCTCAGAGGGCACCCTCAGGCCTGAAGGGCCCTGATCAGTGTCACAGTCAGTCTGGGAGCCCATTTCAGCTCAGCTCTGGGCCTTCAGCCTCAGCTAAAGCTGTGCTGTTGGAGCTGGATCTTGGTCTTGGACCTCATCACTCTGCCCTTGCCTGGTGGGCTCTGGGCTGTGTCTGAGCCTGGTTGCCCTTGCTGGGACTGATCCTGACCTCTTGACTGACTTCCCAGCTTTCATTCCTGCCTCATTGCCATGGACTCTCTGATGAACTGGACTCTTGGCTGAGCTTGGTGGCCACCTCTGGACCTGTCCTGATCACCTGGCTCAGGTATCACAGTGAAATTCAACCCTCCAGCAAAGGCTGGACAAGCAGGGGATGATGGTGTGAGAGGTTCTGAGCAGACACCAGCTGAGGCTGGAGCCTCCCAACCAGGAGGGRAACCAGGGAAACCTCTCCTGGCAGGAGGGCTGCCGAGAGAGCCTGGAATTGGGGCAGCCACCAGTGGATGGGGTCAGGGTGAGCCATCCTTTTCCTGTTCCCAGCCTGGTACTGGGACTGGCTGGTGTGATCTGGACATGGAGGACATTAAAAACTCCTCAGGCTGCCCAGAGAGGTGTGCAGAGGGCAGTGAGGGGCCTGGGGGAAGGTCCCTCAGACCTGGCAGAGAGCCCTTGTCACCCCTGGCTGTGTCCTTCCCCAGCAGGGTCCCTGAGATGGCCCCAGCACTTGCACAGATGCTCCCAGCAGAGCTGTCAGCACCCCCAGCCCTGTGCACACCTCAGGGTGCTCCAGCAAGCACCAAGCCATGTGTGCAGCCCCCCTCGCTGGGCTGCCCTCCAGAGCAGGGATGTGGAGGTGGAGCTGCCAGCTGGAGCTSTGGATGGAGCTCTGCAGGGACTGGGAGGTGTGGCTGCCCCTGCCAGCCAGGACATCCCCCACAGCCTCACCTGCTGGGGCAGGGGCTCACTGCCTGCACCTGGGCAGCCTCCTGGGCCCGCAGGAGCTCCAGCCTGCACAGGTGGGAGATGATGTGGGAGATGGACCTCACCAGCTGCCTGCTGTTGGTCCAGGGACAGGACAGAGGGACAGGTGGCTCCTGGACCAGCCCTGGGAGTGTGGGTGAGGGTGACAGGGAAAGGACACAGTGCAGAATCCCTCTGGCTCTGAAGGCAGCAGGGGTGAGCTGGAGCCCTGCAGAGTGCTCTGCCCAAACCCTCCTTGCCATGATGCCATCCCAAAGCCCTGGCAGGAGGCTTTGCTAGGAGCTGCTGGGGCAGGGCAGCAGCTACAGAAATTAGAGCCAAAGAGGCTGAAGAACACAATCATGAAATGGTGTTTTCTCCTGGAATCCAAACCCATGCAGAGAAAAAGTCTGAGCAGGATTGTTTCTCTTCAGAGACAGCCATTCCCCCAGTGCCAGGACAGCCCTGCCTGGGATCTGCCCTGGTGCCCCACCTCATCCCATTCCTGACTCCAGAACTCCCCCAAGGTGACAGATCTGCCCAACCACCACTCACCTTCCATCAGAGGCCTCCTGTGACATGGGTGCTCCCTGGSAGAGGAGCACTGTGGTGGCAGCAGTGTCCCATGGGCCACCCCATGTGCCCCTGGCCAGCTCACAGCACCGCCCGGGGCTCATCAGGGCCTGTCCACGTCCCTGCTGGGAGGAGAGGAGAAGCATCAGGAGCAGTGTGGGAGGGAGCCCCCTCTGAGCTGGGGTGGTGCTGGGGGTGGATGAGCTCACTCATCAGCTTTTGTCTGAGCCCCCTTCCCAGCCTGGCAGGGGCACAGCTGGGCTCTGCAGACCTCGAGTGCCAAACACCTGAGGTGCCTTCACCACCACCACTCACACCAGGAGCTTTCCCAAGCACAGTGGTGCAGGAATTGCCTGACAACGCCCCTGTGCCTTCTGTGGCTCACCTGGGAGCACCCAAGTGTCACCACTGGCACCAGGGCTGGGAACTGTTGTACATTCTTCTTCTCCGTGTTGWGAAGGAAGTTGTGGGGCAGCAGGCAGAGTGATGAAGGGCCTGTTTTGGTTTCAAAGCCACCCTGGCCCCAACCAGAGGCTCCTTTRGGGCTTGCTGAGCGTGGCCAGCACCACATCCTGTTGCAGAACTCAGAGGATGCTCTGAATCATCRCCCAGAGAAGGAGCAGCTACTGCTGCCTCCCCCTCAGCTGCTGCCAAACCACGCTGAGGCCTTGCTGTTTATTTTTAAGAAGTGTATCTGCTCAGAGTCCTGCTGTTCTTCAAGCAGAGGTGGGGAGGGAAATGCCTCCACGCCTGAGAGTGCTCCCAGCTCCTCCTGTGTTGGAGGCACTGTGCTRTGGCCTCTCCAGCAGCCCCAAAGTCACCTCCAGGCACTGGCCATGTCCAGGTGGGAACTCCAGGGGATGGCTGATCACAGGAGCAATGCACACACAGTGTCTCAGGGCTGTGTCCTGGCATCTTTCCTCCCCTCCACTTGGCCTTCAGGATGCTCTGGGCCCATGTGAACACCTCCATGCTGGTCTGCAAGGGGGTCCCTGCCCACTGACTGCCTTGTCTTTGTCAAACCCACCCCTGAGGGGGACATGGGCACTGGGGGGCTTTGATGCAGCCTCACCAACAGGTGCAGGTAGCACTCCTTTCTTTGGTCAGACCTCTTCTAGGGACAAAGGACGGCTGTAGCTGGATCAGGAAAAGCTGGCAGAGTTTCTGGTGTGAGGCCAAGGTGCTTGGAACTTCCTCTGTTCCTCCAAGATCCCGCCAGGGATCCATGCTGGGGTTTATTTCTCCCACCAGAAGCACAAGMCTGCAGAAGGGACCTGGCAGTGTCCCCAGGGCTGGAGTCCCTCCCAGACCATGCTGGATCTCCCATCGAGAAAGGTGGCATGTCCTAGAGTGGGGTCAGTGACAGAAGGTGCTGGTGACAAAGCACCAGCCCAGCCCCACCTGCAGGGCTGGAGGTGCTGCTGGAGCAGGGTCTGAGGCCGCTGCCTCTCCCTTCAGGATGGAAGCCTGGGCTCTGCCCAGCTCTGAGCCCCTGGTGCCAGTGGTGGGGACCCCACAGCAAAGCCTTTTTCTCCATGCTGGGAGCAGCAGGGCCCCAGCAGCAGCTCTTACTCATCAGCCCGCAGGCAGTGGCCTGCTCAATGGAGATACCATCAATTAAAGCAGCTTAGTGAGCAATTCACAGATAAATGTTCACCCTTTGATGTGTTCTTGTCCCTAACTGGCCTGGAMAGTTCAATTAAGCCTTTGCAGTTCCCGGGTCTGTCTCTGATCTCTGCTGTGCCAGAATGGAAGGGGGTTTTGYTGCTGGCAGCGATGTTCCCTGCAGCCCTTCCTCTGAAACGTGGCCCTCTGATGGGGGAAAGCTGCTCCAACACCAGGGAATGTTTGATGCTGTCCTCTGGTGCTCCTTCAGAAACCAGCAGCTCAAGCAGAGGCTTCTCTCCGGGAGAATAAAGCAGCACAAGAAATAATGCAGGGAGGGGCTGCGGTTTTTGACTCATTCCGGTCGTTTCAGGTGCAGCTCCAGGAGCACAAGGGGCTGCTGGAGGCTGCGTCCTGAGGGGCTGGAGGGCTCAGCAGCTCTCACAGGAGCTGCCCGAAGGGGAAGGGCCAGCCAAAGCTCCAGAGCCCCTACAGACATCCAGGCATGGCCAGGGTGGCACCCAGCTCATCCCAAGGCTGCTGGCCATGAGTCCTGCCCGAGGGGTCCCTCCTGCACATCCCGGSTGTGCAGCTTTGCCTGGCCAGGATCCAGCAGGGACAGTGTCCCACAGGCAGCCAGAGGAGCAGGGATCCAGCTTTGTGTGTGCCCTGCCTTGCCTGTGTCCCCAGGGAAGCAGGGGTAAGGGGCTGGAGGGTGGGAGGCTGTTGGAATCCTAAAAGCTGAGAATTTKGTGTTTTCTGTGCTCACAGGCACTGACCCWSMAGAAAACACTGCATTTGACCTGAGGGACAGGCTCCCAAGATTGAGTRAYAGCACAGGGGCTGTGGGTGTGGGGTTTGACCAGAAGTGTGTGATCTCACAGGGTGAAAAACTTCGGGTTTAAGATTTTTGTATATTGTGTGTGAGCCAAGATGGAGGATTTAAGGTGCTGTCTAAGACTTTCTCTTTTACCTTCTTCTTCATGGGTGTAGGTGGTTTTCTGTAATTGGGTGAAAAAGGTCTGCATTGCAGGCCTTTAGTGGTCATCACTGGGTCAGAACCATCAATAACAGAGGTGTCACCTCGTTAATGGGTAAATAGTGCTTAAAGACCTGGGGAAAAGTCAGTAGTGGGCATTTAACCACGTTTTTCCAGCAGCTAGATAGAGCTCAGGGCTCGTCTGTAAATAGTCTGTGAAGAGATAAGATAGAATAAATCACCAAGTCCCAACTCAAACTTTTCTTTCCTGTGTATCATTCATCCTGACCTGGGCAAGAACAAGAGAAAAAGAACCCACACCATAACAGGAGGCTGCCCAGCCAAACTGGTGAATGGCACCTGCAAGCCCCAGGGAGGGAAATGGGATTTTCTTGGCAAGAGTTTGGCATTAACTTTTTTTCCTTTTTTTTTTTAGCGTGGTCCAAAGGTCCAGCCCGGGAGAAAATCCTTTCCTCTAAGGGTGTTGAGACAACACTGATGTGTTGTTCCAGCTCTGAACCACCATCCCTACATCCCAGCTGAGTGTCCCTGCCCAAAWCCCCTCAGTGCTGGGAGCCACCAGCCCCGTGCTGGGAGGTGCCCTCCATGTGCACAGCCACTCCTCTCCCAAACAGCCAATCCTCTCCCAAACACTGCTGGGGCTTTCACTGTGTCCATCCTGTTCCAGGATCCAGACTCCTCACCAACCCCAGAGAACATGGGCCTGCATGAGCTCCTGCTCATCTCTGGCTCTAATTATGCACTCCTGGAAGTCCAGCATGATCAGAGCAGCATCCAGGGAATCCAGCATGAAGGGTCAGTCCTGAGGTGGCCCCAGCATGGAGCTGCCTGGAGACAACAGGCATTTACTGCCTGCCACATCCTCCTCCTGCCCAGRCAGATCCATCACCTGTGCCTCAGCAATCTGCTGAGCACCTGGGCCAGGAGCTGTCCCAGCAGCACCAGGACAGCTTCAGCTGATGCCCAGCAGCTGGAACTCTGTGTTTGTCCCCCTGCAGGGGCTCGTGGGCAGAGTGAGCAGCAGCAGGGGTGGTTGGCACCTCGAGTGGGACTTGCCAGCTCACAGAGCCCGGGGACCCGAGCTGCTGCAGTGGGCTGGGGGTGCCAAGGTTACACAGGCACCAAAGAGCTGGGCTGGAGCTCCTGGACGGCTGCAGGCACCCACAGATGGAAAACATCTGAAAATGGACTGATCTGCAGTATTTAGATAAGGTTAAAAGCTTTTTGTGAGAGTAAACGTTGTGTGATCACACAGCACCTGCAGTAGGTGGGAGGTGCCCRCTCCAGCTCACTCCACACCCCAAACACGCAGGAACCTCAGCCTGGCCATCTCCTGGTCCGYGTGGCACCACCGTGGGGTTTCACCGCGCAGCCAATGCCCAAATCTCTGCGGTTTGGGGTGCGGAGCCCCGGGAGCTGAGCCCCGCTCAGCGCTGCCCTCCCTGCCCCGGACACGGCAGCGGCTCAGCGCTGCCCGGCACCTCCCGGCCGGGCTCCYCCGGGGCCCTCGGGCTCCTTCACCCGCCCCCTCCGGCGCTTTTGAGTTATTTCTCCTGCCGTGTGCCCACCCTGAACTGATCCCGCCTCGGAGCTGCCTGGAAATGCAAACATTTCTCAGGCCAGCAGTTCCCCCTCTGAGCGAGTCCCGAAGTCAAGATGCAGGCTGCCACCTTTTGGCAGAGTCGAAGAGATTTCACATCGGTAATTTCTGCTAATTAAACAACGCTGTAAAATACCTTCTGCATTATTATTCAATTGCAGACTGGCAAGTAACTCAGTTATCTAAAGTTACATATGAATTACATTTTTTGGCCTGGATTTAATGCCAGCAAAATTGATTGCCAAAAGCATTTAATGTAGTATTTAATCTCTTCCAGGTTTGAGTTTTGGCTTTTTGTTTCCTTGAACCCAATGAGAGGGTGCAGATACAGCAGGGGTTAAATAGGAGGTGAGGGGMCATGARGGCCCCCTGGGCTGGATGCCAGCASTGCCCATCCCAAATCTCACTGGAAAAACAGGAAAAGTCCATCTATGGGTGATTCCAACCAGCCAGAAATGAAGCTCATTTTGGAGGGGAGGTCCCTTGCAGGGCACAGCCGCACCTCCCAAGCTGCAGAATGAAGGCTGCTGCATTTCCTGAGCTGCCCGTGCCCCGAGGATGCTTTWCCACAGGTGTGCAAACAGCTGATGGAAGAGCGGATCCTCCCAGCAGACAGATCCTGCCCTTCACACGCACGGGACCTCAGCATCAGCAGGAGATGGGGCAGGAGCTGCTGCCAGCCCGTGCTGTCACTGCCACAGCCCCAGGGCTGTGACGGATGTGGCACCCGCCCCAGCGATCTCTGCCTTTGCACAGAGCAATCCTTGTGGGCTCGCAGAGCATCCCTGAGAGCAGCTGTACGTTCTCCGGAAAGAAATGTCTGTGCAGCGTGAACACCGCGATGGGAGGTGTCCCCTGGCTCCCAACGGTGCCTGTGTGGCTTTAACCCTTCCCTGAGGGGTGACAGCAGCCAGCCTGTGCTCCAGCAGCTTCTGTCCCTGCACAGTGCCCATACGTGCTGAAATAACAGCAGGATGAAGTCTGATGCCCTGAGGCAGCCGAGGGTGCCAGGGCTCTGTGCCCACCTGGGTGCAGGGCTGAGCTCCAGCCCCCCAGCCTGCTCCTGTGACACCCCAGRGCCCTGCCCCGCTCCTTGGTGCAATTTTGCACCGTGCCACAGGTGAGTGTGTCACTAATCTCTTCCTTTTCTATTGGTGGCACATCTCGGAGTTTATTTTGGATGGTTTGGAAGTTGATTAGTTCAGAAAATTACTTTAAGGGAGTGGAAAGCWGCTGCACAAGGCTTTGGGCAGACAGGAGAGCCTGGCTGTGGCTGCCCTGGCAGGCAGGGTGGGAAAGGGGACAGAATTTGTGACATGTGCCAGGTCCCCTGAGGGGTCCCATGCTCTTCTCCATCACTCCGGGCTGCACCCACTGCTGCCAGCCTGGTGGCCGTGCCATGCCATGCCGTGCCATTCCATGCCATTCCATGCCGTGCCGTGCCGTGCCAGGCACCTCTGCCCCGCAGCTCCCGGCCGTGCCGCGCTGGCCCAGCGCCTCCATCTCCCGTGGCCATCACAGCGCCAGCTCTGCACAGCTTGTCCCCCCGCGGGAGAGCCAAGTGACACCTCCCCTTCTCCCCAGAGCCCCCCGAAGCCCCTCCAAGCCCCTACCTTGGCTYCGTGCCGCCTTCCCCAGGCCGGTGTGTGCGCAGGGCAGTGGCGAGGGCATCCTCGTGGCCGCGGGAGGATGCAGCCCCTCCGGGTCCCGCTCAGCTCTCTGTTCCCAGGGCTTTGCTTCCTTCCCGACGGATGCTCAAGCTCCAGGTAAGAGCCACCCTTGCCGCCGGTGTCCCCCGCAGGTGATGGGACCCGGGGCGGTGCTCGGGGCAGCACCTGGGCAAGGTGAGTCCGGGTTCCCCCGCCGCCCCAGCCCGTTCCAGCCCGGTGGCTTTTGTCTCTTTCKGTTCGATCCTCGCCCCTTCCTGCCCTGGGTCTCTCTGATCTTCCTTCCTGTCAGCGCGGGGCTGTGGCTGTGCAAATCGGGSTGAGGGATCCGCCAAAACCCGGCAGCGTCTGACCCCGGCAGCCCAGGCGGGGCTGTCCCGGTGGGCAGTGTCCCTCCGAGGGGGGACACTTCCCCGCCTGCCGATGATTTCTCCCAAAAGCCACAAAACCGCCCCCAAGAGCATCCAGACTCCTGCGAATCGCTTGAAAAAGACCCATGAGCTCACCCCGGCCGGGGAGAGCCGAGGGGTTTTGCTGCACAAGCCCCTCACTGGCCAGGAGCGCTGGGAATATCCCATGGGAGAGGCTGGAGCTGCAGCAGCTCTGCCCTTCATTGGGTTGTGCAAAGAGATCATCCCATGAGTAAATTAAAGTTGTGTCTTGAAAGAGTGGAATAAAAGGGTAGGAATAGCCTCCCTTTCCTCCAAAGCAATTCAACCRCCCTTGCTAAATGCTCCCTGGAATTGGGATTTGTCTCCAAAGGGCTGGATCCCATCCACCAAGGAGCCAGAGCTACCAGAGCAGCAGGACTGGCGGGACCTCCCCTCCCCGGCTCCACACAGGCAGGTGGGCTCTGTTATTATTTTCCATTGTTGTTCGACAAAACCCTCCATTTGTAAATCCTATAAACATTTCACTGGCATCCAGGCAAACGGTGCCTAATGGAGCTGCTGGGGTCGGGGTGGGCTCGTGTTTGGGGGGGAGAGGTGAGGACAAGCAGGAACTSGGACCTGCAGCCACCACTTTGGGCTGTGTCTCCCCCAGCCTCGCTCTCTGCCCGCCCCAGGCTGTGTGCAGCGAGGGGTTAAAACCTTTCCTCCGGAGGGTTTTAGGTCTGTTGGTAATTTCCCCGTCTGGAGGGTGGTTTCAAGAGGAGCTCCTGGTAAGCCCCAGCAACCAATCTTTGCTAAACTCGCTCACATCCAAAATGAGTGTGCAGAAACCCCAGTCAGGGCTGCACCTCCTGCTTTCACAATTAATCATTTATCTGAATGAACACATCTGAAGTAATTTTGCCACTGTGAGTTACACATTCCTCACGCATTCTGTGGGCTGTTTACTGGACTCAGCACGAAAATTCTCAATGTATTTACTTACTAAACTTCAGCCTCTGGAGTTCCCGGCAGGGTGGGTTTGACCTGGAGCTGGCGGGGGGTGGGTGACARAAAGCCCAGGGGTGACTCTGTTTGYTGACTCGTGCGGTTGCTTGGCAGGAGGGTGCTCGGGGACGGATCYTCAGCTCAGACCTGCAGAGTCACCTGCCTGGGGACAGCGAACCTGGGGACAACGAACAGCAGCAGCGGGACGAGCCTGGGGAACAGCCCAGGTTTCCACACCAAGGAAACGTGGAAAGACCTTACTGGTCTGGGAGGCTCGAGGGGTCCCGGGGGAGGAAGGGACACAACCCCAGCAACCCCCAGGGGGTGGCGCCGGGGCTCTCGGGTTTTAAGCGGGTTTCCTTAGCAAGTAGCAGGCGGCTGGGCCAAGGGACGGGACGGGATGCGATGGGATGCGGTGGGATGCGATGGGATGCGGTGGGATGCGATGGGATGCGGTGGGATGCGATGGGATGCGGTGGGATGCGATGGGAAAGGATTCTCAGGCGGCGGTGGGCGGGGCCAGGCTGGCGGTGGGCGGGGCCCGGAGGGGATGGACAGCTGAGCCCCGCCCAGACGGGCGCGGCCGATTGTAGTCGGGTGGAGCCGAACACAATCGGGTCACGCCGAACAGACGAACGCACGCAGCTCCAAGCRCAGCCGACTAGACCCGAACCGAGCCGAAGGCAGCCGGGCAGAGCCGATTGGACCCGAACCGAGGACAGCCGATTGGAGCCGAGCAGAGCCGAGGTGAGGAGCCGTGTGAGGGAGGACGCTGCCGGTGCCCCGGGACCCGCGATAGCCCCGGAACCGCCGCCGCTCTCGCTCCCCGCCAGCTGCCCCCGGCACCGGCGATGGCCCCGCAGCCGCCCCGCTCCCTCCCCTCCTCCCTCCGTCTCTCCCGGGACTGGCCCGGGGGCTGAAGCTCTGCTTCTCGCCCTGTCAGAGCCCCGGCACCGCCCGCGCTGCTGCATGGCCGGGACGAAGCTGATCGTGGTGTTCGGGTCCACCGGTGAGTGCTGGTGGAGAGAGAGAGGCCCGGGCTGTGCCGGGGGCCGGCGGGGAGGGTGAGGAGCGGGGGCTCGGTGATGCCCGAGCGGCCGGGAGGGTGAGGAGCGGGGCTCGGTGCTTGTGGCAGTCCCCCCGGAGTCCCGGGGCCCTGAGCGGCTGCTCCCGCAGGGGCCCAGGGGGGCAGCGTGGCCCGGGCGCTGCTGGACGATGGGACGTTCAAGGTGCGCGCGGTGACGCGGAGCCCCAGGAAGAAGGAGGCGGAGGAGCTGAGGCGGAGGGGAGCCGAGGTGGTGAAGGCGGATCAGGACGATGAGGCATCGCTGGAGCGGGCCTTGGCGGGTGCCTAYGGAGCCTTCATTGTCACCAACTTCTGGGAACACTGCAGCAAGGAGAAGGAAATCGAGCAGGTACCTGTCCTGACATTAACTGGGACCACGTGTGGAGTGATCTGGCAGGGTGGATCATGAGTAACATCAACGTGGGGACTGCTCTYGGGGCAGCCGTGGCAGCCCTGATGGTTTGAGTAGCCAGTCCAGAAGACCCGAAGGCCTTACAAGCACCAGGTCCCAGTTCTTGCAAAGCCAGGACTTGCTCTCTGTTCCCTCACAGTTGCATGGCTCCAGGGTCTGGTGCCTTCAGGGAGTGGATAAATTTGCTACAGAGAGCAATTCCCAGGAGCTGGAGTAGCAGGAGTGGGAACACTGGGCTCCTCRGAGCCTTCCCAGGGCAGAGCTGGGACTGTCACTGCCTGCAGACCTGTAGCTCTCTGTGCTTGCAGCTTTGGAGTCAAAATCCTGCAGTATCAGAGATCCCAAGGGTGGTGCTCACCCAGAACAGATATTGCAAGGTGGCAGAGTTGGCACACCTGGGTGGCAACAAACAAAAGATAAGTTTAGGGCAGGTCTGTTGGCCAGGCAGATTCTTTATGCTGGTGCATGCGTGTTTGGTATGCRTGTTTGGTGGAGCAGAGAGCTCCAGAGCTGGAGGGTGTGTGGTCTTTCTGAAGCAGGRTGAGGTAAGCAGAGGCTCCACCTGGACACCTCACTGTGCTCAGCCCTGGTCCCAGCTGAGGGCTGGTGGGGGTTGGATCCTCYCCAGAGGGAAGGAGAGTGTGGGGATGATGGGGATGATGTCCTGTTCCCCTCTTCATGGCTGGTTTCTCCCTTGGCCCAGGGACAGCGTCTGGCTGACCTGTCCAAGCGCCAGGGTCTGCGCCACGTCGTGTTCAGCGGCCTGGAGAACGTGCACCAGCTGACAGGGGGCAGGCTGCAGGTGCTGCACTTCGATGGCAAAGGCGTGGTGGAGGAGTACTTCCAGAAGATTGGGGTTCCCACCACCATCATCCGGCTGCCATTCTACTTTGAGAACTTCCTCTCCATCTTCAAGCCGCAGAAGGCCCCTCAGGGAGATGTCTTGGTCCTGGGTAAGCAGGAGCTCCTGCTCTGTGGGTCACTGTCCTGTGTCTGTCCTCATCTGCTCCCACKGGGCAGGGGCTGAGGGGTGGAGACACTGCCAGGGCTGTGGGCTGGTAGGGTGAAGAAGTCTCTGCCAGCTTGACCACAGCAAGCTGCAGTATGGTCTTTTGGTGGCCTGCAGGAAATCACCAAGGTCCTGGGCCTGTTTGTGCTGAGGGCTGTTCTGCAGACCCCAGAGCAGCTCTGGACAWCCCAAGTGCCTGTGTTTTGGAGGTGGAAGTGGTGGGGCTGCAGGCAACTCATGGTGCTGCTCTGGTGTCAAGGTCTCTCAGCTCAGCCCTGCTCTCCTGCCCTGCCACGCTGATGGGTGCTCTCATCCCTCCCTCACCTCATGTCCAGAGMCTGGGAGCTGAAAACCCCTCAGAGCTGGGCTGCACTCCAGCTGGGATCAATCTCTCCATACAGAGCTGCCCATGGGGGACATCCCCATGGATGGGATGGCTGTGGAGGACGTTGGGCCCCTTGTCCTTAGCCTGCTGAAGTCCCCAGGGGAGTACATTGGCCAAGTGATAGGACTCAGCACGGGCAAGCTCACCGAGGCMGAGTACGCTGCCATCCTCTCCCAGCAGACCGGCAAGACTGTGACAGCCAGCAAGGTAGGAAGTGTCTCTTGGTGGAGGTGGTGGTCCTGAGGGACTCAGCTTGTTTTGGTACAGCCCAGCACTGGTGTCCAGGGTTAGTSCTGCTGCCCCTGGGTGTGGCTGGAGCACAGCTTGGCACCAACACTGCCCCGTTGGTATTGTCAGCTCCTGCTGGTGGAGCACACAGATGTGCCCGTGCAGGTCTGTGCCTGGCTCTGAGGGATAACTGAGCTGGGAGGTCCCCAGCAGAGCCAGGGATGGGCACCTTCTCAACAGGTTTCTGCTGGGTGCCCCTCCCTTCAGCAGGGCTTCCCCTAGGGCTTTGCTGTGTTACCATTACAAAAGACCTGGTCTCTGTGCTGTGTCACCATTAACAACACCCCTGACCACTCCCTGCCCCTTCGTGACTTATTTTTAATCTTTGTTTGCATTTCAGTTGTGCCTCAGGCAGAYAATACAATAGATGAGGGGTATGGTGGTTCCCTGCTTTGAGAACATTTCAACAGAAACAAAAGCCCTTTGGCACTCTCTGCAGGTTCTGCTCTCCCAGAAGCACAGTGAACACCAAACCCTTTGATTCAGGCAGGGAAGGATGTTTTGGGGTGCCAGGTGGCAACCTGAATTGCCTCCTGGACCACCCAGTTTCTAGAACCCCTCAGCCATAGCTCTGTRTGAGAARGGGCTCACTCACAGCTACTCCAGRCCCTGGCCAGCTGTGTGCCAGACCTGGGTGCTGGCCCTGGCCTGGCTGGGCTGCTCCTGCCAGGCAGGGCTGCATCCTTTGCAACCCCAGCAGTGCCTTGCAGAGCCCTCTGCACCCGTGGCAATGCTGTGACAAGCTGCTCTAACAGAGCCGTCATCACATCCCCTCACAGGCTGAGAGGAAGCCCCAGCAGCCTCTGAAACAGTTTTTTTTTYCCCAATTCTGTTGGCAGATTTCTCCTGAGGAGTATGAGAAGCACGACTTCCCYGGGGCCAAGGAGTTGGCTGCCATGTTCCGGTTCTATGCCCTGAAGCCAGACCGAAATGTGGCCCTGACCATGAAGCTCAACCCCAAGGCCCGCACCTTCCAGCAGTGGGTGGGGGACAACAAAAATGCCTTCTAAGCCTCCCCTCCCTTCTCTTCCTCCCTGGTTTCTGCTGCAGATAGAGGGACCTGGCTGAGGGTGCCTGAGCCATGCTGCCTTGCCAGTACTGTCCCAGGGAGAACTGATCCTGCCCCAGCTGGGGAGAGCTTGGCCCCTGTGCTGCTCCATGTGTGCTCCTGCAGCTGGTTGGGACTATTTAGGCAGCTAGAACAAGAGGAAGAGCTGGGCAGCACAGGCAGAGGGGTGGCAGAAGCACTGCCTTTGCTCTCTGTCCTCAGGGAGGTGTTGCTTTAGTCACTGTGGGTGTTCTAGGGTGGTGGGCGCTTGGTTTCCCAGGATCACTTCCTTTCCCAGGTAGCTCTGAGCATGTGGCACTATGTGGGAGGCTGAAGGTGTGCACCCCAGAGCCCCAAAGGCAGTGCCTTCATAGCAGGTATCCATGGCCAGGGCTGCTGCAGGCTCCTAAGCAAACAGAAGACAGGGATTTCTCCATGGATCTGGTTTGGGCACAGCAGGTGAGCCATTGGAGAGATGGARGCTTAGCATCACCCCAGCAAGCAGGGACTGCAGTGACTTCCTGTGAGTGCAACATAAAAGCTGAGCCTGACTGCTCATCACACAGCTCTGGTCCTGGTCCTTGGGCTCCTGGAGCTAATGCCAGTCACTGTCCCAATGAGCTRAGATAAAACTCGACTTTTTCTCGACTGTCCAAGGTTCAGTGGAAAAGCCCCTTCCCCCTCAAGTGCCTAAAGTACTGCTCAGATAGGGCAGCTTTGTGTCCAAAGTCAATCCCAGCCCCTAGCAATGCCTGAGCCATCCAGGACATCCCAGTCCCCTCCTTGTCCCAGTCCTTCATTCCTGTAACCAGGGGAGGAAAAGGGGCTGACAGACCAGGTGGAAGACAAGGCAGCAAGGCACAGCACGTGTTAAATATCTTTATGAAGTCCATCTTATTTACATGGATACAGAATCACTTTACAGAAGTTAAATCAGGAGGCAACACGTGCTTTATTTCAGCAAATTAGGAAGGGCAAGACTACAGCATGTCCCTGTTTAACTGGTGTTGAACTGATTAGTGCATGGGCTGATGGTACCTGCACGGTATCACAAACACAGCAGGCTACAGTAACCATGGAATACTCACTGCAGGAGCTCAGCTGCATCTGGAAGGAGTGATCCACCTCACTTGCACTCTCACACAAGTAAAACAACGATGCTTTGACCAATCTTTTATGCTATGGGTGTTGCACTAAGGTAATAAAATAGTTTTGTCCCCAACTGGCAAAGGGCTCAGTGATTGACTTGTACCAGTCCAGAAGCRACAGCAGTTGTGTGGTAACTTTAGTTATTTGGGGGATAAACTTGAGGCAAAGTGCAGATTCCATCACTGCTCTGTGCAGGCAATCAGCAGGATAGAGAAAGCCCAGGGCTGCCAGGGAGCCAGGCCAGCTGGGCTCAGACAATGCCCAGCCACAGGGAGCTTCCACTTGGAGCTGTGCAGGGCAGCAGGGCTGTCATGAAGACAAGGTTAGAGCTCCCTGACCCACCAAGTCTCCTGGAGAGTTCACCAAGCACACCTGGCATTCCAAAGGGCACCTGAGTGAGCAGCTGGTGGGCTTGGCCTCCATACAGCAAACTGCTGCTCTGTGCTGGAACATTTATTTCACATTTCCTCTGGTTTGGATTCTAAATACTACTTCAACTTTAACTTTTACCAAATAAGCATCCAGCAGCAGTAGGATTGTGGAGCAACCTCCAGAGAGCCACACTTCTGCAAAGCTGGTRTTTTCCTTCACTGCCAGTTCCTAGGACAGTGTTTGTGTTGGTGCCTCAGTGGTCCATGGCCTCTCCAGCTGGGATTCTTGCTGTGCTGCTGACTGACATCCTGTGTTCTCCAGAGCCTGGCTGCCAGAAGGGTTCACCCCCAGCTGCATGGATGACCTGCTGCTGCTGGCTCCTAGTTCCCAGTAGAACGCTTTCCTGCAGTTGAAGTGAGAGGMRGGTTATGATTTCCTGGCTGTATCAGCACACAGCCCACTCTGGGAGCACCTCCCCTCCTGACCTGCTATCACCCTGTCAGCCCTACAGCCCAGCCAGCTCCAAAGCCTACAAAGATGCAAAGCTGAGCCCCTGGAATCCAAGACTCTGTGTCTGCTGCAGATGATTCCAAGTCTCTGTGGTTCCTCACACAGGCCAGCACCAGCTGAAGCACCCGAGTTCCACTGCAGTGATGCATGGTGGGGTTTGCTGTGCTCTGTGACAAAGGCTGGCTTCTCCCTGGTGCTGTAAGCCCAKGGCAGGGGTGAATCCAGCCCCAGTGGCTCTGCAGCCCAGGAYTTGTGTGGCAGAACCCAGTCCCAGTGGGACCAGCTGATGGGAACACACTCAGTGCTTGGAACTGGGCACAGCTCCAGCAGCAGAGCTGCAGGGGAGGGCAGCCACCTCCCCAAGGGTGCACCCAGCATCTGTGCTGCTCTTTGCTGCAGCAACAATGCACTTCAATCCCTGGCTTGTTGTTCCAGGTCCCAGGGGACAGCTAGGGCTGTGCACACCCGTGGCTGGAAGGCCTGAGGCTAAGTGAGAAGCAATGCTGTGCTATTGTACTTCCACCTCCCAAGAAGTGAAACAAGACAACAGTGAAACACAAGAGACCTCCTACCTCGGATGGGGTGTCAGGAGGTAAACATTTTCTTAAGTTTGGAAAGGAATCCCTCCTTGCTCTCCTGAGCCTCAGGCCTATCCCCGCCTGCGGCAGCGCTAGCCGTGGCCCTGCCACCTGGACACAAACAGCAAAGGGCTGCAGTCAGAGACATCTCCCACCAGGACACAGGGCTCTTTTGGACAGGGAATGGCCAAGAGAAAGCAGCTGATTGTGCTGCTCCCTCACATCCAGGGCTGCACAGGGCTGGACCCCTTGCAGTGGAGGCTCTGGAGAGCCTGGATCCCAGAAGTGGAAAAGCCAACCAAYGAGCTCAGGTGCTGAGCTGCTCCCTTTCCCTCTCCCCAGCCCTCCAACYAGCAAGGGAATTCTCATGCTGCACAACTGAATCAGGGACCTCACAGACTTTGGAAACAAGTACTTGGAACTGAGAGTCTACCACTAAAAACAAGTGATGAACTTGATCACAGCTAGCCAGGAGTTTACAGGGTTAAAAAATTTATACTGGTGGTCCCTGAAACAAGTTCTTCCTGTTTCAAGGTTGTGTCCTTGCAAAGCAGTGCAAAACCACACCAGGAGCCTGATTTGTGTAATTGCAAGCAGTGCTCAGATAGTATCAAGCAGAAAACTTAACTCGTGTAGAATGAAAAAGGCTACAAGTATTTCAGACCAGCTGTCCAGTAAGGAATGTTAAATCTGTCCTGTATGAACAGATCCTGAGAATTTGTTTGTCCCTCAGAAGTGGCTATAATGAGAACAAAGGAGACCTCTTTGCTAATCTGCTTTTTTCTACAGTAAAACCATTAATAACAAGATCCCAAACGTCCCCTCAAGCCTGCTTTGTGCACAGAGAACCGGAGTCTGGTGCTCCCCAGCCCCCAGGGCTGAGTGCAGGGCTGGGACTGATGCAATGGACTGAAATCCCGAGGCAGGACACGCCTCCCTCAGCACAGCCTGTCTCTACACTGCAACCTACTGGCGTTGTTTTAACCCACCTWGCTGCTTCTTCATGGTAAAAATTGGCAGGTTTGCTTTTTAAAAAATTCGTTTCAAGAGTGGATTTTTTCCCCTTAGGCACATAAATGCCTTTGAAAACCTGGAATGGAAATTCAGTGCTCAGAGCTCTCTGCCTTTCCCCCAAGGCTGACTGTAATATGGGAAATACATAATTTCTGTGTTAGGAAAGCACTGTAAAACACAACACTAGGAAGCATTTGGCAGATACTGTCTTCTTTTATCCTGCACTTAAGCCTATATTCCTCACACTTTGGCATGTAGTAGAGCAGATCCTRGGATCATTAAGCAGCTCCAAAAGGCTCTCACCTTTGCCTAGTCAGAAATGCCCTGCTGGGCTTCAAACCAAAACCAAAATCCAATGGGCTTTAAGAAGTCCATTGTTCCAATGAAGCAAAGACAAAACTGCTTTCCAGTAGTGAGACAAAGCTCCTTCCTTAYTGYATGACCATGTGTTGTGCCTTTAGCTGCTGTYTCTTCCAAGCACYTCATCCCTGAAACTTAGAACTCAATTGCTGAATCTCAATTTTCCATCTGGAGCTGGAGAGCAGCTTTACAAAGCTCCCAGCTGCCTTCACTCCTCCATCCCGCTGGATGCTGTCCACTGAGCAGAGCTGACACTGACACCAATGAACACTCTTAGCCCAGGTTTCCCCACACACACAGAGCTCAGCCCAACAGAAACCCCCATCAGCATTCCAGGAGAAACAGCCCTGCTGTGCTCAGGAGCACACTGGATTTGGATCACACAGGAAATTGGCCTGAAGCACATTTGCTTTCCTGCCTCAAGGCAAGTCCTGGCACAGGGGAAGCAGGGAGCAGGAGGCATTAATCAGCACAGCTTGTCTGGACCCTGGAGTCAGTCCTCAGTGCCTGCTCTCTGTTCACACATGGTAAGTACCCAGTAAGAATAGAGCTTCCTGGGAAGAGCTACCTCCCTGCTGTGAGCTACAGCCTCTTAACATCACACCAGAACTACTTCTGTCACAGCAGGCTGTGCTGCCTCATGGTGACCCTGGGAATGCCCAGGGAGCACTCTGCAGTCCTCAGCAGGTGCCCAGGAAGGAGCAGGAGCTGTGCCCACTCACCTGAGGCTGTGTTGGTGACCCCGTTGACGGTGCCCTCCACGTCGGCCTCGTCCTCGGCGTAGCTCATCATTAAGGCTCGCTGGCGATCCGTCAGCCTCCTGTGGCACCAGCACAGGGCTCAGGGAGGGCCTGGGCACAGGCTCCCACAGCCCTCCCAAACCTCCCCCAGCAGCAGCCACAA
Source organism: Alauda arvensis (assembly GCA_902810485.1). Lineage (NCBI taxonomy): Eukaryota > Metazoa > Chordata > Aves > Passeriformes > Alaudidae > Alauda > Alauda arvensis. The sequence continues at coordinate 101,927 of CADDXX010000599.1, forward strand.
AGGCAGGGACTGCAGTACATTGTGTAGGAATACACCAGGAATCCATGTACTCTTTAAATGAGCCATCTCTAAGGAATGATCTGTAAAGGATTCTCAGTGGGAGAGACAGGACCCACTGCATTTCACTTCATGCAATCTCCACAACTGCTAAACAACGTTTTTTGCAAAAGGTTTTTAAGATTTCACAGGAAGTTGTTTGAACTCTACTTACTGAGGAACTTTTATCTTTATGTGGATGTAGTGGTCTCCGTAGCCATAGCTGTTGACCTTGGGAATGCCTTTCCCACTCATTCKAATCCTCTGGTCTGGCTGAATACCAGGGGGTATCTATAAACACACAGGTGTCACATTTATTACTCTAATTAAACATTTATATAATAATTACACATCTATAAAAATTAYATACTTCTCCAACAAGCTTTAAAGTAGGATGAGAGAGCTCTGGTATGCTCATGCATTGGGATACGTCCCAAAGCTAAGCCAGTAATGATGGAAAAGCTTTTGAAGGAATAAGTAAAGAAACTGGCACAGCCTGTGGCCCTCAGATAGGGTTTGTACATCAATCCCTTTCTTTCCCTGTCCCTACACAGCAACAGGAAAGAAACTGTGACCAGGCAGGTCACAAACAACTCAATTCTGAAGGAGTCTGTAATGCAATACTGGCAGCCTTAGGAGATCCCTCCCACCTTTGCAGCAAAGGAGAAGCCTTTGCTGTGCCCCAGTGATTGATGCCCAGTATTTTGGTACTCACTGTGATGTTGATTGTCTCATACAAGCCCTGGCAGCGGGCTGTGCCTCCCAGCACAGCCTGAGCTATTGAGATCGGCAGATCCGAGTGGATATCGGCTCCGTTCCGTCTGAAYACAGAGCTCTTCTGAACCTGGGGCAGGGAAGTTCCAAAGAGCAGTGAGCACACCAGGTTCTCCTGGTAAACTGCTCCCAAGAGTCTCAGGAAAAAATATACCATCCCCAAAGTGCATGGCTAAGAACTGTGAGGTAGTATTYGGTCTAGTAAAACACAGATCTTGACATATGTGAGTTAGCCAAAGGATTGGAAGGATCCCTGCTTCCTGCCTCAGGAACTGCCTCCCCTAATCCTGCTGTTAGTCTATCCATGTCACCGTGGCTCTGCAGAGACAGACACTGCCTTATCGAGCACCCTGAACAGGGGAAAGCTGAAAGTGAGAAGGAAATACAGCACCTTTGCACTGGCCTCACAAGCTGGAAGAGAATTACACCCTCCTGCACCATGAAACAGGTGCTGAAAAAAATTTTCTCCTCAACAGGGACGTGTGTGGCAGGATTTTGACAGGAGAAGAGGCCCAGCTACAGCACAGGTGCAAGGCAGCCCTGAAGGTGGATCTGCAGGGACACTTCAYCAGGCAGCCTCCTGCAGCACCTCCCACAGCTCTGCCAACAGGCAGCTTCCTCACATTTCCAAGTCAAAATCTCGAGGCATGAAGAACCTACTCTGCATTTTGATTCACACTACCCTTAGGGCCTGGTCCTGGAACAAGCAGTGATTCTTCAACAACAGATTCAAAGTTACTCCCCTTGCTACAATGCAGARCTCCTGCTGTCTCAGAAAGTTCACAGGGATCATGTTACCTCAGCTGTTCCAAAGGATCACTGGCTCTTCCTCCTCTGCCCATTCTGCAGTCCTTTCCCAGGCATTTGAGAAGGGAGCAACCAATTTAAACAATAAACYAGCCTGGGATACATACCCTGAACGTAATGAAAATTTCTTTCTTCCCCACAGGCATCCGAACTGTCTGCCCGTCCTCAACACCTGCAATCAGAACAGGARAGAATGTGACCTTGGRTTATAACCCACATGTGSCATGGATGCCTACAACTCCTGCCAATCCCAAGAACTGGCCCCCACAGCCCAAAGGAGGAGGGGTCAGCATGTGTTTACACCTCTGAGGTGATCCCTGTGCCCCCAGCACGCTTGTTATTTCAAYATCTACAGAATTCTTTACAGAAAAGCATTGGATTAAGGAACACAGCAGCCTCCACAAGCTGCAGGAAAATTACAGGCTGCTCACCCAGGGTGGTCTCAAAGATGCAAATTTTAGTCCCACCACTGAATTCTCCTCTCTGGTGACRAAGGCCATCAGCACATCCCTCTGAACCAAGCCAAGGCTTTCARGATTCCCACCCTCTCCCCAAGCTTCATCAAGGGCAAATGAAAGACCCATGGCAACAAAACCTTTGGAGATTCACTCTTCAAAACCTGCCTAGGAGGACCCAGACAAGAACCAAAGCTCAGGAAAGGCAAAGCAAACATTTATATCCATGGCCAGAAGGTCCATCTCATCATTAGCCCATTCCATTGCCAAGCAATCAACCTGCTTTGCTTTAAAGGCCATTTCTCYGCAGCAAAAGATCTTACACTGCCCCTCCCATTTATAGCTGGCAGTGGCAGTAAATAACTCCAGTTCTYTAAGAGGGAGCAGCAGGCAGGTACAACACTGACCAGCTGGCACAGGAACCATCACTGTCTTCTTCTGCTTGGTCTGGCCCGTGCCCCGGCACACGACGCAGGGCGTGGTGATGATGGAGCCGCGGCCGCCGCAGCGCCGGCACGTGGAGCGCATCACAAACGGGCCCGTGTTGATGGTCTCCTGCAGGGCAACAAACACACGTTGGGCAAACAGTGAGTACTCAGAGGGGACTTGTCACACAGCACGTTCAGCTCTGATCACACACACAGCCTGCCAGGATACAGATATCCTTCAGCAAGGGCTGGAGCAGAAAGCTGGCTCTGAAATGCCATCGCATTCCGATTTCCACTGAACACCACTACTGCTACACAAGTGTCACGTGGTGAGGGCAAGGGAAACACACCACCCTCAACATCAAGGCTTTACTGTACAASAAGGAACAAAGCTCCTTACAGTGCTACAAGCATCTGTGTTCTGATGAATCCAAGGACAATCCATTTACATGAATTACTGCCAGTGTCCAAGAAAACCTTATGGTGACTAAGCTCTGGACTGAATTGTGAGAGCTGCCCACCACTGAAGCACACAAGGAATTAGATGCATGGAAACCCAAAGCCTGCAGCTCCATCATTACCTGCATCTTCTTATTTCATTATTACTCCTGGGTTTTCACCATCTTCCTCCACCCCCTCAAGTCAAAAGATATCCATTTACTACCCRAGGAATTTCAGAGCTGTTACATTATAYTCATATGGTTTGTGGGATGTGCAATAGCAGAGGATCCAGCCTGAAGGCTCATGCTTTCAGCTGGGCACAGCCCTTTAACACAAAGAAAATCCTCCTAGTGCCTATTAGCATCAAGCTGACATTAACTCAGCTTTACCTGAGATAAGCTGATGAGTGTGGTGAGAATTTTTCCCCATKGAATGAAGKGACTCTCCCCAGGAAGGGAAAGCACAGCAGAGCTGGTGCCCTGCTCAGCACTCACCATGCCCGTGCCATTGCAGTAGTGACAGCGCTGAGCTTTGGTGCCAGGCTCGTGTCCTTTGCCATCGCAGCGCACACAGGTGTCCTGCATGTTCACCACWATCTCCTTGTTCACACCTTTTGCAGCTTGGGTGAACGTCAGCTCCATGATATACTGCACAGGAAACATGCATATAGATCCATGACTGAGGTGTGACAGRGTCTTAAGGAGACTGAGAAGAGTTTAGGCTAAATACCAAACAATGCTTGAAATGGAAGTAAAGACGRCTGATCAAAAGAGGAAATTCTCCTYAYATGACAAAGATCACTTTTAGTAAAACCAGGAGTACCAAAAAYTTCTGGAGACAACACATGAACCGTCAACACTTAAAGGAGCATTTAGTTGCAGCATGAAGAATAAGACAGATTTTATTATGGGCCTCACTGCAATGTGAAGCTAATTAAGTTGCAAAATTAAGCCAATTAAGCAGYCAAACATATTGCTGGAAGGTCTGGTTTATAGTTACAAGGTATTTTGTGGGTTTTARCATTACAGATCAAAGCAGGCATGTGCAAACCAACCTGCAGCAGAAACAATGCCTCTCCGGCAATGGAACTGCTCAGCAGTACTGGGTGGTGTCAGTAAACACCAGAGAAGTAGCTCAAGCCCAGAAAAAATATCCTATCTGGAGGTGTGGGGTGTGTTTCTGCACACCCACCCCACTTAGCAAAGCCGTGAGACCTTCCCCATGCCATGGGACACTCACACTGACATTCCCAGAAGCAACTCCTTGCCGAAGCTCCCAGAGCGCTCTGTGACAAAAGCCAGGGACAGACACCGGTTTGAGTTTCCCACTTCATTCCTACCTCCTGTGGCTGGTCAAAGACAGTCTGAAAATCGCCGAAAGGGGATCCTGAGAACTCCCCAAAGATCTTCCTGAAGAGCTCCTCGGGGTCGATGGAGGGGCCGCTGCTCCAGTACTGCCGSCCYGCGCCGGCCCCRGCCCCCGCCGCGCCCGCCTCGAAGCTCGCYGTGCCGTAGGCATCGTACTGCTTCCTCTTCACCTCGTCACTCAGCACCTGGGGCAGCCAACGGGGCCATCAGGGCACGGCAGGGCCCTGGAGAATCCCTGCCTCTGGTCTCACACCTCCCATCAAGGTCCTGCCCAGCTCTCAGTGCCATGGGAGTTAGGGACAAGCTGCTGCTTCCCTGGTGACTCTTGGCTCATCACCAGGAAAATGGCAAGATCTTACTAACTTACAAAAAGCAGAAATAACTTATATTAAGCAGCTGATCATTATATCAGCTGAAGAGTGCTAAATTAAAAAAACAGGGCCGGGGGAGCACAGTGAAATTCCCTCTGTCTCAAACACCTGCTGACAGGTTTTCAATTTGATTATTTAAACTGMCAGTAACTCCATGGAAGTGACATCCACRCCAGTCACYGCTARGRARGGGRAAAMYKRAARRRSCCAAAGCAGCTAAATCAGATACTTGGACCAAGTAATTTCTTGGGACAGAGGTGATCCAGATTGACATGCATCAAAAACCAGCCATGGAAATGTTTCCCCTCATCTACCCTCTMATCCTTCCTCCTTCTCATCACAAYAAAGYCCTGCTATTACCTCGTAGGCTTCTGCCAGCTGAGAGAACTTCTCCTTTGCTTTAGGGTCGTCCTTGTTTGTGTCAGGGTGGTATTTCTTTGCCAACTAAAAAAACCAAAAACCAACTATTAGGGACAGGTAGGGATTATTTACTTCAGCATATCTCACATGCCAGGAAAAAACACATCAGGCAGAGCCTGGCATTCACTAAATGCATTCCCGGGAACTAAAACCCTTCATTTTCCTATATYAACCCAAAACAAGGAACTACAGGAGCTGCTCCTGATGTTCTCAGCAGCTCCAGATCCTTCTGGAAGGAGACAAGCGATGACAGCACGGGCAGCCCATGCTTTGGAAGCGATCCCCAAGGCCATGTGCTGAGCTATCCCGCTGCCTCCTCCTCCCCTTGTGTGCAGCGGTTCCGAACGCGGGGATGGGTTTGTTCCCTGCCGCACTCGGGGGCAGGCCCGGCTCCTCTCGCAGCCCCGGCCCGGCGGTGCGGACACACCTGGTAATAGGCCTTCTTGATCTCCTTCTGCGTGGCCGTGCGGGGCACCCCCAGCACCTGGTAATAGTCCTCCTTGGCGCGGGCCGCGCTGCTGTGGAAGGCGGCGGTGGCGGCGGCTGTAGCGCGTTTCGTCCCTGCGGGAGAGGAGGGAGAGGGGCCGCCGTGAGGGCCGGGCCGGGCGGAGGAAGGGACACGGCCGGGGGAAAAGACCCACGGCCCGCCCGGCCCCGGCGCCCTCACCCGCGGCGCAGAGCCCGGCGTGGAGCAGCAGGAGGCGGCGCGGGGCGCGGGCGGGCGGGGCGCGGAGCCCGCGGAGCAGCAGCAGCAGCGGCGGCCGCGCGTTCCCCGCCCCGCGCCCCGCGGCCGCCCCGACACAGCGCGACGCGCTCACGGCCGCCATCTTGGCCCGCGCGCGGCGCTGCGCCTGCGCACCCTGTGGGAGGACGGGCCGCGCATGCGCACTGCGCCGCGGCCGCGGCTGCGCCATGCTCACGCATGCGCGGGGCTGGCCGGGAACGGAGCGGGCGGGGACGTGGAGACCGGCGGGGAGACCGGGCCGGGTGTGCGGGGACACGGCTGGGGACACGGCTGGGGACAGCGGGCACTGCCCCCGGGGTACCCGTGCAGCGAGACTGGGAACCCTCCCCTCTGCTCTGCTCTGCTCTGCTCTGTCTTCGCGGCGTGCGCCCTTCAGGGCTGCTCTTCTTCTCCCCTAGCAGTGAAGTAGCTGGCAGAAGTGCAGTAAAGGCTCTGAAAGCACCGCGAGTGCAGTGACACAGCGCCCACAGCAGCCTGGCACCCACCCTGACACAGCGCCCACACTCACACAGCACAGCAGCCTGACACAGCGCCCAGAGCGAGGCAGCCGCTTTCCTCTGGAGAGGAGGAGGAGGATTCGTGCCAAGTGTGTCTCTCTCCCGCCCTCGTCACCGGGGCTGGCGCCTCCGAGCGCTCCTCAGCAGCGGCTCGGGCCTGCGGCGCGGGGGAGGCTCCGCCGGTCTGAGCGGTGACAGGAACGTGCCGGTCCCTGCCGGTCCTGCCGCGCACACGGCGCTGTCACACCCGGCTGAAAGCAGGGCGGGAGGCCCGGCCTTCACCGGCGTGGGTGACAGCCGGGCGCAGAGGGCTCAGCGAGTTCAGATCCAGCGCTCCCTCCTCCTCCTCCCTTCCCCCGAGCCGCACACAAAGGTCTCTGTTCACTGCCGGCTGCCGAGCCGTGGCGGGGGCGAGCACGCTGAGCCCACGGCACTGGGAACCTCCCGCTGTCCCCAGAGCCCGACAGAAGCGCTGCCCCTGTGTGGCAGGAGAGCTGGGTGACAGCCGGGGGTCACAGCACGGGGTGACCATGGGTCTCCGGGGGAGGCAGGGCAGGGGCCGGGACCCTCGGGACAATCACCCCAGGGTGGCTCCGGCGCTGGGGTTGGAGGCTTTGACGGGGGTGCGAGGAGCCGGGGCTGGGGCTCTGCGCCCCGCTCACGGTGACAGCGGGGACACGGGACACACGTGGGGCGGAGGGTCCGGCGGGGCTGGCCCAGGGGCGGGGCTCGGGGCGGGGCCCGGGCCGGGCGGAGCGGCGGGGCCGGGCCGGGCCGGGCTGGGCTGGGCACGGCTCGGTGCGGTACAACCGGAGCGCCATGAACCGCTTCAAGGCGTCCAAGTTCCGGCACACCGAGGCCCGGCTGCCCCGCAGGGAGGTGAGCGCCGCCAGCACCGGGGGATCGCGGGGGTGGCGGGGCCGGGGCTGCCGGCGGCCAGGGACCGGGACAGGGACAGGCACGGGGACAGGGCAGGACCGGCCCCGCCCCGCGGCACCAGCAGGGCGCGGCTCCGGGCCCCGCAGCTGCGGCATCGCCCGTGTGGCGGGGCCGTGCCGGGTCCCCCGGCCGCGGTGCGGATGCGTCGCCCGGGCGGCCCCTCCTTGGCACCCGCCGCTGCCCATCCCGGGGTTCGCGGAGGATCCCGGCCCCGGGGCGCTCCGCAGGTGGGGCTGGTGGGGAATCGCAGCCCTCCCCTGGGCCGGTGCAGGCCCCCGGCGGACAGCACCTGATATGGGGTGCCCTTCCCGTGGTGGCTGCTCCCCTCCTGCCGCTGGGGCGGCTGGCACAGGCGCTGCACCCCCTGTTCTTGCTGCCCGCTGCCGGTCGGTATCTCACCCTCCCGGCCTGTGCCAGCCAGGGAACCACGCACCGAGTGTGAAATGCTGGGCCTCGCTCCTGCCACCCCGCTCTGCCACCCCGCTCTGCCACCCCGCTCTGCCACCCCGCTTGCGCAGGCACAGAGGAAGTGCTGGGCCCCTCGCGATCTGCTGAGCTCCATCACCCCGGCCATGAGCTGTGGAGCTCGGCGCCGCTGGGGCCACGCAGCTCTGGGGGTCTCGCTGGGCAGCACTGAGCCGTGCAGTGCCCAGCTCTGGCCTCAGCTCCATGAATAACCAGCCCCAACCATGCCGAGTGTCACAATCCATCCTGGCATGGTGTTGGCAGTGGGCAGCCCTGCCCTGCTGTCTCCCAAACCACAGAGCAGTCTCCCAGGTCCCTGTCCCTACAGATTGCTTGGGGCAGGGGCAGAGATACAGGGTCAGGGCTGGCTGGGTCACATCAGGGAGTGTTACCAGGACACTCAGCCCTTCTGGGGGCACCCTGAGCTGGCACYCTTCACCTCCTCAGCACATGGCCATGAGTGAGGCTGCTGCTGCTCCCAGCCCTTGGGTGTGCACACACTCCTCTGTAACCTCCCAGCCAAGCTGTCCTCACACCTGGCYGGCGTGGCCTGTGCTCACATGCCTCTGCAAATCCTGCAGGCACCCAAAACATCCTCTGAGCTCCAGCTGTGGGAGGGGACATGGTGCCCCCATGCCCATGGCGTGCCAGCCTCGGTGTGKCTGCAGAGCAGGTGTCAGGTCACCRAAATCTCKGTTGGATGARYGTTTGGCTGTGAATGCCGGGGTTCAGATGAGTCACTGGCAGTGGGGAGTGTGCCTGCCTGTGGGGTGTGGGTGCTGGGACACCTGGCTGTGCAGGACAYGGCATCCTCCAGGCAGGGACATCYCATCAGCACTGCCCTGSTGTTGGTTCCATGGTGGRGGAGCTCTGAGGGACAGTGTGCTCTCCCTGTGTGCAGSAAGGGATCTGCTGTGCAAGGTGGCCTCTCCAAAAGGCTCTTCCCATTCAGGCATGAAACATATCCTTGGAAGTGAGGCCRCGCACTCCCCGTAGGGCAGGAGGTGGAGAAGGAAGTCCTGTCACCAAACCCATCTCAGGTGTCACAGTGGGAAGCTCTGTGCTGTCCCCAGCCTGTTTATGGAGGCACAAGCAGACACCCGACCTGGCCAGAGCAGGGAGCGCAGTRTGAACATCAGGGATCACATCTGAGTCTTCTCTTCAGGCAGCATCTGCAGGGCTCTGCTGCCAGATGGCCCTTGAGAGCTCACAGTTTGTTCTAGGGATGTAGCCAGGATGCTTTTATGTGCTTTCCTGGCCCTGCTGGCATGGTGCAGGATCACTTCYTGAGGGCTGCTGCCTGTGTGTGGGGAAATTTTGGGGTCAGGATGGACCAGCTCACTGCAGGGGTCCTGCATGGCACCCCTGGGTGCTGGGGGCCAGATGTGACTGGTGTCCCCTCACTGAGGGCCCAGTGCAGGGTGATGGCATGCAGGTAGTGGGACATTTTTTCCAGGGTCCCGCTCATGCTCCAGACCTGTTCCCCATCCCCACTGCAGGCCCTGSCCACCTGCTGGGTGTGGGGACAGGAGCTGCCTTTGGCAGGAGGAGGGTTAACAGGTCTGCACCGAGCTGTGAGGGGAGGAAGTGCTGCAGGAACAACTGCTCCCTGTCAGGCCTCAAACGGAAGTTGTGCAAGGGGAGGAAACCTGGGGCTCGGGGTTTCCCTTCCCTAGCCGGGTATCTGCTCAGTTTGTGGGGTATCCACTGCTCTGGACACCTGCTGCAGCTCCAGGGGCTGCTGTGGGCACACAGGCCTGGTGCCAGCCCTAAAACACCCGCCATTGCCACTGTCAAGGGTTGGACTTGGCCCTGGGTGTGCCAGGGAACTTGTGGCCCTGGTGGCCACTTGAGGTGGGGTGTCTGTGTCACTGCAGTGGGTCTGGCTGATGGAGGGTGTCCCAGGGCCCCACGAGTGCAGTGCTCAGCCCCGGGAAACTGCGGAGTGGCAGTTTGGTTTTGGAGCTGTAACACAGCTCCTTGGCTGTGTGTCCATGTGGGAAGCGTGCTGCTGAAGGTGTTTATTTGCCTCAGTCAGCCACAGCTTGACCCTGTGCTGCTTCACAGCCCAAGAGCTTTTGTCCCATCCAGATCCTCTGGCACCAGTTTATTACAAAGACCTTTGAGCACTTCCCACAGTTGGACAATGTGGGGGAGAGGCAGCACCTGGAGCTGGGATGCTGCTGTRTCCCACCCTTCAGCCYCAGAGAGGGGCTGTGCTTTGTGACAGGAGCATGAGCAGCCACAATGCCCTGGGACACCCCAGAGGATGGGATAATCCCATTGGCATCACCAGTCTCCAGCTCTCCATCAGCACGGGAGCTCCTTGGGGCAGAGGGTCTCTGGTCATGCTGTACCAGTGATCCTCCAGCTGTGCTCCAGGCCCTGCAACAACAAGGCAGCCCCTGACATGGCTTTTCCCTCTGCACCCCAGGCGTGGATCAGTGGTATCCGAGCAGGCTCAGCCACATCCTGTGGGAACCACGTGAAGGCCAGCTGCTGCTGGATCGCCTTCAACGCCGAGGCGGCCGGTGAGGCACAAGGGGACCCAGCACTGCCTGGGGAGGGGGATGGATTTGTCCCAGGGGTCTCTATGGGGCTGGGTGGTGGGTCAGTTCCCCAGACCCCAGAGGCACCAGGGTGAATGGAGGAGGCTTTCCCTGAGATTCCCCAAAAGTGCTGACAGTCCCATACCTCTTGGCTTGCATTGCAAAGCAACACAAGGGTGTCCCTTGKGTGTCCCAGGCTGGGGGGATTCCTGACCTGCTCCTGTGCCCTCTCCTGCAGGTGTGCTGGGCATTGTGCCGCTGGAGTGCAAGGATGGGGGCAAGAGGACCATATCCCAGCTCTGCTGCCACTCAGGTGGGTGTCAGGTGCCATCTCCACAGGATGGGTTTGGCCCCATGTGGGCTGTGAAGGTGCTGAGTTCCAAGCCTGGAAGGCCGTGGTGGGCTGTCTGCCAGGCAAGGGACATAGGGACCTGCCAGGGATCATCACCTGTGGGCAGGGTGACACCAGGAGGGGCTCTGCTGGGCTGGAATCAATCCRTGTTCCTTCATCTCTCAGGCTGCAGTGAGGCCTGAACATGTAGCTCTTCCTCACACCCTCCTMCCACATTACTCATAGCACATCCTGAAATTCCCAGTACACCCAATGCCRGGCTGGAGTTGGCATCACTGAGGCATCACTGACTCCAGTGGCAGGAGGARCAGGCTGGACCAGCAGCTCTGCTGTGGGCAGTGAGTGTGGCAGGGCAGAGGCAGTGGCAGGATTGCTGCTGGCAGAGAAGCAGGGCTCTGCCCTACCCAGGCACAGGGAGGGGGTGTGCCCACCTCAGGGTGCTCCTCTCCTGGTGTTGGCAGCCTGAGGGGCACTGACCACCCATTTCCCCAAAATTACACCAGARCAGCAAGATGGGTTCCAGCACTGCCTCCCTGTGTGTGTGCCCTGGGCTGAGTGTCCAGCCTGTACCACCTCAGCCCCTGGCAACCAGGAGCTTCCTCGGGCTGGAAAAGCAGGCAGTGAGTTCTTCTCCCTGGGGAGTGCTGGAGGAGTGCACAGGAGCAGCGCCTCCACGGCTTCCTAATAGGATCAGCAGGAGTCCTTTGAAGCCGGCTGTGCCGGAGCACCGCCTCCGTGGCAGGGAATGGATTTTCATCTCCTCCCGGCTGGGTGCAGCCGAGCGAGCTGCCTGCTCTTCATGCCTCCGGGGCCTGTCTCCTGGAAGCGGAAAAGTACACAGTGACCTACTTTTCTGAGCGTGCCAAACTCATCCGAGGGGTTGCTGCTGCTGGTGCCAGCCTTCCTCCCACCAGGCCCTGCCGCCAGGAGCATCCCTGCTGCTGGCATGCCAGCCTGGCTGTTACAAAGGGAGCCTTGTCACCAGCATGGCTCCAGCAGGACATGGCACAGACACCCTGCTGCTGTCCGTGCTGCTCCCTGTGCCTTGTGGGGTGTCACTCCATGGATCAGACAGGGGGATGCCCCCTCCAGGGTTCCTATCCCTGCCAAAGGGGTGCAAGTCCCCGAGGGACAGAGTAGAGGGGCTCAGACACTCACAGCAAAGCTGAGCTGCTCCAAAACAACTCGATGGGGCTGAGTCTGCCCCCACTGCTGWGTGTGTAGGGAAGGAATCAGGCCGGGAAGAGCAGAGGGACAGACACACTGTCTGCAGGGGCAGGTGGGGACAAACTTCTGCCCTTCTTCTTCCAGATGTGGTCACAGACTTTGACTTTTCGCCCTTTGATCAGCTCCTGCTGGCCACAGGCTCTGCTGATGAGACGGTGAGTGCTCAGTGGCAGAGGTCCCAAGGGGACACCTCGTGACCCCCAGCGTGTCCCTGGGATTCACTGCAGAGCTGAAGTGATGGCAGTAAGAGCAGYATGGGGTGGAGGTGCCAGCTGGGGGAGAGCAGAGTGGGACATCCCCAGGGGGACAGAGCAGATRGTCAAGGATCAGCCTCCTCCCAATMTGGGACCTGATCCCACCGAGCTGCAATRAGGGATCACCTGGGAATCCTCAGGGACCTCMGGGRCCAMAGCCTGGGAAAGCAGCGAGCCCAAGTGGAGCACTGCCAGCACCCAGCTGGGTCCTGCTCCCCTGCCCTGGGACTGACCTCCCTCCTCTCCTGGGGCTGCAGGTGAAGGTGTGGCGCCTGCCTGAGAGTGGCCAGGACATTCCCAGTGGAGCGGGGCTGACCCTGGGGCCTGGGGGAGCCCCTGTGGATGTGCTGCAGTTCCACCCCACGGCAGATGCTGTCCTGGCCAGCGGTGCAGGGAAGAGAGTCACTGTGTGGGACCTGGGGCAGCAGCAGCCCCTGACAGGTAGGCAGGGCTGTGACTGCCCATGACACGTGTCCTCCCTGTGTGTCTGCCCTGTGTCCCCCCAGTGTGTTCCCCCAGTGTGTCCCCCCTGTGTGTCCCCCCAGTGTGTCCCCCCCGTGTGTTCCCCCAGTGTGTCCCCCCTGTGTGTCCCCCCAGTGTGTCTCACCGTGCCAGTGCCTGGGCTCAAGGCCTGGCCTCAGTGTCACTGAACAGGCAGCTCAGGTGGCTTTTTGGGCAGGGCACCACAGCCCCTTGTGCCTGTGCTCACCTGTGCTCTGATGCAGTGGTGTGAAACGCTCCAGTACTGCAGGGTACACTACATGGTGTCCACCGGAGCTCTGCTGTCCCCTGGGTCCCTCTCTCTGCATGTCCCAGGGCACAGGTAGATGTGGGTGGCTGCTGACCAGCCCTGCCCACACCTCAGCCACCCTGAGGGGGCAAGGAGCTGGGTGGCAGCTCAGACCTGTGGCTTTCCCAGGGCTCCTGCTCTCTGTGTGCAGCTGCCAGCAGCACAGGAACGCTCCCTGCACAGACACAGCCGTGTCCCGCTGGGTCCTGGCTGCCACCAGCCCTTTGGAAAGGCCAGATCATTTCTCCTGGGAAATATTCTGGGTGGSAGAGCGATGGCTCCTGCCCTGTCTGCAGGAGGRACCCTGCTTGATCCTGGCCCTGACCCTGCTTTATCCCCGCAGTCCTGGATTCCCACGGGGACCAGCTGCAGAGCCTGAGCTGGAAGCGGGATGGCCGCCTCCTCGGCACSTCCTGCAAGGTGAGCAGTGCCCGGGGGGACCTCGCTGTGGCACGGCAGGGATGGGCTGTGTGCCAGCTGCTGGATGCGCCCTGATCCTGGGGGGCACCCGTTTCACAGAATCCCTGMATGGTTTGGGTTGGAARGAACCTTAAAGCCCGTCTGGTTCCATCCCTYCTCATGAGCAGAGACACCTCACCTTAGCCCGGCGTGCCGGGAACTCCATCCAGGCTGGGCTGGAACGCTTGCAGGCATGGGGAGCGTGGAGGGACGGGAAGTTTAGGGTGGAGCAGGGCAGGAGGGCTCAGCGAGCCGGCGGGGAGCGGGCACGGAGCAGCACTAGGTGGCGCCGGCCGCTCGCTGCGGGACGCGCCGGGAACGCGCGGGGGCCGCGCCCGGCGGGAGTGGGGAGTGTGCAAGGGGAGTGTGCAAGGGGAGTGTGCAAGGGGAGTGGGCAGGGGAAGAGCCCCGCAGGCCGTGCCCGGAGGCTCGGGAAGCAGCTGTGAGCACACAGCCCCGGCCCCAGGCTGGGAGCGCCCAGCCAAGGGAGAGCAGAAGGGTTGGCGGGGGGAGCCCCGGGGGCAGAGCCAGGCTGCGGCATGAGCCCCACTCCCAACTCATGGATGGAGCCCCGTGCCCAGCGTGCCAGCTGGGCTCAGGGGGTACAAGCCCGAGCCGTGCCAGCTGGGGTACAGATCAGCCCCCGTGTGGCTCTGGCTGGCACAATGTGTGCTCCCCAAACAGCACCTKGGCAGCGGGGCTGGCACCCGGGTACCCCTTTGCTGTCTCCATGCCCTGCCAGCCTTGCCCGAGGGGGTCCCGTGCCCCATTTGGCAGGAGCCAGGCAGGAAAGGGCTCCTTTTCCTGCAGCACTGTCAGGATGGCATCTGAGGGTCAGACTCTAGCTCTGGCCCTACTTGGAAGSCTCCCTCCTTTTCTTGGAGCAGTTTTGAGGGTGTCAGGGTCCTGGTGAGGGTCTGGGGGTGCCCCCCTGCCCGCAGCGTGGGAGGATGCAGAGCAAGCCATCCATAGGGGTAGGCACTGCAGGCAGGAGAGTGATGGGCAGGAAGGGGAGGGCTGTTCACTCCAGCCTTCTGCCTAATGCATCCTGACATCCCACTGGCCCCCAGGTCCTTAACCCTCCTCTGTTTTCTTTTATCTCACCAGGACAAGAAGCTGCGGATCTTTGACCCCCGAGCAGGCCCAGCTGCCTCCCAGGTACTGTCCCCTCAGAGTGWGCTGCAGGCAGCCCTGCACAACCTGTTGCCTGCAGGGGGGTGAGCTTTGGTCCCCCAAACCATCTTAGCCCTGGCTGGGCTCGGGGGAGGCCAGGAGCTGAGGGCAGGGGGAATAGGGCTGTGGCCTTAACCCTGGTGGAGTTCAGCAGGAGGGTCCCTGCCCTCCCACCYGGCCAGGGAGCACCCCCAGTGCAGTGGCACAGGAGTGTGGGTGTGAGGGCTCTGGGCTCTGCAGGCTCCTGGGCTCTGCCCTGCCCTGTGGGAGCTGGACCAAAGGCTCTCAGGGACAAGGACCCGCCGAGGGCAAGGGCTGGGCGGCCGGATCCGCACAACTCAGCAAATAACAGTGATTAGGAAATAAGTAGAGAATTTAAGCCCTGACGTCAAGTTCAAACAGCCTCTTATTAGAGGTTTCCTGTGGCTTGGGGGCTCTGGCTGCAGAAGGGGCTGGAAGCCTTTGGAAAGGGAGGGATGCAGTGGAGAGCAGRGTGAGATGGCTGCAGTGGACTCTGTAACTCGTGGTGGATCTCCTGCTGCCTGCGGGCTCAGGAAGCCAATGGCCTCTGGTGACAGTGCTCAGGCACAGTGGTGACCCCAGGCACTGATGGAAGGGAGCCAGAGCTGCACCAGGAATTTCCACCTGCTCCTGCACATAACCCAGGTGCTGAGCTTCCCAAAGGCCCCTGAGTGCTTCCTGCAGTACAAATGATGCCCTGACCCTTGAGGCAGCCTTATAAACACCCCATCACAAAAAACAAACACAAACCCAGYGCTGACACGTGCGGACGAGCCAGGGCAAAGTGCTCCCAGCACTCCAGTGGCCACCACCACCCTGTCCTGCTCCAGTTGCCACTCAGCACGGCTGGAAGATCCCATTCTCTCCTCCAAAATTTCTCCACCACCGGCCTCAGTGCTCCCCTCCCCTCCTGGCCCCYCTCCTCCCCCTGCCAGACCTGTCGGCTTGTCTGATGGCGGAGCTGTGAGTGCGATGGGCTCGAGCCAAGTCTCCTGGGGAGGGTGGACTCTGTCTCGCTGAGCTATTAAAAATAACGTGTGAATGATGGTGGCTGTTCAAAGCAGGCAGTTCACTTCCCTCCACTGCTGTCTGATCCAGCCCGGGGCCGGCGCTCTTCCTTTGCCAAGAGAAATATGCACCTTCAGTGCCGCGGCCCTGCCCCGGTCGGCTGCAGTGGATGGAGATGTTTAGTCTTGGAGAAGTGCTCTGCTGAAGGGGAAAACTTTAAAATGCCATAAATCCTCTGGAAGTTTGCGCAGGGCTTGCTTAGCCAAGAGGAATAATGCTCCTGGGTTTTGTTCTTTTCTTTTTCCCCCATTGCTGGAGGGCTGGGTTCCTTGGAAAGTCTCCTCTCCCCCGGGCGGTTACAGCAGCGGGTGATGCCGGGGCCGCCGTGCGGTGCCAGCACCTCGCAGCCTCCTGCCTTTGAAGTTGCCTGGTTTTTTGCAGAGGTGAGCTGCAGGATGGGTTTCCCAGCTGTGCTGGCCCCTGCAGCACCGTGGGCTGGGTTTCCTCACAGCCAGCACAGGGTCCCGCTGCCGGCTCACCCTGCTCCCTCTGTGGAGCCCAGAGCTGGCCCCAGGCTGCTCCTCCGGCTGGATTTCTTAATTTGCCAAGCCTGCCTCATTAAACATTCCTTTGTTTAGAGCAAGGGAAAAGAATGAGAAGGAGCTAAAATAAGCTCAGGGGGGAGGGGTCACTCCTCATAATACCTGGTGCTGCTCTCAGGTACCGTGGATGTGGCACACATGGGGMYGGGGACCGAGGATGGGTGACAAGGAGGGTGACTGGCAGGCTGCCCACACCCTGTGGCCATGTCCCCGCCAGGGCCTGACCCCCCATTCCCGGCTACGCCCATGACAGCTATTTTGAGCATATCCCAGCAGCGGGCAGACGCGTGTGACGCAGCGTGGCCGGGGTCTGGCTGACCCCGTGGGGTGCCTGCTATGTACCCAGGGCCATGTTTTCTCTTGGGAGAGCAGTGGCCTCATCCTGCTGGATCCCCATCCCTTTGTCGCAGCCCCTTTGTGAGCGTCAGAGCTGTACTCACACCCTGCTGCTGCTCTCTGTGCCCTAAACTGTCACTGGAGATGCCAGGGCTGCCCTGGCTCCTGCCTTGCCCCCCCGTGCAGCCACGCTCCCGCTGCTGGCTGGGTCCAGGTCCAAGCACCACTGTCCTTCCAAGGAATTCTGTGAGTTCTGTGCTCTGCCTTATCCCCTGCCAAGGCCGCGCTGCCCCGGCCGCCTGTSCTCCCCTCGCACAGGGTGGTGGTCACCTCRYCCTTSTCKCCTTGACCCTCCCTCCCCSKGGCAGCGAGTCACCGCCTCTCCCTYGAGGCTCCGGCCCTGCCGAGGCTCAGTGTCGCTGTTCTTGCCCTCACCCTCCTGCAATCCCCGTGCAAAGCCCACCAAAGTTCCCTCCCGTGCCCCCCAGGACGTGCCTTTGGTGGGACAAGGCTGAGCAGGGAGCTTGGGCACCGGGGAGCTCCATACCTGTGCCACACCCAGCTCATGCCTCAGGTGGGTCCCCAGCACAGTGCAGAGCGGTGATCCGGATATGCTGTTGGCTACTGAGATGGCATCTCTGCTTGCCCACTGCCGCGGCCACCTTCCCCAGGGTACAGAGCCCACGGGCCACATGCTGCTCCCCACGGGTGGGTGCGAGGGGCTGTGAGTGCATCTGGCCAGCACCTGGCTCCCGGGCCAGCCCTGGGACAGCGCCATCCGTGCCGAGCTGCGGGCCAGTGTGGGATGGAGAGGAGCCGGCTCCGTTCTCACGAGAAACTTCCTCCGCCGCCGTTTGGGCAGCCCCKGGGGCGAGGGAACGGCCGCGCGCACCGGGCCCGCGCACGGCCCGCGCACGTCCTAATGAGCTGTGCTAATGAGCGGGGCCGCCCGGGGACAGCTGGGACAGTGTCCCTGGAGGTTTGTCCCCGCCGGGGGTTTGTCCCTGCAGCCCGTGGGCTGTGCCGGGGCAGAGTGCAGTGATGGGGAGCAGCCGGGGCTCACAGCCCGAGCACAGCCGGTGCTGTCCCAGCCCTGCTCAAAGGTCCTGGGGGAAGAGGGACTCCAGCCCCTGTCCCAAACCATGGCCACCATCCCATGGGCCACATCAGCTGTGCCACAGTGGGAGATGCGCCATGGAGAGGGTCCCTGGGGCAGCGTGGCCATGGTGGCAGGGTGTCACTGCAGGTTTGGGGTGGAGAYCCAGGTTTGGGGTGATCTGGCTGTGCCCTCAGCCAGAACTCTATGGACCCTGACATGTCACCTCTGCCCGGGATCCAGCTGTCAGCCCAGGGCCGGCTGGGGACCGCTTGTCATCATGGGGAGGCGCATCAGGACATGGAGAGRCTTCAGCCTTCCTCCCACTGCCCCATCATCACCGTATCCCACGCTGGGGTCACCCCAGGGGTACCTGACTCCCAGCCTCGGCAGCGGCTTCCTCCGGGCTGGGGGAAGGTCCACAGCATCCCACATTCCCAAGGAGACCGTGGGAAGCTATGAAAAAGTTGGCCTGACTCTGGGCAGCCTATTTATAGCAGCGCACGCTCGGCGCTCTCATGCTTCTGTTCCCCAGCGTAGCTGCACGGGACTGTTTATATTTCCTCTGCTCCACTTCCCCTCGGCCGTCCTTCCCAGGAATGCCGCTTGGTATGGCAGACATGGGGAAGTCGAGCAGGATTTGGAATGAACCAGAGGCATCTCAGGGGGTGTGGGCGTGCAGTGGCACCGTGGCACCCTCGCCTGGGTGCCCATCCCTCCCACTGGGAATGGCCTCACCAGCCCAGGCCCACACGGGTTGGCATCTCCATTACTGGGGCTGGGGCTCCTCAGGGTATTTCAGGAGCCCCAGCCTGTGCCTGACCTGGGACTSCTGGCAGGCTCCTCTCCAGAGGGCAGAGGTGTTTTGGGATTTGGTGGCGTCACAGCGGGGCTTGTGGGGCTGGAGGCTGCAGGGAGAGGGGGGAGGCAGTGGGGGAGGGCTGGGTGCTGGGTGCTGCAGCCTGCCCATCCCTCTGGCCAGCGAGTCCTCCTCTCCTGCCCAGGGAGGGAGGTCCTGCTCCATCCCAGCCCTGTGGTGTCCGTGCCCACTGGGAGCCCACCCACCTTCCTGCCCTTGCTGGGCCCACAGCATCCTCTGGGACATGGCCTTGGCCTCACCAAGGGCAGGAGGGGTTGGATGGACCAGAGGAGCCGTGCTGGTGGTGGGGGGAGAGGCAGAGCCTGGTGCTGCCCAGTTCCCCAGGGCATGGGGCCCTCACAGCGATGCTGCCCTGACCACTGGGATTGGGGAGATGGCGTGGGCAGCAGGGGACTTGTCCTGGTCCCTGCCAAGTGTGACACACACACACAYCACAMACCTGGCARARGGCAGGGCCAGTGYTGCAGTGTGATGGCTACTGGAGCAACCCTGCAGCTCTGTGGGATCCCCACACTCCCATGGGGCAGGTGAGAGCTCCTGGTCTCCTTGAGCTCTGGGCAGRGACTGGGAGTGGGGCTGACCTGGAGAGGCTGCTCTGTTCTCCTGGTTACCTCTGGAGTAACTGGGATTTGGCAAGGGAAGGAGATCACTCACATTCTTGTTCGGAGAGGAGGATTCGGTGCGGGGTTAACCCTCTCAGCTCCGGGAAGCCGTTCCTCCTGTTGCCCACGTGGGGTGTGCGAGGAGCAACGCTTCCCCATGTGCATGGATGTGGGGTGGGTGGACCCCCAGAGTCCCCCACAGTGCCCTGGCCAGGGGAGTCCCCTCCTGCCCTGGCAYCCCCTGGCAAAGGGATAGCTCAGCCTGGCACTGGTGCCTCCTGTGCCCACGTAGATCCTGCTGCTGGGGCTGCTTCCCACGGGGATCAGATGTCCGTGGGCTGTTAGCCATGCTCATGGGCTGTTAGCCACRGGCGGGGCCGAGCTGTCCCAGCCCTGCCAGCCACGGGGGCTCTGCCAAGAGCAGAGCTTTGACACCCCCCGGCCACTTCCCGCCCGTCAAGCCCCAGGGCTCTGCCCTGGGCTCCCACCTCCGGCTCTCCCTGCCCTGCATCCGGCTCRGGGTGACGGCTCCCGGGGAGACAGGGATCGCCTGGGAGCCGGAGCAGCCTCGCCTTTGTGTGGGGCTCTCCAGGCAGCCGCGGAGCCGGAGCGGCCGCTCCCTGCGGGCAGCTGTTCCCAGCTCCCCGTCCCCGCCGCATCGCTGCCAACAGCTGCGTCCGCCACGCCGGCCCTGGGCCCCCCGCAGCCCCCGGCGCTGCACGGGGAGAGGGGCTGGGCACTCCCATGGGAACCAGCACCTTACCCCAGCCTGCCTAGGGGGGATGGGTTGAGACTGGGAGAGGGACGGTGCTGGAAGCTCCCCATGCAGCCGATCTGGCTCTGCGGAGGGGGCACAGGCTCCCCCCAGCCTGGGCTGCCCAAAACCGGCAGGGCTGGATCCGTGTAATGGGCCAGAGGACTCCAGGCTGCCTGGGCGCTGGCAAGGAGCTGGGAGGCTTCCTTGGGTCCTCGTGTGCTGGCCCAGAGCTGCAGGGCTCCTTGCACCGTGCTGGRGGGGCAAGTGGCTCAGGAGGGACAGCCGTCCCTTATGGCTGGTTCCCTGCTCCAGGGGTTCCAGCATCACTACGGGAAGGGTGCCAGGGTCTCTGACCAGCTCTGCCAGCCCCAGGGGTCCACAGCAGCCCCACGGGTGTCCCRAGGCTGAACCACACCGTGTCCACCCTCAGTGGCAGGCAACGCTGCCCCGTCYCTGCCAGGACCCTCTGCACCAGGGGAGCCGCTGTCCGCACGCTCACCTCTGGCAACATCTGCACAGGCTGAGCGGGGAGCAGCCCAGCCTCCCGCATACTTGCTGCCATACGTACAGCTCAGCCGGGATGGAACTAATGCAGAAAACATGGCCCTGCTCCGCAGCCGGCACGCCGGGGGCTGGGAGCGCCGCTGCAGCCCTCTGCCCTCCGCCAGCCCTGCCCTCCGCCAGCCCTGCCACCGCCCCGGGGCTGCCACCACCGCCAGGGAGGCCGGGGCACCCGCGGGACCCGGGGCCCTGGAGCCGGCGCCGTCGGWTATGGGATGTGCAGATGCTGAGCTGTGGCTGCCACAGCCWCACGGCTGAGGTGCAGAAGTGCTCTCCTGGCTGACGTGCGGGCTTGGCCCCGGCTCTTGGAGTTTCCATCCCTCTTGGCACCGATCCTGGGACACGTTCCCTTCTCCAGGTCCTTTCCCTGCCGGGTGCTGGGTCCACTGCCAGCGTGCTGGTGGYGGGGGCCAGGCCCCTCCTGCCCCACATCCTGGCCCTGCGGCTGGGAGCGTCGGGCTCAGCTTGGCCGGCCCTGCCTCTTCCAARTGAGCCGTGTTTGTGCTGGCAAGGCAGCTGGCGTGACGGAGCCAGGGCACGACARGCTTGGCACCGTGCGCCTGCTCCCACCCTGGCTCTCTCCAGAGACTGGCATCTCTCTGGGGCCGGAGGCTGCTCCAGCAGAGCTTCTCCAGTGAGGGGTGGGAGGTGCGACCCCTSCATGGCTCCTCTCTGGCTGCCGTGGTGGCAGAGCCTTGCTGGTGGTCACAGTGGGCTCGTGGCCAGTGGTCACAGTGCTTGTAGCAAGAGGGACGCAGCTCATGGCTCCTCCGTGGGCACAGTTGGTGCCCACCCCACCCCTCCTGCCCCTGTGCGTGGTGCCCCTGCCCTGCGCGGAGGTCCCGGAAGCACCGTGCCGGGTTTGGCTCTGTCAGAGCCCTCAGCTTTCCCTGCCAGCTCCGAACTCGTTAGCAGCCAGTTCTTGGCGCTSCTCAATGAGCGAGGGGTGTGAGCGCTGCCTGTGCCGCGGGCCAGGGCTGGCTGCCGGCTCCCACTGGGGCGCCGGGAGCCGCAGGGCCCATCTGGGGACCACATGAGAGCCAGGAAACACCCGCTGACAGCCCCGTGGAAGCTCTTCCCCTCCCGTCCTCAGCAGGACCAGGATGGGGACAGSATGTGGGTTGGGGGTCCCACCCCACAGGGAGCCCAGGGGAGAGGTGAAGCAGGGTGCAGGGGATCAGAGCAGTCTGGTGAATGTGGCCAGGCTCAGTTTGCCGTGTTTCAGTRGCATCCGAGCACACACGGGGCACCCAGCTCCCGAAGCCAGGATTCAGCACGGATAAAGAGCCCGGGGATGCAGCCAGGGAAGTAAGTGCCTCTTACCATGGCAGAGCCTCCTCTTGTGTCTGTGGCATGGAGCAGCTTCCTCGCAGCACTCTGTCCCCTCATCCCGGGTGACTGGGTGTGGGGAGAGCCCTGGGGACGTGGGAGCCATCCCATGGCCTGCCACACTCACTTTACCCGCTCCCACCCTCCACTCCTCGCTGGGAGCTGGGCCAGCTGCTCCACAAGGCAACCACGCTGGCATGGGGGGGAGYCAGCACTGTCACTGCTTGCAGGCTGTCCCCACTGCACTGTCCCCAGAGCAGCTCTCAGCAGGGCCAGGAGCCCGCACTCAGCTCCACGTGCTCAGCCTGGGGCAGTTCACAGCCACGGCTGGTGAGGCACATGTCCCCACACCGTGTCCTGCGTGGCTGGCAGCAATACTGACAGCCCTGTCTCCTGTGCCTTGCAGAGTGTCCCGGGACACGACAACAACAAGGACTCCCGGCTGCTCTGGATGGGCTCCAGCGATTGCCTCATCTCCGTCGGGTTCAGCCAGGTACAGTCCCCGCCAGGAAGGTGGCCYTGGCACCACTGGCACGTTCCAGCCCTACTCCCTGTGGCTGCTGTCCCAAAGCACCCAAATGCTTTTCGTGTGGGCTGTCCCCCATGAAAGCAGGAGGTCCCCTGGCCAGGTGCCCTGGCCCTTGCTGGGATGGCAGAAGGTGGCTGGCGAAGGGGGTGCCATCCCCAGTGCCCACTGACACCGTGTCTGTGTCCCTGCAGATGCGCGAGCGGGAGGTGAAGCTGTGGGACACACGGAGGCTCAGCGGGGCGACGCTCACCATGGCACTGGACACCTCACCTGGGTAGGGATGGGGACTCAGCRCGGGGTGGGAGGGTGAGCAGGGGAAATGTGGTGGTCAGGGACCATCAGGAGGGTGGTGGTGGAGCAGGAGCTGGCAGAGAGCACTCAGCCACAAAGCTGGGGAGCACACAGCTGCATCCCCRTCACCATTTGGGTGAGATGAGAGGGGACAGGCAGTGCTGGCAAGGGCACAGAGCTGTTCTGTGGTGGGTGGTGGCACTGCTGGGGACAGTGTCTGAAGTGGCTGCTGGCGGGGTGGGCCTGTGCACTGGGGCAGCACCACAAGATGCTGCAGGTGAGTGAATCCCTTTGGCGCTGCTGGAGCACCAGAGCAGCTCAGGCCTGGCCTCCCACTCCTGCCATGCTTTGTGCAGTGGTGCCATGGTGGCTGCCCAGCCAGCCGTGGCCGGGCCAGCACTCACCAGGCACCCCCTGGGGAAGTGGAAAAGGAGCTTTGGCGGTGTAAGGGGTCAGTGCCCCTCGTCACGGCACGGTGGAGCCRTCTCCATCTGCGGGTGTGCCAAGCTGGGAGCCCTCCAGTCAGAGCTGGCCYGGCCTCTCCCACGCTGCCCCGTGAGCTGGCCTGCTGTCAACACGTGGGCAGGAAAATGGGAGGAGGAGGAGCCTGTGCCTTCATCCCATCAGGGTGATGGGGGTTTGGGGCACAGTACTTGTTGGGATGCACTGGAGGCCACCAGCTCTTCCCAGGGCTGCTGRCAGAGCACTGGCTTTGCTGGGACCCTGACTGTGCTGAGCTGGCTCTGTGATGGGCTGGGAAGCTGGGGCAGGCTGGGTGGTCGGCAGCCAATACAGGGCCTCTGGTGTGGGGCTGAGTGAGCTGTGACAGCCCCTTGGCTGCCCTGCCAGCA